>JBBPBO010000005.1:79997761-80264174 GCA_037974295.1 Cicer cuneatum
TCATCCTTACCGAGTTCTGACTTCGGCTTTACTTGGCTAGTTTTGTTTCTCTCTAGTTGTTCAATTAATTAAAGTCAAAAAATCATATCAAGAATGATAAGTGTAACAAGTTTTTTTTTTTTTTTTTGTAAAACAAGTTTTTCATTTTATATACAGCAATCAACCGTATTATATTAAGTTTTTTTTTATACAATCTGAAATTTAACGGAAAGAAAATAAAATTTGGTCAATAATTATTTCGGTCATGATTCAAACTCGAATTCTCCTTGACGATTCAACTTTAAATAAAATTCATTAATTACTTAAGCTCAAACACTTGCTTAGTTTGATTTCTGGTCATTTTTATAAAAAACAACTGAGTTATAATTTGGTCAACAAAAACTGATATATTTATAAACCATAAATATATCAACTTTTATAGACTAAAATTATAATTCAATTGCCTTATTAAAAGGACGGAGGAAGTATAAATTAAGTTTTTGTCAAATATAGAAAAATTATCGCAATATCAGAGTCATTTAAACAATTGAGTGTGATTAAATTTCAAAATTTTCTAGAATTTACAACATATCAATAACCATTTAATACTTTGCCATTATTAGGGGTAGGAAATAGGCTGTCCGTCAGAGGCATATGGCTTGACCTATTTATGGTCTGGTCTAGACTAATCTATTTAATAAAAAGATTAAGCTCAGACTTATAAAAAAGGCTATTAGGCCAACCTATACATATATATTTTTATTATAATTATTTATTAATATTGTTATTTTTTATTATTGTTTATTAATATTAATATTTGTTATTTTAAATTTGCTAATTATGAGTTCATTTTATTTCTTTGTTTTTATGAAAGATTGTTGCAGACTTATTAGTCATAATTTTATTAGTTTTCCTTAAGTTTATTATTTTATTAGTTTATTAGTTTTCCTTATATATAAATTATAAAAACCTAATTTAGCCAATTTAAAAAAAATATAAAATATATTAGTTAAATGATTTAATGTGAAATAGACTTTCATGTCAGACTTTTAAAAAAGATCATGTCAGATCGGAAAAAAAAACATATGATAAACTGTAGACCAGAGTCAAACATAAAAAATCAATCATGTACCAAAATCAAACTTTTCAAAGTCTGGCCCACTAGATATGGCAACGGGACAGGAGCAGATTTTGCCTTCCCCACCCCCGCCTAATCAAGAAAACCCGCACCTACCTTTGTTTTTAGCGAATGTGAAATTTAGACTTCATCCCCATCCGCAATGGGTTTCGAGTTTACCTGCTCACACCCGCACCCATTCATATATATAAAATTATAAATTTAAAAATCATATCTATTATAATTAGTATAATAAAATAATTATTATTAAATAATAATAAAATTAATAAAATATTTTTTATGGAGATAAAATTTTAATTTTTTTTTATATTTTTAAAAAATTAAGTATATTCAATATGTGCACGTATATAAATTTAAAAATTACAATAATATTATTAACGGGTGAGTTTAGGTGCTGGTGCGGGGTATATATCAACACACCCGTCTCTACACCCGAATTTTAATTCCCAGAAAAATCTGCACCCACACCCAATCAAAACAGTTTTCTCCACCCAAATCAAGACAGTTTCGAGTGGGTACCCGCGTGTGCGGGTTATGTTGACATTCCTATGGCCCACCCCTAGCCATTATGTAAAACTTATTACAAGACTCTCCATAGTCTGAGTGGCAGGTCTTTTACACCAAAAAGTTTTCAAGCCAAAATTTTGTAAGGAGCGTTATAAATTATGAGACATTCTTAGCATGAGTGAGAGTCCATCAGGTATAAACATTTAAAAACTCAAACTAAGATTTAAGCAACTTAACTGTAACTAAGGACTCGTTCTCATATGATGATTGCTTCAACACTAAGTTTTTTTCATAAATAACAAAACAGCTTAACCTAAATATGTACATCTTGAGAAGTGAAAATTTTTTTACTGATATTTTGAGATAATTACCCTTTTGCCTCACAATCTTAGAGAATAAATGGAATAATAGCAAACCGACTGCTTGGATAATCTTCAAATTTACGACGATACCATCTATGTGTTTCCACGGCTGCAAATGCCAGATTTGTCACCTGTTCCCAACAAAGAAATATGCAAAAAGCAAGTCAATCAAATAATAATTTGTTCATAACATTAAAACCATGATAAATATGATGAGAAAATATTACCACAAAAACAAAAAGTAGCCATATTGTTAAATTGGATCCACCAGTAGCAACCACAAAACTTGCGTATATAACCTTCATCGTCATTATCAAATATTAGGCTTAGCTAGATGACTCATTGCTGTATAAGTAGTAGAGACAGAGAGAAAGAGGGTTACCATTTCAGAGAGATAATGTGGAGAGGAAACAATTTCAAACCAATCGCCGCAAGGAATAACATATTCATCTGCTTGTCTTGAATCACGTAGAGAACCCTGACAAAATCATCCAATTCAAACAACCTCAAGATAATAAATCACAAGAATGTTACGGTAACATAATCCTACCTGATATTATGATGATAAATTTGCTTTAAAAATCCATGCTTCAATTTGAAGAATCATTGTATATAGATAAGTTTACAAAGTCCCGGATAAAGTTCCCAAGCGAAATAAATAAAAAATCAAGAACTAAACTTTTAATTTCTGAGACCAAAATCGCTCTGTACTGTGACTTGTTACCATTAGTATTTGATGAAAATAGATAGCATGTAGAAGCCATGATCAAAGTATCTGATGTTCAAGTTTTGCAAAACAAATATTTATATCTCAATAAAGTAGATGATGCATACAAGAATCTTATGGCACCGATACTGATGAATCCAGCCCCACAGGAAAACGGCAGCACCAATCCGAGGCTTCCACCCAAGCTTGGTGAGGGGATTTAAAATTAGCCAAAAGTCTAACTCAGGTACTGGCATCTGATTCTTGCCTTTGACGATGAACTGAGTAGCTAGATTGGCTAAGAAGTCAAAAACATCCAATGCACAATCACCACACAGAGATAACGGTGCTGCTATGTAGAAACTAGCTTCAAAAAAGAAAACAAATCAATCATCTCCATTTTAGTTTTTGCTGGAGTATAACCAGTGACAACTCTAAAAAATACAAGTGGAGGAAATGATGCAATCAATATTTGTTGCAATATAGTCATCTAAGAACATATATATAACCATTCATTTTATATGGGTAAAATCTTAAAATGAATTTCGGATTTCACATACAACAAATAGAAACAATGTAAATCTATCTAGGATTACTGATGTGTATATAACAATTAATTCACAAGTAGAAAAAAATGGAATTAGCCATTTACAATTGCAGTCTTCAACCTCTTCCTTATGAATCGTACTCTTCTCGCTGTTTTTCTTCTGCTTTTGTTATTGAGTTCAATGCATTAAATTAGATCGCATGCACTGAGTTACTGCCTACCAGTTTTAACCTTCAAATAATGTGCCTCTATAACACTCACATATATGTCCTAAATCTGAATGCAAGTTATACATCAACTATCATAAGCTATGAAAACCATCTTAAAAATCTCACACGTCATTACATGTAAATGCTTCAAAACGAAATTGGGAAAATAACTGACTACATTGAACAAAGCCTAACAGAACAAGTATCAAATATGCATGTACTGATAAATGCAACATTATTTGGAAATTAGAACAAGGTGGTTTCAAGAACCTCAGCATGCTTATATCCTCATAAAATTTTAGTCAAGGAATGCAGAGGAAGAAGCCAAACTTGTACAATAGAGAACCAACATATTTTAATCTGAACCATAAGTTGCACACACATGTACAAAATAGGATAGACAGTTGATTACAGAAACTTGTTCGAACCAGAGGATTACATTTAAAAATGGACAAACTATAACTTGGAATAATTTCAGATTAATCAATCAGCCATCAAGAAGTCATCCAAAGGTAATTAGCAAGAAACAAGAGACCTCATTGCAAAATTATAACAAAAGTTAGTAGAAAATAGGCCTTTTAGTCTTACACATATCTGAAAAATTCATCGCAGTAAAAACAATTTCAAACATTAAAAAGCAATAGCAAGTCAAGTAGATTGAGAAAGGATTAAGAAAAAAACTCACAACCATCCAGTGAGATAACCAAGGATATGCATGCGAGCAGAAGGGCTATAATTAAACACATATATAGTTTCATAAAGCCGTCTAAGAACTTGAGCTTCCATCAATAAAAGAATAGAAACAGCTTGCCATGCAACATATCCCTGATGCAATTTAGCAGAACCAGTTCTAATAGTTGAACCTCCAGTCAAGTAACTAGTTATAGCAGAATAAGACAATGGCTCTGCAACTAGTGGCACCATTCTATAAGCATATAGCCAAGTTGTAACAAGCAAAAAGGTTGTCCATATTGAAGCCACAGCATAGAAGTGCAAGAAGAATCTCTGAGGAACAGTAAATTTCTGCAAACCAGTATATGGTAAATGTTTCAAGTTTCAATTTTAATCTAACCATTTAGAAATAACAGGATCATAGATTTGAAGATCATCTCATATTGAAAGTAAGCTTGAGAGCTTGATAGAGGAAAAAATTCCTTAGAATTCATATTAATAAAAGATAAAGAAATGAACACAATGAGTTCTGTTGGATTCCAAAATTGTGGCTGAGAATAAGTCATTTATTGACTGGTTATTTTGTAAATAATTTATTATATTATATAGGATAACTGTAGAGAATATCAAGGGACTTTATATAGTAAATCTCTCCTATTTAATTCTGATTTATTTATTAGACTAGGGAAGGTTGTATTTAAAAACCAGAATTGTAACCATTCTGATTCAAGAAATGAAAAGATCATTTCCTCAATAATTTACATGGTATCAGAGCAAACCTGGTCCAAGTAAAAAAAAAACCATTATTCTATGGCTGAAGAAAGCAGTTCAGTCACAGACCCAAACCCTAAAAAGGCAGCTGGAACTTCCACAATTACCAGCCTGACCGAAAACACTACTATACCCATCACTGGCTACAAATTAAATGGCCAAAACTACACCCAATGAGCAAGATCTGTCCGGATCTTCCTTCAAGGAAAAGGGAAGGAAGATTACATCTCTGATGATGCTGAAGAGCCAGAGAAAAAGGACCCTGATTACCCAAAGTGGAAGCTAGAGAACAGTTTAGTCATGACATGGCTACTGAACTCAATGACCCCTGAAGTAGGCGAAAACTTCATGTATTACAGCACTGCAGCTGAGATCTGGAGCGCTGCCAAGGAGACATACTCAAATACTGATAATACTTCTGCCATATTCGAGATCAAGAGTCTCCTCCATGACCTGCGACAAGGAGACACAACAGTCACTGATTACTACCATACCCTCACCCGTTACTGGCAGCAGCTGGATATCTATGAGGATATAGTATGGAAATGCCCTGAAGATAGCAAACAGTACAAAAAACTGGTGGAGAAAGACCGAATATACCAGTTCCTCCTTGGCCTGAACAAGAATCTAGATGATGTAAGAGGAAGAATCCTTGGAACCAAACCTCTGCCCAACATCAGAGAAGTATTTTCAGAAGTGAGAAGAGAAGAGAGCCGAAGGAAAGTCATGCTTGGAAGCATGGATCAGAGCTCCATTAATGAAGGTTCAGCCTTGGCTGTGAAGGGAAACTACAAAAAATCTAGAGGTTGGTGTGATCACTGCAAAAAATCAAGCCACAATAAAGAAACATGTTGGGTCATTCATGGAAAACCAGCAGACTGGAAACCATCTAGGAACAGGGACATTCGCGCCCATGCTGCCACATCAAAAAGAGGCAAAGTGTTGGCAGCCCCAGCACCTGAACCAAGTCCATTCAACAAGGAACAAATGGAGATGTTGCAAAAATTGCTACAACAATCCCTTCAAAACACTAGCACACACTCAACTGCTGCCTTGGCCCAAAAAGGTAATTCTTCATGTGTTTATTTTGTTGACAAGGGAATATCTAACTCATGGATTGTAGACTCTGGAGCCTCAGACCATATGACTGGGGATATCACTCTATTTGATGAATATTCCCCATGCAATGACAATTCTATGGTACGAATAGCAGACGGCACAAAAACAAAAGTGATTGGTAAAGGCTCAGTAATCATCTCCAAGGACATTACTCTTAAATCAGTTCTTTATGTTCCAAAGTTGAATTGCAACCTTTTGTCCATAAGTAAATTGACTCAAGATCTAAATTGTTTCACTAAATTCTTGCCTCACCTATGTGAATTTCAGGATTTGGATTCGGGGAGGAAGATTGGCAATGCTGAGGAATGTGCAGGTCTCTACTTCCTTCAAGCTAGTGAGTTCAAGAAGAGAAGAAATAATTCAGTCTATGTTGCTGCATCAAGTGGTGAAAACCTAGAGGAAGCTGTCATGCTATGACACTATCGATTAGGACATCCAAACTTTATGTACCTTGAAAAAATGTTTCCTTCTCTATTCAATAAAAATTCAAATTTGTTTCAATGTGAAATCTGTCAATTATCCAAACACTCACGCAATCATTATCCTCCTCAATCTTATAAACCATCCAAACCTTTCTCATTAATTCATAGTGATGTTTGGGGACCTTCCCGTGTTAAGAACATAACTGGTTCAAAATGGTTTGTGACCTTTATAGATGATCATACACGAGTTACTTGGGTGTTCCTTATGAAAGAAAAATCTGAAGTGGGAGAAATCTTTGAGAACTTCAACAATATGATCCAAACTCAATTCCAAACCAAAATCCAAGTCCTATGAACTGACAATGGCCGTGAATACTATCACCACTCCCTTAAATCTCACCTTCTCAAGCATGGAATAATTCACCAAACCAGCTGTGTGAACACACCACAACAAAATGGTATTGCAGAGAGGAAAAATAGGCACCTCATGGAGGTTACTAGGTCCCTTATGTTATCAACTAATGTACCAAATCATTTTTGGGGTGAAGCCGTTCTTTCAGCATCATATTTAATAAACAAAATGCCTTCTAAAGCCCTCAAGTTCAAAACCCCTTGCCAAACACTTCTATCCATTTACCCACACATTAAAATCCTTTCATCCATTCCTCCCAAAGTCTTTGGCTGCACTGCATTTGTGCATGACAACCAGCCTAACAAAGGAAAATTAGAGCCCAAATCCCTTAAATGCATATTCTTAGGATACCCGCCAAATAAGAAGGGATACAGGTGCTACTGCCCCATAAGCAAAAAATTCTATCATTCCTTGGATGTAACTTTCTTTGAAAATCAACCTTACTACCCCAAAGTTGGCCTTCAGGGGGAGAGAGAACAAAACATAGCAGAATCCCAACCTTGGGAAACGGAACAGCATTTGCAACATGAAATGGAACAGAATTTGCAGCAGCAGCAGATTTTGCAGCAGCAGCAGCAGAATTTGCAGCATTTTTTAGAAACAGAACAGACCTCCGTACAACAGCAAATTGTAGAACCAGAAATTGACCTTGTGATTGGAGAAACAGCAAAACCTACAACCAGATCTGAGACAGAACCGGAAAAAGAACTACTAGTGTACACAAGGAAGAAGAAAACTCAAAGGGAGGAAGAAATCTGCACATCTCCAAGGTCATCCAAAATTCCGAACCTAATACAGATCCTAATACAGATTTAGAAGTTCTACCAGGTAATATTGTTTTTGAGCCTAATGATAATTGTGGTCTAAATGAGAGTGATCTTAACTTACCAATTGCTGTGAGGAAAGCAGTGAGATCATGCACTCAACATCCAATTGGCAATTATGTATCTCATAGAAATCTGTCACAAGAATACAGGGCCTTCATCACCGTATTGGATAACATTAAACTTCCAAAAAATGTACAAGAAGCTGTCCAACATGCTGAATGGAAGGTTGCAGTGGAAGATGAAATTAAAGCACTGGACAAGAATGGAACATGGAAATTTGTGGAGCTGCCAAAAGATAAAAAACCAATTGGGTGTAAATGGATCTTCTCAATAAAGCACAATGCTGATGGGAGTGTGAATAGGTACAAATCCCGCTTGGTGGCAAAGGGGTTCACCTAATCATATGGAGTGGACTATGAAGAAACATTTGCTCCAGTGGCAAAACTAAATTCTGTTCGTGTCATTATCTCCTTAGCTGTAAATCTAGATTGGCCCTTACACCAACTAGACATCAAGAATGCTTTTCTAAATGGTGAACTCGAAGAAGAGGTATACATGAAAATACCACCTGGCCTAGAAACTCCCCAAACAATTGGCAAGGTATGCAAGCTCCAGAAATCACTTTATGGTCTTAAGCAATCCCCACGGGCATGATTTGAAAGACTAACCCGAGTTGTTAAGGGTCACGGCTTTACTCAATACCAAACCGACCATACAATGTTTGTCAAGCATTCAAGTGAAGGAAAGGTGGCAATATTTATTGTTTATGTGGATGACATCATAATCTCAGGCGATGATGACAAAGAGATAGAAGAACTCAAGAGATTTCTAGCTAAAGAATTTGAGGTCAAGGACCTTGGACACCCAAAATATTTTCTTGGGATGGAGATTGCTCGTTCCAAACATGGAATCTACGTATCCCAAAGAAAATATGTGCTAGACCTGTTGGAAGAAACTGGAATGTTAGGGTGCAAGCCAGCAGATACACCGATGGAACCTAACCTTAAATTGGCAGAACAAGAAGGCAGTCCCCAAGTTGATAAGGAGAGATACCAAAGATTGGTAGGAAAGCTAATTTACCTAACTCACACTAGACCAGATATTGGTTACTCAGTGAGTATGGTAAGTCGTTTCATGAATAATCCAACTGAAGATCACATGAAAGCTGTGACTCGAATTTTGCAATACCTCAAAAGGACACCCGGGAGAGGTCTTCACTTCAAAAAGGACCCAATTAGGAGTGTGAAAGTGTTCACAGATGCAGATTAGGCTGGTTCATTGACTGATAGCAAGTCAACTAGTGGATATTGCACATATGTGTGGGGAAACTTGATTACTTGGAGAAGTAAAAAACTGTCGGTGGTGGCAAGAAGTAGTGTACAGGCTGAGTTCAGAGCAATGGTTCATGGCATTTGTGAGGGAATTTGGTTACAGAGAATGCTTAAGGAATTAGGAGTACCAATAGATTCCACCATGAGCCTATAGTGCGACAACAAGGCAGCCATCAATATTGCAAAAAATCCAGTCCACCATGACAGAACGAAACATGTGGAGATAGATAGACATTTCATAGAGGAAAAGATAGATGGTGGAATTATCAAGTTGGAATACATCCCTTCCCAGAACCAAATTGCAGACTTACTGACCAAGGCCCTTCACAAATCTAATTTTGAGAACTTAAGGTCCAAGCTAGGCATGATTGACATCTACTGCCCAGCTTGAGGGGGAGTGTTGGATTCCAAAATTGTGGCTGAGAATAAGTCATTTATTGACTGGTTATTTTGTAAATAATTTATTATATTATATAGGATAACTGTAGAGAATATCAAGGAACTTTGTACCGTAAATCTCTCCTATTTAATTCTGATTTATTTATTAGACTAGGAAAGGTTGTATTTAAAAACCAGAATTGTAATCATTCTGATTCAAGAAATGAAAAGATCATTTCCTCAATAATTTACAAGTTCTCTATAGTATATATATAGATAAATCATAAGTACAGGTATGCCAAAAGGTAAGAGCATAGAGCAATTAACTAACTAACTAACTCTAACATCTGAATTGAATAATTATTCAATTTTAACAAACTAATTGAATCAAAATTCTTAATAAGACCCATCAAAATATTTGAGTACAACTCTGTACCCATTAGTAAAAAGATGAAAAATGTGCACATTGGAGAAATGGGTATGAATAAAAATTAAAATGGGTAGTAAGTGGTGTTACTTGAGAAGAAGAGTGCATGATTTTTCCTCTCCTTGCAAAACCCAGCAAGACTCGGCGGAAGCAGTTGAATTTGGGAATGGGAATGGAAGCAATGATAATAGGCAATGTACCAGCGATCCAAGCTACTCTGAGCAATTGAACAAGAAGAAACTCCATTTGATGATGATCGTTTAACATAAACGACAAGTCCATAGTTATATGTGATGAATTTGAAGTTTGAAAATAGATATGATACGAGGAGTGAAGCGCGGGGAATTAACGATGAAGGAAGAAGTTAGGGATCCGATTTCATTCTCAAGAGAGAGAGAGAGACTCTTTCTAATGCGTCGTCACTTTTAAAACATTAAGGAATCTAATGATTTATTTAAGTGCAGCTCCTAAATCACTTTTACACCGTCTTTCTCCAATAAATTTAAAATTTATTTTTAATGAATTTAACAATTAAAAGAAAAATATGTATTTTATTAATTTTGTGAGTCTTAATTATCTTTTCTAAATAAAATTTTCATAAAAATCATGTTATAATAATATTTTATTATATAAATCATACATGAAATATATATTTATTATTGATTAATTGATTAAAAAATATTTTTTACAAATTAATTAATTCAAAAAATAATTCTCTTGTATTGGCTTTATACATGGAATATATAATATTGTTGCTTTATACACATTGGTCGGATCGCGTTTCATCGGGAAATTATTACTACTATTTCTGTAATGGTGTAGCATTTTTTTAAGGATCCAGTTGTTAAAGAATTTTTTTTAGGCACCCATTAAATTTAAGTATTGTTGAAAGTAAATCACACTAACTTATATTTTAAACCGCAACTACTTATACAAAGTATATAATACTAAAAAGTCCTAAATTAAAAATGACAATTAAATATATATTAAAATTTTATCGTAAAAATTATTAATATATTAATATTTAAATCAAAAATATTACAACATGTCAATTTTAATAATTTATTATTAATAGGGTGAGAACAGGTTAGGCTGTTCATTAGGGGTGTTGAAGTAAAAACATTTTTTATATGTGTCTTAATGACAATGAATCTTACGAAATAAATGTTAAATTTTTTAAATGGTGATCTACTGATGTTTGCATTTGAGGATAAATATTTTTCACAATCTTATATCCGAGGATAAACCAGATGATTAATATTTTTCACAATCTCATATTCGAGGATATAACCGATGATGAACGTTCATTAAAATCTCAGGTGCGAGGATGGACTCTCGAAAAAATATCCTCTCATACATAAAAATAAGGTCTTACGTGAACAGTGCAAAAACACTATGTCAACATTGTTCAAATTTATACAAAAGCCTTAAAAGTAAGAAAAACACATCAATCGTGATTTTCAAGGTATTGAAAACAAGAAAGAACCTTTTCATCCATAATAGATCAAGAGGATAATAATAATGTTTTTTACAAATCATATTCTTTAAGGTTACCTAACAAATAAAAAATGTGTCAACGTGTTTACACCAAATTCCAACAGCCACATATTGGAAAGAAAGACATACAATCAAAGACTTACATAGATATGAGGATGATCATCCATGAACATCCTTAAAATTAGTTACATTAGAGGATGAATACAATCTCAATATGAGGATAGACGTAGAGGATATCCTCATAACAACTTTGACAGATAAAAAAAAGTACAAAGGTACAAAAAGGTGAAATACTTTACATGGATGACATAGTGGTCAAAGTGGTTGGAAAAGGGAAAACAAAAAACAACAATCACATTAAGACTCAATAAAATAGAAACTTCATCCTCGTACTTAAAATCATATATGATGACAGACGCGTAGGATAAACAAATAAGATGATGATTTTATGTCTTCTATGTAAACAACACTGAAGAAATGATGAATTTATGTCTTCTATGTCAGAGGATAAACAATACAGAAAAGATGATGAATTTATGTCCTCTATGTCAGAAGATAAACAACACAAAAGAGATGATAAATTTATATCCTCCTATATGTCAGAGGATAAACAACGTAGAAGAGATGATGAACTTCTATTGTCTATTCATCCCCGCACATGGGAAATGAGTAAAAGTACCAAAGTACGAAAGTGATGTCTTTGACTTATAAGGCAAAACATTACAATTGTTGGGAAAGAAAAAAGCCAAAAAGCTAAAGTCACATCAAAATTAATGAAAACTTCATCCTCATACTACTTAGATCCGATGATAGACTGCAACACTCATCCTCTCAGCATACTTAACACGAGGATAAAGGCTAAATGACAATTTTGCAAATAAAGACAAGTCCAAGGAAACTTAGCAAAGTCTCCAACAACTATATTTTTCTAACCCATATGTTTGAAGATCTAAAGGCAACTATAAACAGAGAAATATTAATCTTCAAATATCAAGAGAATCATCTACCAAAAAATATTTAAGTTATTCAAGTTTATCATAATTCTTTTCATTCTACACACTCTTCCAAACTTAAACAGATCAGAGGATCATTTTTATTGAGTGTGTTATATACAACTTCACATCACTATCTTATCTTAGAAAGTTGTATTTCGATCTCAAACAAATCAAACACATTATTACTTGTATATCCTCAAGATGATATAAACTTGAGTTATTTTGTAAGCTTGTTGAGACTAGTAAAAATACAGTGTTGTAAGCCTGGCGAGACTAAGAAAATACATAGTTGAAAAAGTGCAAATCAAATGACGAGTTTATGAGCACTAGTGAAAATCTCACAATGTTGTGAGAACTGAAGTAGTCTATATTAGGTGAACCAATATAAATTTTGTGTCTATTTTCTTAAGTCCTACTCTCTTTATATTTGTTTTATTCATACCATTAGCACACTTATCATACGTATTTCAAACTCATATTCTTCTTCTTTAAATAATCTTCAATAAGAGGAAGATTATTTTTCATCTAATGATCCTCACTCCAAAGACAACTTGAATAGATAATATTAGTGTAGGAATTAAATTTTAAAATGGGTCACAATTCAACCCCCTTCTTGTGACATTCACTTTACTTCAAGGAGTATATATGGTCTGATGTGATATGTTTAATAAAAAGGCTAGATTCATACTTTTTTAAAGCCTAATAATTTAAATAGATTAGATTTAGACTTATAAAAAAATCTATTAGACTTGATAGGTCGATATATATATATATATATTATTAATATTGTTATTTATTATTATTATTATTATTTATTAATATTAGTATTTATTATTTTGAATTTGCTAATTATGGGTTCAATTTGTTTTTTTGGAAAGTTGTTACAGACTTGCTAGTTATAATTTTATTAGTTTTTTTATGTTTATTATTTTATTAATTTTTCTTATATATAAAAGTCTAATTTAGTCTATTTAAGAAAATGTAAAATATACTATTTAAATGTTTATAATGTGAAATAGGTTTTTAAATATGCTTTCAGATCAAACCAAATTTTTTTAAAAAGTTAGGTTAGGATGAATAAAAGGTTATAATGAGCTGTAGACAGACTCAGATATTTTAAAGTTTAATATGACCTATATCCATCCATACTTATTGAATACAGATATCACAACATCCACCTTTGTACTAAACAATTAACGGATAATCAAAATATTTATTTATTTTATTTGCAGTTATCCACCTAAGGGGTGGAGTCAAACTCTTGAATTTGGATGGGGCAAATAATATATACATATATATATATATATATATATATATATATATATTAGATTAATCTAAAAAAAATATTTAGAAAATGAAAAATATAAATAAAAAAATTATAAATACTTTAAATTATGAGAAAAGTATATAAAAACATAAATGATTTCACATGTAAAACTGTTTATTAATTAATAAATTTGTATATAAAATAATTTAAATTTGGTATTTATAGTATCCTAAATAAATATTCTTCATTTAATATAATATGAAACATTGAAGCTTAAAATATAAATACTTACCGAAGAAAACCATATCTATGTATAATATGTGTGATAAATATTAATTATATATTATATAATTAAAGAAAGGAACACAGGTGCTTTAAAAACAAAAGAAAAAGAACATGGACTGCATACTTGAGCTTTCTTCTTCTTTTTTTACTAAAAATAAATATTCAAATTAGTGGAATTCCTTATGAACAAATCAAATACACATTTGTCAAGAATTAAAAAAATAATCTATGAACAAGTTTATAATATTCAAGTTAATAGTATAAAATTACAAAATACTTATAAATTTAAAAATTAAAATAATTGAAATATATATATCTCTGGATTTACAACTTTGAGAATGTTAAAATAATCGATTGAATTTGTTTGTATTGAATCAATATTAATATGTCAATTTAAATAAAATGAATAGAGTAATCAAATAGAAAAACTAAATGTCACATTTAGTCAATGAAATAATAATAAAAAATATAAAAAAAAATTAAATTTATATAAAAATTACTTGTTTAAATAAAAAAATATAACAATGATGATATTAAAAAAAAAACTAATCAAATAGATCATATAATAATATCCTTTATTTATTAAAGTAAAATAGTTTTGCCCAAAAAATTACCGCACAATTGCACTATAATCCCGCCTAAACATTCCCCAAACATTTCATTTTCTTAATTCTCACACCCACTAAACTAAGTGACTGTTGCGCTGCATTATCATTATTTCCTTCCTCTTTTGAATGCACATTTTTCGGTGGAACAATTTATTTATCAATTTGGACACTATTTTCATTTTCTCCATTTCTCTATCCAAATTGACTTTTCTTATTTTGCTATTCCTCATTTTTCTATTTTTCTCTTCCTTATTTTCTATGCATTTTTGGCTTCTTTGATGCATGTTTTATGTTGCTCTTCATTTGCCCAAATCACGTTTTTATTTCTATTGCTTTCATTTGTAGCTTCCACGCAATATTGTTACCATGGTCATTTTTATTTTTTGCAAATCAATGTCAGATCTTTCTTTGCTATATTTGCTAAATTATGGAACATCACTGCTATTAAGTTTTATTTTATTTTATTTTAAAAAAAAGTTTTATTTTTATTTTTATTTTGCAACTCTAATTAGCAAATGTACAAATCTCTTGCTATTTTGGGAGTATTTGATTAGCTATATAAAAGTGTATTCTAAGGGTATTTTAAGAATAGAAAGTGGTAAAAGAATTCATCATTTTATGCGGTTATTTCTTCCATTTTTAATGTTCTCAAATGTATATTTTATATCTATGGATTAATTAAAACATAAATTTTACAACATTCAAATCTAATAATATGAACACATATTAAAAAAAATTTAAAAAGATCGACGGTGAGAGAAAAAAATTAGTGGTACTATTTTATTATTATTCTTTTGAGGGAAGGTACTATTATTAGTGTTTGACTCTTTACATTGAATAACCATGTCCATGGGGCAGGAACACGTGTGGGATATGAAAGTATAGAAGTCAGAAGATGACACGTCGTGATACTTACTCCGTGAGAAAGTGATTAAGACAAAAGAATGGGATTGCAATAATTGGGAAAACATATGATATCATGGGGTCTCCTACTCGCCACCCTTTATTAGGCCACGATTGACGGCAACCCCTGGGTCCTCCCATGCTCGCTCCCTTATTATGTTTCTATATTAGATTCAGTATTAATACTTCATATTTGATTTAACTTTGTAACTGGATGTTTTGAACTTTTTGTTGATATTGGTTTATGCAAATATCAAAATGAAATAATAATGGTTCATTTCAAATAATTTATTTGAACTTTACTTCACATTTTTGTTGATATTGGTTTACTTCTGCGTAAACAATTCTCAAATTATTGGCTTAAGATACTTTATAATAATATATATATATATATATATATATATATATATATATATTAAATTCATTTTTATAACATTCTTTCGGGATTCATAATTGAAACATAATGAAAACAATCGAAAAATGCTTATTTGAATAATAAAAAGTAATAAACCAAAAATTAATTATAAATTAAGAGAATAACTTTGATATGATAACTTCTAAACATATATATTGCATGTTCCCAACTAAATTTGAAAGGTATGGTCTCGTAGGGTTCTTCAAACCTTTTATATATATATATATATATATATATATATATATATATATTACATGAAGTTAAATATTAATTTTAGTATATATACAATACTTATCAAATTAGGAAAATGATATCTTATTCATGTTAGTTGAGCAAATACTCTTACAAATTTCTAATTTGAATTGACAATAAACATACATGTGACTATCTAATTGATGTGTATTAATTAAACTTGTCAATAATAGTCTAATTCTTCTTATTTTCTCTTACAAAATATTATCTTAGAATTCTAAGTATAAGTTAAAAGAGAAGTTAAACTTAGAGAAAATAAGAAAAATAAAAGGATCTATTTCTGGATGAAATAGCCAATTATATATTTTTTTAATCATTTCTTTCCATGAAAGTATGTTTTCATATAATATTTTATGCATAAGTTAGGAGATGAGTCAAACTTAAATATATTTAGTCACCTTAATAATATATATTAGGATATCCCAAACAAATATATTAGTCAAATTTTAGTAGAAAGGGGAAAGTATAAAATATATATTATTTAATTAATATGTTTATTCATTTTATTTTACACTTTTAGTTTCTGCGTCAATTAGCTTAATTATTTACATTGAAAAAGAGATTAGTAGCCTCTTTAGTACAAAGCCAATTGTGGATGAAAGTGATTTATTGAAGCGTTGTCAATTTCAATTTTTCAAGATACCTATTTTTCTGTATTTATTTTCTTTTGTGTTGCTTTAATTTATATTAAGTAAAATTTATTTTGAATATTTTTTGCCTATTAATTAAGTTTGATATAGGAGTTTAAAAATTTATTTTATATTTGACCCACAAAGTTTATGCTAGCTTCTCCATTTTTTGTAATCCAAACAAACTCAATACTAGGGTAAAAAAAACTTACCACTAGAGTTTATGTAAAGAGATGAATGATTTTTTGTGTGCTGACAAGTACAAATAGTATCACCAATGACATCCAAATTACTATAATTAAAGGCATCAACAACCAATTTAGAATCCAACTCAAAATCAATAGGAGCAAGCTACAATTCATGGATCCAATTCAACGCCGATAATAACTCAAATGCTTCATCTATATGAACATCACAAATAGGTGTAAACCATTTCATGTTGGCGATAATCAACTGGCCACATTCATATCTAATGCACAAATCATGCTATATTTGGTTGCTTTGTGTCAAAAAAAGATGCAACATTGTTACACTTGACTCAACCCACTGCTTGTTTTTGCCAAACAAACATGTATAGTTGTAGTCCATGCACTGTATAAAAGAAACACATTTGCCAAAAATTTATGTTGTTGAAGCACTAAAAGAAAATATAGAAACTATCTTCATCTCCATCATTGCAACGAATACAACCTATAGGACAAATTATATTTTGGTCTTGTAGTGTAATAATAATACGAGCAGGGAGACAACGCATATAAATACGTCAAAGTAGGTTATTAGCTTTTGGGGTGTATGCAAACACCAAATGAAGTTTCATTGTCTCGCTACACGATATTCAAAAGTATCATTTAACTCGTGCATGCAATATTTATACACGTTTTTAATAAATATGACTTCATTTCTTTAAGCTTTCCAAATTCCTCTATCCGCAGTAAAAGGAGAAAATACACAATAGATAAAAGAGATATTACACTCTTTACTAGAAGGACTCATAATTGGTTTGTTTGTTGCTGATTTAAAAAAAAAAATGATTTTGATATTTAATAATTTAGAATTTTTTAGAGAAGTTGTGTTGTGTCTATTCTAATGAAAATAATTTTTTTTAATAAAAATCATTTTTTTAGACACTACTATAAATAGATAGATGGAAATTTTCATTTGATATATTTATTTGAAGTAGTTTGTAGATTATTTTCAGATTTTAATTTTTTTTAAAAGTTATAACAAATAGATAAAAAAAATTAAAAGTGATTTTTTTTTTACAAAGAAGTTGTAAGAAACAAGTTTAATATTTACTATTTTTAAGTGATTAATATTCGCACCTTAGTGATCAAGCAAGACAGGAGTCTGTCACATACTTAATTCTCGGATTTTGCTAATATATATTCTTAAAAACATTTGCTAAAGATCCTAAAGAGTATAAACTTTTTTTGCTGAATTTTGTTTTTAAATTTTCAAGAAGTTGATCCCAAATATTATAAGATAAAATTTCTACATTTCTCATCTTAAAATCCTTTGGGGACATAGACCTGCATTTGTCTACTCATAATAATATTGTTAGCTCTTTTATTTATAATAATACATATATTTATACTACAACTATTTATGTCAACATTAAAAGTAATTTCGTAGATCAGAGAGAATCACATAATGAGAATCGGAACAAAACTTTTATCCCCACCCATGCCAAATTGGAAACCTTTTATGATTTATTTTGGTGGTATAAACTGGAATTCTAAAAGAAAATACATACATACATACATAATCATAAAATTGCAAATTAAAGCACAATTAAAAGAAAGCAATGGGATTTTATTTCCTTCCAAAAGTAAGTTATTTATTAGAAATTGGCCCACAGGAAATAAAAAAATACAATGGGCGTTTTCCTTTTACAATGTTTAGCAAAAGCACGTGATCGAGTATAATATCGATTAAAGGCAAAAAAACAAAAAAAAACTATGTTTTAATAATAAATAAAAAAAGAAGATTAGTTTATTTGGGTAAAAAGTTGCTACATAAACCGCGGGGACAGGGGGGGAAGAAAATTAGAAAAACCTGCCGTATGTCAAAACAAACAAATGAGGTCGGAATGAAATTGAAATGCGAAGGAAATGCAAATTACGGGGAAATGAAATTCTTATTAAATTCACGCGTAGTAGTCATGAAATCCGTGTAGTAATAGTCATCGTCGCGGAGTAGAGAGAGAGAGAGAAAAAGAAAAAGAAAATAAAAAAGACACTGTGTATGTATGTTTGTGTGTGAGTCTTTTATTTTTCTTCTTCTTGGCCTTCCTTGTCGTTGCATTTCTAGAGATAGAGTGAATCTTGGAGCGATAAGCGCCTGTTCCTTCGGCATTTCCGCCATACAACAACAAAGTTAACACCAAGCGTCACTATTAATCATTTATTTTATGATTATGATTTTTCAGTTGTTGAATCGGAATTAAAATTATTAAGAGTTATAGCAGAATGGGAGATAGTGAAGATAATGAAATGATGCAGAGGCTTCATTCTTCTTCTTCTTCTTCTTCTTTTATGCAACAACATACACTGAACAATCACATGGAACAGTTAAGCATACCGCAATTTAATCCTTCACAAATGCGTAGGCATCATAATCAACATCAACAAAGAGCAGGTATACCACCTTCTCATCCACACCAGATCCCACCTATTTCACCATACTCTCAGATCCCGGTTTCACGGCCGCAATTAGCTTCACATAACACTAGCCCTACACCTTCCCACACTCGATCACTCTCCCAACCCTCTTTTTTCTCACTAGACTCTCTTCCACCTCTTAGCCCTTGTCCGTTTCGCGACTCTTCATCCACGGACCATGCTGACGTGTCAATGGAAGATCGTGACGTCACTTCTCACTCTCTTTTACCGCCTTCTTCTCCATTTGCTAGAAACCCTTGCCGCGTTAACGATAATTCGCCGTTACCGCCTCGGAAATCTCACCGGCGTTCCAACAGTGACATTCCGTTTGGATTTTCTACGGTGTTGCAATCTTCGCCGCCTCTTATTCCTCTCAGAGGAAGAGAAGTTGCGAAAACTTCTCCTTCTTCGGTGGTGAAAAGGGAAACGAGTTGGGAGAGAAATGTTGATAATCATAATGTAGAGGGTTCTATTGAGAAGAAATCGCAATCACCTGAAGGTGAAGTTGTTGATGATCTTTTCTCTGCTTACATGAATTTGGATAACATTGATGCGATTAACTCTTCTGGAACTGATGACAAAAACGCTGCTACCGATAATCGCGATGATTTGGATAGTAGAGCTAGCGGAACCAAGACTAATGGAGGTGATAGTAGTGAAAATGAAGCTGAGAGTAGTGTTAATGAGAGTGGGGATAGTATGCAGAGGAGGGAAGGGATGAAGAGAAGTGCAGGAGGTGATATTGCGCCGACTACGAGGCACTATAGGAGTGTGTCCATGGATAGTTTTATTGGAAAGTTGAATTTCAATGATGAGTCGTCAAAGCTTCCACCTTCACCTGGATTGATGTCTCCTGGAAATTCCATTGATGGGAATTCAGCTGCGGCTTTTAGCTTGGAGTTTGGGAATGGTGAATTTAGTGGGCCAGAATTGAAGAAAATTATGGCTAATGAGAAACTTGCTGAAATTGCTATGGCTGATCCGAAACGTGCTAAGAGGTGCTGTAATTGAATGATTCAACATCTTAATAGTAATGTCGACATGGATGGTTGGTTAATTTTAAACTTTGATTTTGTTGGGTCATTTCAGGATTTTGGCTAATAGGCAATCGGCTGCGCGTTCGAAAGAGCGCAAGATGCGTTACATTTCGGAGCTAGAACATAAGGTTCAGACTCTGCAGACTGAAGCCACTACACTTTCTGCACAGCTTACTCTGTTGCAGGTGGGAACATGTTTATTTATGTTTGTAAATAAATATATGTTTTAGTTTGGTGATTTAAGGGTAGTTTTTTTCTCTCCTAATTTTATTGCTATCTTTGTTGTGAATGCAGAGAGATTCTGTTGGACTTACTAACCAAAATAGTGAGTTGAAGTTCCGCCTTCAATCCATGGAACAACAAGCAAAACTCCGAGATGGTATTTCTGCCAATCTTTTCAATGTATCTTTCTTTATTCATGGATATGAGCAAAACATGCAACGTTGTAACTCATTTTATGTTTCTGGATGAAAACTAACAAGCTGGAAACTGATAGATGCAAAGATTTTCTTGTACGGAGCCTTTTAATTTAGACATAAAAATCATTTAGAGGTTTTAACTAACAGCTTGAGCTTTTAAGAATGTAGATTCTTGATGTACCATATCAAAGATTCCATGACCAAGTGTGGTTAGAAGTTTCATTCTTTCTGTTCCAGTTTTCCTAAATATTAAGTTGAATTTCAGTACAAGATATAGTCATTTGTTTAGCATTGGGAGATGGGTTATAGGAATTAAAAAGATATGATATGATTAGAAGTTTAGCTAGATACAGAATTCCGGTGCACTATGAGAAAAAAAAAATATTTTGGTTATGAAACGAGCATCGCAGAGGGGGATTGCTGATTCCATTGCTGAGGTTTAAGTTGCCCCTTATTTATTCCTGTTCAGATATCTTGGGGATAGCTAAGAAATATCTTTTGTGTCAGCTTAAGCTAGCTTTTCTTAATGTAAGTTACTTAGTCATGGTGACTATCAATGCTACAACCCCATTATAAGATCTATCTGGCGTGCCCTCATATGCACTTGTTCCCTTCTGCTGAAACTGACTGTACATGAGATTTCATTTGAATAACTTCTTATGTTTGTAGCAGTTACTTTTGTTTTTGGAAATTATTAAGCATCCTGGGAAAGTTAATGTAGAGCTATGAAAACACGAATATTGACACAGACACGACACTAACATGTCGACACGGTAATAATTTGAGAAAATGGAATTAATTGAATGTAATCAATGTGTTGATGTCGTGTCAGTGTCGGACACCGGGACACGACTTTGATTAGATGTTCGGTGATTTAAACATTTTGTGATACTCGCTTCTTATCTATTAGAAGCCGTAATATCTCGTCAACAACATTTCTATACAATCACTGGGTTTTTTGTTTATAAGGCCTATAAATCACTAGTAGTAGTCACTTGCTTGTATTACTTAAACAGTTTTAGGCTTAGTACTTAGTAGTAGGAATTCATCGATTGCTTTTTGCTGATTATTACTTCTGATCCCTGTATCCTCTTCTAATAGCTCTGAATGAGGCGCTTACTGCTGAGGTTCAAAGACTGAAGATTGCTACAGCTGAGCTGAATGGGGAGTCTCATCCTTCTAGCTGCTTGATTCCGCAACATTCTGTCAACCCTATGATGTTCCAACAACAGCATCAGCCTCCTACATCCCAACAAAACATTCATCTTCAGCAGCATCAGCATCAGCAACAACAGCAGAATGGTAATGCCAACTCAAAGACGGACTTAAAGCAATAGGTTGTGCTGGAGATCTCATATGGTTCTTTATATATTTGTTGCTGTTTCGTTGCACTCAGTTTCACATATTTACAGAAATTCTCCTTAGTTGTTATATGGTTCGCATTCCCTATCCACAGCTCGGACAGAAAGTCCATATACAAGTCCCAATTCCTGTCTTACATTTAAATTATTATAGCTCATATTTAATTTCAGTACATATCTGAAATTGTAAGCATTGTTTGGACATGATTTGTTTTATGATAACATTTAGATGAAGTGTTACAAACTTTTATTTTTTGGTAAAGAATGATCATTGTTTTGCTGTGCTGTTCATACCTGTTTGACCTCAAGGACTAATTGAGGCTAAAGGTTAAATGCATTAATTTAATAGCAGAATCAATAATACAGTGATAAGGATTGTATTCTAATGCATATTTCTCACGAATTTTATATACCATTAATAAAGTTTCCTCTATCATCAATTTCTAACCCACCTTGAAAAGAGCACAAAAGTTAGGTTTATGTAGGATACATTATTTAATTTAATGGTATTTCCAAACATTTTTTTTGGTCCAACTTCATAATTATCTATACCAACCGAGCTTTCTTGTCAAAAAAAATATACCAACCGAGCTTTATTTCACTAGATTGGATTGACCACATGGATCATAATTTGCCTAGTTTTGATTACATTAAAAATATTTTTTCCAACATGGATCGAGATTTTGTTAAATTAATAATTATGTTTGTAATTATTATTATATTTACATATTTCTGTAATGAATTTTATCAGTTTTTTCTTTAATTTTGGTGAAAAAATAAAACTTCAAAGTATATTTAATTAAAAAAAATTAATTAACAAGGAAATTTTTATAAGAACCTAATAGTTGTTAATTTTTTAACAATAGATCATTAACTTAACTCTATCGCTAAAAAAATGTTTATTTATAAAATGAAAAAAAAAAGTATTGGAAGTGGATATTTGGTAAAAGAAAAATAGAAAATATTAAGTGGATAACAGAAAATAAACTAATTGATATTCAATTTAAATTTCAGATGATAAGTTGGTTCGAGGTAGTTACAAAGATATGTACATTTCATTTTGCGAAATTACTAATCAGTAGTTATATTTATCGGTTGAATAAACATGCATATCAGTCAGGATGGCCGAGTGGTCTAAGGCGCCAGACTCAAGTTCTGGTCTTCGAAAGAGGGCGTGGGTTCAAATCCCACTTCTGACAATTTATTTTTAATTATTGTAATTTTTTGATGGAAAAGATTTAAATGAAGATTGCAGAAAAGACGAAATTTGAGAGTCCTCTATGGATCTATCGAGCTATGGTGGTACCATTAAACAATACTAGAATTTGGAAAATGAACTTATGTATGACATTTCTTAATGATGTGAGAAGTAACAAAACAGATGAATGGACCAGGATCCACTAAACAACACAACAGTCAAGAAAAGGTCTAAATTTTTTATTTTTGGGGAACATTACAAACTTCGTTTTTTCTCCTAAACAAACCCTAATGGGAAAGTTATAATAATGGGATTTTGCAAGAAAATAATGTGAAAACAAAGTATATGTCAGTTATGTCTATCCTAATAATTTCATCTGGGCACAGTAAGACTTTAGTTGTTTCCCTTTAAAATGCAAATGACTGTAGTTGTAAAAAATTGTCATTAATTAATAAAAAAATTGACATTAAGTGCATAGAAAATGTATACGACAATTTCATAAGAATGTATAAAATAAATTGCAATTTTAGAATTGAGACATGACCACAATAGATAAGGGAAATGTTAAAACAACTCTGAAATTTGACCTGTACTTTTGTTTGATTGACAGTAAACAGAAATTGAAGCAACAATGGATCCTTAAAGAGAGAAAACAACAAAGTAAACCTATTAGAAACAAGTATACTAATGGATGAGATTAGGCAACTTTGAATTAATTTAATGCACCCAGAGTGTCATTTTTAGGTTTTTTTTTCAATAACCTAATTTTTTTTAAAAACAAACCAAACTACTCACTTTTTTGAAAACTATATATGTAAATACTCCATTTTTATTTTTTAATTATATGTCGTTTTTATAAATAGCGATTTTCTTTAGGAAGTCCGAGTTTGTAAATACAACTTTTTTAAGAGAATTTTTTTTCTTCAATTTTTCAAATTTTTTAACAAAATATATATATAATTAATATAATTCAGTCATTAAAAAAAAAAGAATTACACGTAACATTTGAACTCCAAGTAAAAATGAAGTTGTGTTTGTTTAAAATGTTGATTGCACTTTCTTCAACCCACCGAAAAAACAAAGATATAATAATATATACAACATACCAACAAATATACAAAAGAAGAGATGGAGAATGATGAAACGTGCACAAATATAAATAATCCAAAATTGTACGATTACAAGTTGTTTTGAAGATAAAAAAAAGGAGGGAACAAAAAAAGAAATAACAAGCAAAACATGCAACATTGGGTTCTTATATCACTCTAATCTTAGTTATAGATGACAAAAACTCCATATAACATATCCAAACTTATAAGCATTAGCCTTCAGAATCTGAATGATATATGGAGGAGCTACCCCACTGTGGTTAGATCGATTGACACTGTCTTTAACCACACCACAAAGGTACCCTTAAACATTATAAAAGAGTAACAATAATAAATCCCAAGTAGCAGGAACATTGATCAAAGACCAGTAGCAGCATTCACCTCTTTCTGATTTCTATTAGCTTGAACCCAACCACCATCAATTTGTTCCAAACTTCCATTCAATCCATCATCAACAAAATCACCAACCCTTTTAACCTTAAGCTCTCTTGGTTCAACAGGGTATTTCCCAGAGAAACAAGCATAACAAAAATTAGGTGAGTCAGTACCCAACATATTATGCAAGCTATTAAATGGAAGAAAAGCAAGTGAATCTGATCCAATAAACTCCTTTATTTCATCAACACTCATCCTATTAGAGATCAATTCCTCTGAGCTAGGTGTATCCACACCATAATAACATGACCCTATAATTGGAGGACTTGCAATTCTCATGTGAACTTCTTTTGCACCTGCTTCTTTAAGCAACCTCACAATCTTTGATGATGTTGTTCCTCTCACAATTGAATCATCAACAACCACAACCCTTTTACCTTCGAGTACAGCACGAACCGGCGAAAGCTTCAACTTCACACCAAAGTCCCTAATTTTCTGAGATGGCTCAATGAAAGTCCTTCCTACATAGTGTGACCTTATCAGCCCTTGCTGAAAAGGAACACCAGCTTTTGCAGCATAACCAAGTGCTGCAACAACACCAGAATCGGGAACAGCTATGACAACATCACAATCAACAGGACTCTCAGTAGCAAGTATCTCACCGAATCGCCTACGAGATTCGTACACAGACCTACCAAAAACAACAGAATTAGGCAAAGCAAAGTAAATATGCTCAAAGATACATTGCTTTGGTTGTGGATGAGACATGAGACAAAGTGATTGAATCCCATTTTTATCAACCACAATAACTTCACCAGGGAACACTTCCCTCTCATAAGTAGCTTCAATCAAATCAAGAGCACAAGTCTCAGAAGCAAAAACAACAGCACCATTACTTCTCCTACCCATAACCAAAGGTCGAAAACCGAACGGATCCCTAACAGCAACAAGCTTATCCTCAGTAACAAACACAATTGAATAAGCACCTTCAAGCTTCTCACATGCATCAACAATCCTCAATATAAAAGGTCTATGCTTTGAAGTTGCAATCAAATGAAGAACAACTTCAGTATCAGAAGTAGTATTAAAAATCGAACCTTTTTCTTCAAGTTTAGCCCTTAAAGTTCGGTAATTAACCAAATTGCCATTGTGAGCAACCCCAACAGAACCAAAACGGTACCCAGCAACGAAAGGTTGAACATTTTTAAGCATGGATTGGCCAGCAGTTGAGTAACGAACATGGCCAATAGCTAAACTTCCAGGTAACTGATCGAGTTTCGATTCGTTGAAGACATCGGAAACTAAACCAACGCCGGTGATGGACTGAAGGACGTTATCGTTAACGGTAACGATTCCGGCACCTTCTTGACCACGGTGTTGGAGAGCATGAAGGGCTAAGTAGCAAAGACGGGAGGCTTCGGAGTCGCCGTATATACCGACGACGCCGCACTCTTCTCTAGGTTTGTCGTCGTCATCATCATCGGAGAGGAAAACATCGTGGTGTGGGGATGTTTTGTTTTGGTTTTGATTTGAGAGAATGACATCGGAAATAGGGTTTTTAGAGGAAACGATGAAGAGGGGTTTGGGGGTGTCGGAGAGGTGGAAAGGGAGAGAGGGTTTTGGGGAGAAGCGAGTATTGGTGAGAGGGAAAGAGAGAGGGGTGTGTTTGGAAAGGGATGAAGATAGGGTTTGTGGTGCGGCCATTGAGAGAAATGGGGTATGTGAAGAGTGAAAGAGTTGTTTGTGTTATGAGGGAAAGCGAAGAAGAAGACGAATGGAAAAGTCAAATTTCTAGGTTTTCGGAGTAACTTTAGACCACCCTTCGTTTTTCTTTTTTCTTTTTTGCTTGTTATATTTTTGCATTCTTCTGCAAATTATATTTTCTCTTCTGAACTATAGGCTGATATATATAGCATACCACACTCGCTTAACCAATCATTCCATTATTTTATTTATTTATTATATTTTTGAAAAATTAATTTTTTAGTAAATAATCAAAGAGTTTACATGTATTTCTCGTTATCTTCAACCTCTAGCTCTTTTTTATATGTTATTTGTTAGCTATTCGACATATTTGATTTAACCATTAAATATATTTTTTAATTTTTATAAAATTTTAATATTTTATTTTTAGTATTTGTAAAATAAACATTTTGAGTCTTTGCTAAAATAAAACATGTTGACTCTAGATGGTTCATTTGCCAAATATAATGCAAGGTTGATGATAATTAAGCTAATTTCATAAATTATTTTAAATAACTTTTGATATGAAACAATACATTAACATATTACAGGTGGTTATATTAGTTTACAAAATCAAATAACTCAATTTAGACATCTCATGAATCAATCAACAACTCTATCACATATTGAAAGAAGCCTAAATTAACTTAATTATGAGACAATGATGATGGTGGTAGTGACGAAGACAACGACAACAATAATGATAATGATGACAATGATGATCTATATAAACAGGTTTTAAGTTACAATTGTAAGCTATAAACTATTATATATATATTTTTTGACAAAATAAACTATAGTTAGTTGAGATGATTGGAGGTTTTCTATTTATTATTATTTGTAAAAATAATGCCTCATCTTATTTTACTCAAAACTTAACTTAATATAAGCTTTAAGCGTATATCGTTTTTGTTTCATGAATGGGTACAAAGGCCACTTACAAACATAACCATAGAAGATAGCTGCGTCTACTCGACAAAGAAGGATATTCTACACCAAACTCTATTTATTTGTCATGGGTCATCATCGTTACCATTTCTTTTTTTCCAAATATTTATTCACTACAGATAATTTTATCTAAAACGTGTCATATTCAATGTGCAACTATTTAAATTTAAATTTAAATTTTAGTTAATCACATTATTAAAGTCTAGTCATTTTTTGGTAGTCTCGTAGTCTTAGATAGGGGTGTGAAAAAATGTAGTTAATTGAACTACATTCATAAATTGGATTGTACTATACTAGAAAAGCTCAAACCAATTAAATGGTTTATGAACTGCACCATAAATTTAAAAAGTTCAGTTAACTAAATTTTTTAAAAAAATCAGTTTGAACCACTTTCAAAACTTTTTGTAATCAAAATCAAAAAATAATTTTTTTCCGCTTAACACATCAAAAAACTAAACCCTAACCCTAAAATTCAAAATGGTTGAACCCTAGCCCCAAACCAATTTGTCCTATGCTATCCTCCTCCTACTCTCTCCGGCGGCGGTGCAACATCTTCGTCGCCATCTTGGACATTGTAACCCTTCACATTTCACCTTAGACGTAACTCTTCTCGTCTTCGTCGCAACTTCACCATCACATCTCAACTTCTCTCTACCGTCATAAGTGTCGCGCGCCACTTATGTTTTACTTGCTATTTTCATTTCTCGTTTCTCATTTCTGTTTCATGTTTCATTTTCGTGAATTGCATATCAAACAAAGTTTTATTTATTGCTCATTCTCCATTTTGTTGAGTTAGGGTTTTTACTTTCTTATGATTTAGGGTTTTTCCTTCTAATTTAATGTTTTGTGTGTTTAGTTTTTTTGATAATTTTCAATTTTCAAATGCTTTGGTTGCAGATCTTGTGTTTTATAAGATTGGATTTGTTTCACTGCTCTTCAAATATTGAAGGTAAGAAAATTGTTGTTTTATACGGATTGGTTTCACTCATCTTTAAATCATGTGTAGGTTAAATGAATCTAAGGAAAAATGGTGTTGATTTTTGAGGAAAAATGATTTTATATGATTTTATTGAAGACCCGTTTGTTGAATCAATTTGACAAAATAAAAAACAAAATACTTGTACTTGTGTTGAATTTTGATGTGATTGAAATTTTGAAACTGAATTAGAACTAAGAAGATATGTAGTTTTTGATTTAATGGGCTTGTGTAATTAAGGAAGGATATGTATACTAATTAAACAAAGTTGTTTGGTTTTCTTTCATGAAGTTATTTCTTATCTATTATTGACTATTATTGAATTGAGTTCGTTTGGTTGTGATAAAACTATTTCTTCCATGTTTGAGTTCCGTGTGTTAAACTCCTAAATAATATTTCTATTTGTATAAGTTTGATGTCAACTTCAATTTAGATTATTATAAGTACACAAATGTTGTCTTTGATATGTGGCCTAAGTATTAAAATTTCAGTTTGCAATGAGAAGAGTATTGTTATAGTTTTTAAAATTTAATTGAATGATTTATCTAGTAATTTTTAAAATTTATCATTTGAGAGTTGAAACTTAATTGTAGTTTTCATTATTAAAGAAGAGGGAAATGTGTTTTTAAAACTTATCATTTAAGAGTTGAACTTGTGTGTAAATTTTTGTACAAATAATACAATTAATTTGGTTTTAGAATCATTTTTTTTTTAAAAATATCACTTAAAACCTGATTTTTAAAAATCCACTAAAAAAACAATTTTAAACAATTCAGTAAAAATCGGTTCAAATTAGTTTTAATAAAAACTGGTTTTAAATCAGTTCAAATATATTAAATTAGTTTATAATTATAAATCAGTTTTAAACCGATTCAGAACTGAATTGTAACTAATTCAAAAAATCGATTTTTTTGAAAATGGTTTTTAAAAACTGATTGCAATGTTAATGTGGTGCAATTCAATTTTGTTTTTGGATCAAGAACACCCATAGTCCCTAATACTATATATCAGTAGTCCCACTTTTATATATATCCAAAATATGTTTTTTTTTTCCTTCCCATACTATTTCATCTTTGGAAAATCAAAATAGGAGGATAATACCGCCCTTTTATAAAAATATAAAAATAATGCTGACTCCTCCATAATATACTCCACGTCAATCTTTTTTGTGCATACCAGTCCAAAATAGATTGAGACAATATTTCAAACTCTTTTTCAAGTTGGATAAGGTCGATTAGTAGGAATCCACGATTTGATATAACACATTGGAAATTACCTTGCCAAACAACACAAAATGATGAAGCATAAAACTAGTTCATACGTAAAAATAAAAAATAAAATTAAAACTAGAGAAAATCAGGGATATTTGCGATTTGAATCAATTTTAAAGTAAAATATAGGAGACACAAACTCTATGAGTCAATATGCCGATGACAAGACAAACTTTGAATCTAAAGATTTGGATTTGAGTAGAGCCTCTAATAGAAAAGTAAATATTAATGATTTATTTGAACTCGCTCACTTTAAATTTTAGTGATTTATTTATTATTTAATATTTATTTTGATTTTTATTTATTTTTTGATTAATTATCTTCTTTTATTTTTTTATAAGTTAATCATCTTTACAATAACAACAAAAGCTATCACAACATTTTGTCATTAAAATTTCTGTCAACAATTGTCAATATGTATCCATTATAATATTTTTCAAAAGAACATCTATTTAACCAAATAAAAAGTTTGCACTTAAAAAAACTATTTCTTTCATGTTTTAAAATATATGTAAACTATTTTAAATGAATGATATTTATCAAAGTTCTATGCATTTTTATCTTGTCTTTGTTAAAGTTGCACACTTAATTTTACAACAGATATAATATTAAACCTCAACGGTTCATGACAATAATTATATAGTTGTTCGAAAGTAGTATGATAAAAATGACTAATATTCATCATTTATAAAAGATAAAGGATAAAAATAAATTTAAAAAAAATAAAAAAACAAAACGAATGTTTGATAAAAAAATAAAATATCAAAATTATATTTAAGTCAATTTTAAGTTATTATTACAAAAAAATCCCAGTTGCACACCTCTATGAAAAATACTTTACCCAAACTTTTCCAAAATCTAGAGAACTTGATGGGTTTGAGCAATAAATTGAAGAATAATGTTGGTAATTGATAATTCACCTTTTAATACACATTTTTCTGACACACCTTTTTTATTGATTAAAATTCATGTGTACCATTAAATTTATATGGGGCCAGATGTTTTGGTAGAATATATCTAAGTTTTAATCAATCAAATATAATATTTTTAAAAGTATGTGTTAAATAGTATATTGTTGGCTTGAATAGTCAATTTTTCAATTTTTGGTAGGATATATTTTTCTTCATGTTCTAAAAAACTATGAAGATCAATAATTAGAGATGACAATTAAATTCGACCTATGTACACTCGCAAAAACTACTTGTGACAATAGAATCAAAACCTGTTTTATAGACACTTTAGTACCCTGCCTTTATTTCATTTTTTGCCAACATGATATCAGTCACTTGACATTTAATGATGATATATTAACAAAAAAAAAATAATTTGGACAACTCATATAGTAACAACTCATATTAAGACAAATTTTTGAATGACAATAATCAAAATTTTGAATGATAATAATCAAATTAATTTTTGAACCATTTATATTTATATTGACATACTTTTTTGGAAAAAATTTAAAATGACAATTTCGAAAAATTAATTGTAAGAATCGATTGAAATTGTATTTATAGTAATCGTCTTAACCTAAGTTGTTTAATTCGTATCAATTCTACCTATTTATTGATGTTATGTTGACAACAAAAAATCAATTTGGACAAATAAAGTCATAATTACGAAAAGTTATAACGGACAAATAAAGTTATAATTAAAAAAATTAATTTGACAAACAGTAACAACCTATATTATGACTAATTATTTTTCATAAATATCGTGATATAGTCAAATTAATTTTTGAACTTTTTTCATTTATATTGACATAATTTTTTGAAAAAATTTTAAAATGACAATTTCGAAAAATTAATTGTAATAATCAATTCAAATCATATTTGTCTTAACCTAAATGACGTAGACTTTTGTTTATATACATTACGAAGATAAAGAGAATTTCGTATCAATTATATTTGTGCTCCTAGAAACAATAGCATTCTGAAATCAACACAACAAAAAAACATGAAGTCTGAATGTTCATGTGGTACGACTATGGCTTGTCAGGGATGTTGCGTGTGACAAACATTTATTTTCGCTTGACATGATTCTTATAGACTCAATTGTATGTACTATTTGTTTGTTAAATTTTGTTAATAAATTCTATGTATGCTTAATTTTTTTTAATAAATTTCACATATGCTTTGAGTTTAAATTATTAATCAATTTTTTTCATAGACTAATAGAATACATACAACCTTGCGAACCTTGATTTACAAGTTCAAATAAGACTTACAAGAGGGTTGTGTCTATTTTATGACTAACTTTAGAGTCAGAACAAATAATAGATCGTATCGTACCACAAAACATGGGTAGGTGTGCTTGGCAGAGGCTCCAAATGGTGGTATATATTTATGTGAAAAATGCAACAAACATGTTATAACTGTGTGCCTGAGGTAATAAAAATTTCAGAAGTTTATATTTTTTGTCAAATATGCATTGATTACATGGAGACCAATTGAATTGTAAATATATATTAATTAAGATTTTTTAATTCCTAAGATTTTTGTTTACATTAAAGTCAACTCATGTACATTTTTAACATTTCATACTCATTTATTAACAATCATGTCTAAAACTCTCGTATAAATCTTTTTTACACAAATAATAAGGGTCTCTACTATAATCATGTTCATGATATTTATATTTATGCATACCCAGAATTAAAATTATAAAACTATTTAGATCTTTACAATTAACATGCTACTATTTTTTATTTACTTATCGATACAAAATCAAGATTCGGGTATGTGACGCAACATGGCACTTTTGTCATCTATGATCGAGAGGTTGCTGAATTGTTTGGAAAGTCGTGCTCTAATATGATTGATTCTGATGGAATGGTACATATATATTTTTTCATACATTAAACCAAATTCCTTTTTAAATTCGGTAACTTAAAAATAAATCATTTTTTTTAAATAAAAAAAATGAAATTTGTTAAATATAACTATTAAGTTTTTTGAGTATAAATATAATAATTAATCCTTATGTCTTTAATTTAATTTTATTAATTGATTCCTAATAGTGACTTTAACTCTACCTTTAAGGACTTTATTGTCAATAGTCTTCCGAAAGAACTTACTAAGATTATATATGGTTAAACCTTATCTCCTCAATGTGTTCGCCAATCCGCCCATGTATCTATCTCATGATGAATCTATTAGACAATCTAAAATCACTAATGATGTCGAGATAATATGTATTTTCAACCTACACAATTCAGTTATTGAGGTTCGTATATGTTGCAATATTATTGTTTGTGTTTAACAGCCACCATGTATTTGTTGTTTAGGCGAATATGTAAATATTTTCTTAATTTCATCTTCAATCCAACATCAATTAATAAATGTTTTCTTATACTAATTTCAGCCATGTTTCAATTAATTTCAAGGTATCGCTGTATTTGGATTTTAATATATTTCAATTTCATTTTACTATAGTCTATTTATAATGCGGTTATTCTATTTGGATTCATTATCTTTTGCTATTTTCATTTTGACAAATTTCTCTTCAATAATGTTGTGTTTTTTTTTATGACTCAAATTTTAATAAGTAATAAATACACTTCGCCATTTTGCAAATGTAACTGAATAGATTTTACTGTCTCCCAAAATTACTAGCATATTTGATCATTTAACACAAATTAAAAAAATATTAATCATATAAAATAGAATGATGATTTTATTCTAATACCCTTATCAACCATTGTTATATTTCCATCATAAAAAATGCAAAATAAACAATAGTAAATAAAAAGGATGCACATTGTATTATTTGAAAGATACAATGTTGTAATTTTTTAATTAATATTATGAAGAAACTAAAAGTGACAGTCTTTTTGAGATAACTTATTTTGGTAAAAGCAATAATTATTTTTAAATAAATGAAGTATATCATATAGTAATGAATATGGGAATCACAGTGTGATGCCAAAAATAAGAATAAGCAATGTGATAAAATACATTAAAAATATTGCGCTAATAAGAATAAGCTATTGTTTATAAATTTCGAAGCAGTTTGTATAGGAGGAATGACTTTACTACACCAACACATAAACACATGTTTTTAATTTTCAATATTATATTTCCGTGAAAAATCTCAATTTTAAAATAATATACTAATGTAATAATTCAAATTACATACTTACTGTTAATATACTAAGTCATGTATTAATTGTTTTGTTATAAAAAAAATGACCTTTTTTTTTAGGTGAAATATTTGTAATGAATTTCAGAATTCAAATTTGTAACTACCTCTATTAATTAATAAATTGCATATACTTTCATTTAGGTGTATTTACGTCAATAAATTGTTTTAACTATGTCTCTCAATACTTTATGACATGGTATTACCTATTTATATCCCTCACTATTTTTACCTATTTATATGGTGTCCAACAATATTCTTTATTTTTAGACATATTCATTATATTTTCACATTCTTTTTTCATATCAAGTTATATTTTAATTTTTTTTTAAAATATTACCTTCAATAACTGAATAACAAAACATAATATATAACTTAAAACTTTTCTAAGCAACTAAAATTGTAATATGCACGTCTACAGAAAATATTTCTTTGTTAAAGGACAAATAAAATAAAAAAACTTCAAATGACTTGAAATTCTTAAAGATGATGACAAATTGCATTCCAAAAACAACATGTATTCTTTAACAACCATTAGAAACTTTTTTAGTAATGTCCAACACACATGTCATATTTGATTTATACACATTTTTTAATGTCATGTATACCAATTGTATTAACATGCTTAATTTTATAATTTTTCAAAATAAAAAAATAAAGACAACAGAAGTACACTAGTTTGGTGGAAGTATTGATTTGAGGCATTTGACAGATCTATGTGCGACATAATGTCGTTTGATGGGGTAGACAACAAACAAAAACCATTTGGTGGAATTCCAGTTGTATTAGGTGGTGATTGTAGACAAATATTGGTTGTAGTTCAAAGAGGTTCGTGACCAAACATACTTGCTGCTTCCGTCAATGCTTTGATCTTATGGAAGTATTGTAAAGTTTTGAGGTAGACAACCAATATGCGGCTACGTTTATCAGCCATACCCGATGAATAACGTGATATCAAGAACTTTTCTGATTGAATTCTTTCAATAAGGGATGGAGATGATTCTGCCAGCGAGAATGACGAGATACGTGCCATAATTCCATATGATTTACTTATACATGACACAATTGATCCCTTACGCGCCCTTATAGATTTCACTTATCCTAAAATTTTAAACAACATGCATGATGTTGTATTTTTTAGGAACGAGGGATCCTTGCTCCAACTTTAGATGTTTTTGAGCACATCAACAATATCCTTTTGTCATTGATTCCAAGTGATGAAAAGGAATATTTGAATTCAGATTCAATATGTAAATCTGATTCGAATGATCTACAAAGTCAATGGTTCACTACTGAATTCCTCAACAATAGTAAGAGCTCAGGTATTCTAAATCACATGTTAACACTTAAAGTAGGTTGTCTTGCAATGTTAATGAGGAATATTGATCAAGCTGCTAGGCTGTGTAACACAACAAAAATTACAATCACTCACTTGGGCAAGAATTTATTAGGCAACTGCCATCACAATAAAAATTACGGGCGATAAAATTCTAATTCCAATAATGAATATGGTTCCGAGTGATCCGGGTTTTCCTTTTAAGTTTTTGAGGAGACAATTTCCGTTGACTCTTTGTTTCACAATGACAATTAACAAGAGTTAGGGTCAATCATTTTCTCATGTTGGCATATATCTTCCTAAATCAGTTTTCACACATGGACAATTATATGTGGCTGTATCTAGAGTCACATTAAAAAAAAATAATTATGAAGTTGGTTATTCTAAATGAACATGATCAAATATGTGACGAGATTGTTAATGTAGTTTATCGTGGTGTTTTCCGTAATGTATAATCAACTATACCAAATAACATAACTTTATTTATGACATCCATTTTAGATTATAATTTGAACACACCATTTGTTTTTATTGTACATGATATTATATGTTTTGTTTATTTTGTAATATATAATATTTTATTTATTTATGATTTATCATTTTGGTCAATCAAATAATTTATCCCGTGTTTGGCACGGGCTATACACTAGTTAAAATTAAACGATAAACAACATCTCCTCTATCTTACTTTTCTCTATCTTTATTTCTTTAATTATTTATTTATTTTACTAATTTTGGTTTTTTAAATACTCTCCCTCTTATATTTACAAACACGTTTGTTCTTTTTCACTCTTTAAATTATTACACAAATTATAATTTATTTCATCAACCATACATGAGATAAATGTTTGTAGTTAATCAATTAATTAAAATATTAATTTTTAAGATTTAGTTTGTTCAAATAGAAATTTACATTTCATTAATAGTTTTGAAGTGGCTAGAATATTACTAGAAGGGGGGTTGAATAGAGATATTCCTGGTTTTTAAAAATTCTGTTTTAGTTTTAAACTACTGTCCTCTTTCAGAGGATGATTATCAGATGTTGAAAAGTAGAGAGAGAATAATGACACACGAATTTTTATACTGGTTCACCCAATGAAGGCTACGTCGAGTCCTCACACACTTGTGACTTTTTACTAAGTATCAAAAGCTATCAGTCTCTCACTGAGGTTGATTACAAATCGTGTATTCTATAGCTTCATCAAGCTTACAATTCTTTCCTTCTGATTTCTCTCAAGTGTTACTCACTTGAAGTTGTAAAGATGATATGAAGTAGTTTGATAGGAATTACTTTCTACAAAGATGAAACAAATATCTTGTGTAAGATTATATAAAGCTTGAAAGGAGATTGATAATTCTCTTGATAGCCTCTTGATATTTTCTTTTTTGCTCGTGTAGTTGTGTGTTTTGCTGAAGAAGAGCAACCTTCCTTTTATAGAGAGAAGGAAAATTTCTCTTCAAGAAAATTTTCCTTTCTGACCGTTTTCCCAAGATGTAACGATCCTCACTTTTGTTTTGAATTTACAGCCTTGCCATTCTGTCCTTTTACAGCTTGGCACTTGGGAGGTTAGATCATTCCATATGTTTTTAACAACTGGCCAGTGCTCTTTTCTGGTTCCAAGACATGACCCTTCTCTGTTCGCGAATGCAGCTTTTGATACTTTGGAACTGTTAGTTGTTTTGTAGGAGGATGAAGAAGTAGCTAGAGTTCATCCTCTGGTGATCTTTTTACGGTATTCATTTTCCGATATTTACCTTCTGGTGTTTCATCTTCAGATGTTTACATTCTGGTGTTCATCTTCTGATGTTTACCTTATGATGTTCATCTTCTGATGTTTACCTTCTGGTGTTCATCTTCTGATGTATATCTTTTGATGTATATCTTCTGATGTTCATTTCTTATCATTTGTTGTTCGTCTTCTGAGATATATCTTCTGATGTTCATCTTCTGATGTCGGCCAACTTGGACTAACAAACTGGTCTGCTGAGATCCTCTGATCTCGGCCAACACTGGACCATACATTATGACCTTCTGATTTTGACCAATACTGGGCCATGGTCTGATCTTCTGATTTCGGCCAACATTGGGCCATGGTCTGATCTTCTGATTTTTGCCAACACTGAACTGGGTCTGGATTAAATCTGGACAAATGATACTTTAGTCTGGACCTTTTAGCTTATCTTCTGATTAACTCTGGGCTATTTATCATTTCACTGCCAGACCATCTTCTGGTCAGAATAACTTCTTGACTAAGTCTAACTTATGATTCCTTCTGGTCTGGATCAAGTCTTCCTATGACAGGCTTCCTTCTGGTCTGGTCCATGTCTCCTTTTGACTTTGCTTCCTTCTGATATGGGCCAACAAAGATATCCTCTGGAGATTTCAGGATGCATCCTCTGGTACCTTCTGGATGCATTATCTTGTGTCTTCAACTTTCAGGTTTTCTGCTTCTGGTTTTCTGTTCCAGATGTTTTACCTCTGGTTTTCTGTCCAGATGTGCTGCTTCTAGTTTTCTGTTCCAGATGTTTTGCTTCTGGTTTTCTGTTCCAGATCTTTTGTTTTCCAGATGTTCTACTTCTGATGTTTTAACTTCAAATTTTCTGCTTTAGGAATTAACGACTTTGTTTCCTGCATGCATTCATTCTTCTGGACAGGAGGTTGCGATCTTTGGATCCTGTTCCTTTCTTAGTACAATACTTAAATGCACGCATCAGTGTAATCATAATCTTAAGATAATTTTGTTATCATTAAAAGAGATTTTTTCTCAATAATCTCCCCCTTTTTGATGATGACAAAATTTTTTTAGATTATTTAAAATAAAATTGTAAAAGTGCTGTTTTTGAGTATGAAGCTCCCCCTCAGTATGAGCTGAAAGGAATAGGGGCTCCCCCTCAGAAAGTGCATAAAAGAATTTAAGGATTTTTGAACCAATCCGAATACTTTATATTGATTATAAGAAGATCATACAAAAAGGTGGTTCAAAAGAAAAAAAACATAGAGGATTGAATTACGATAATTTCAAAAAGCATCCTCTTTTGTAAGTTCCTAATCATTGAAAATTTTAATTTTAATCTATCTCCCCCAAATTTGTCAACAGCAAAAAGTCAGTGGGTGCCCAGAGGATGGTGATCTATTTGGAAGGAGAGGAATCATCAGACGAGGAGGAGGTTGAGGGTCGAGGCAGTGGTGGAGGAGGATGAACAGAGGGTACTGGAGGCTGTGCTTCTGGAGCAACAATCTTGACCAGGTGTGTAACATCCTCTAAATTTATTATTTAAAATAATTAAGACTTATAAATATATATATTTCATTATTGATTTAGGTGTGATAATTATTTGCCTTGTTCGACTTATTGTAGTTGATAAAATTATTAGTTAGAATTATTTAATCAATGGAGAAGTTTTATATAATTATATATATATATATATATATATATATATATATATATATATATATATATATATGTTTTTTTTTAGTACAAGAAGAATTTGAGCTAAGGGTTTGTGGCTAGGTGTGACCCAACCCGTAATAGAAATTTGGGCTTGGAGTTGGTGGCTTAGTTTTTGTATGATCAAGGTTAAGAAAAAATAATAATAAATAAATAAAATAATATTTTCTCCCTTCTATTCTTTATTTGGGCCCAACACTATCTACCCAATAATCTCCACTTTAAATTTTCTCTAAAGTCCACAATATTTCCATACTAAGTAATAGTAAGCAGAAAAAAATAATGAAACCCTAGCCGTCATCTCCTTCACACCTCATCTCCTTCGTGCAGCAAACTTTTCATGTGAACAACTTCGTGGGGGCTTAGAGATTCGTACTAGGAAGAAAAGCGGCCATGGTAAGGGCTTTTTCCCCACACAAATTATAGTTAGACCGTTAGTTGGATACATGAAATTTATAATTGTAATTGTTTGCTTTTGAAAGAAATAAATGTAGACTAATAAAATAAAATAATGAAATTCGAAGTCTTTTACGTTGAGTTGATATGTAATGTATGTCTTTTTAAGAAGTAAAATATGGATTTTTATATTATACATGATAGAGTTTTAATTTTTATGATGTATATGAAGCAAAATATGATTTTTCTTATGTTATATATATAATAAAGTTTTGATTTTGATGATGTTTTATGAGTTGGAGTTTGAAGTTTCTTGTTATATATAAAGTTTTAATCTTTATGGTGTAAATGAAGTCAAGTCTCGATTTTTATACGTACGTGGTGAAAATTATTATAATGATTATTTGTCTATGAATATATGATTCTCATGATAAGGATGTGTGATATGTGATCTTTGTGATGTGTGAATACGATGATGGTTTTAAAAATATGATTTTTTTGTTGAAAGCATATGACATGATTTTTAGTGGGCTGTGTGCGAGTATAGTTTTGATAATATATGGTCATGTCATGGCATATGCATCTTCGTGGGAGTTGCCTTAGTGGCATGTTTATTTTCCCCATTGGTATGGGTGATCTTTTTGTGTGGAAGTTGCCTTAGTGGCAGGTTTATATCCGGATTATATAGTTTTAGGAGCATGCATTATACATATATTTTTATATACGATTTACCGTTTGCGCATTTTTTTCTTTTAAATTAGAAGTTTTTACCTTTATATGTTTTGTGTTATTCTTCTATATGTTTAGCTTTGGTTTGATGTGGATGATGGAAAAAACTGACCCTTACAACAACATTTTAGGTACTAATGAGTTCGAGGAGATTCAAGAGTAGTTGATGAGTATTAATGTGCGGCGAACGTGGGGTAAAAATGGGGTTTTCAAGACAATTTTTGTAATAATAAATATTGCCGCAACATTTCTATGTCTATTTTTTTATTTTTAAATATTTGTCACTAAACTTTAGTAAGCTTTTTTTGTTTTAGTTTTTGAATAAACATTTTTTAATAATATTAAATAAACGTGATAGTTACTAATTATTTAAATGGATAAATGTTAGATGCTCTTATTCTTAAGAAAAAAATTATTGTAAAATTTTCTAAAAGTATTTTTCTTAGTAACGTTTTGGACAAAAATCTGGGGCGTTACATTATGGTATCAGAGCAATAATCCTCGGAAATTTTTGGGTGAGACGATTTTGTATGACGCATACCTTGATTTATGTGTGATGTTTGACCTTGATATATTTTATTCTATGATTTATTACTAATTTGGTTATATATATATTCATATAGGAAAAATTAACATTTTGCATTGATTATTTGGTCTATTTTAATACTGATTGATTTTTTTTTCTTTCTTCTCAAAAACAGAAATATTCATTCAATTAATTGCAATTATGATATGTCTTAAATTCTTAATCCTATGATTTGAAATAGTTTTAATTTGATTCAATGCAATAATTAATTACGATTTTATGATGGTATAAATTATGAATTTATTGCATTATAATTTGAAATTATTTTGATTTAATTTGATTCAATGCAATAATTGCTTTTAATTTTATGACGTTGTGAATTTACTCTCGTGATTTTAATTTTTTAATAATTGTTGTTTGAATGTTATGAATTTATTATTCGTGAATTAATGACGTTCTGAATTTATGATGTTATGAATTTACTCTCGTGATTTGAATTTTTTTTTAATAATTGTCGTTTGTATGTTATGAATTTATTATTCGTGAATTAATGACATTATGACGTTATGAATTTACTATTATGAAATTATTAATTAATTGAAATTGATTGATGTTTTTTAAAAAACTATAAATGATTAGTTGTTATTTTGTTATATAGTGAAATTATTGCGCAATAAATTAGATTGATTTGATTTGAAAACAAACGACATTTAATTGGTCTCCACCTTAATTATGAAATTAATTAGGCCAATTGAATTTATAATGATTATGAATGTTCCTTAATTACTTAATTTTGTGGTATGATCTAAATTTTTGTAATAAAGACAATGCGGTAAATCTCTAACTGGTATAAAATTGTATGATTCCCACAATATAAGTGAAGGGTAACACCGTAAAAAGTTGTATTAGTGGAATTCTGGCTAAGGAAAGACTTGGTTATTAAGTGGTTCATTGACCCACCTCTCTTTCCTGGGAACCCCACTAGTACACGACTTATCGTGTGACCTAAAGCTATTGTCCCCATAATAGAAGGGAAGGGTAATACCGTAAAAAGTTGTAGTAGTGGGATTCATGCTAAGGAAAGACTTGGTTATTAAGTGGTCCGTAGACCCACCTCTCTTTCCTAGGAACCCCCCTAATACACAATTTATTGTGTGACCCGAACCTACTATATAGTCGTGAATAAAATATTCCTTACGACCCTAAGCTTACAATGAGATCGCAGTGTTATCCTGATTAGATAATTTGTAGGAAGTATGGCTTGTCGCACGAATCGACCAGTGCCCCAGGGAGAAAGTGACATGACTGAAGCAATCCAAGCCATGAATGCAATGGCTGCCGCAATGGCCCAACAAGCTGCAGTTCAAGCTCAACAAGCTGCAGAGCAGGCTCAACGTAATGCGCAAAGGGACCTGAGGGAGGAAGCAGCTATGGCAACAAGAGGACTGACTGAATTCCTTAGGCAAGATCCGCCAAAATTTAAAGGGGAGCATGACCCTGACATGGCCGACCTCTGGCTGCAGGAGATCGAGAAGATCCTTGAGATCCTCCACTACCCAGATGACACAAAGGTGGAGTATGCCACCTATTTGTTGAATGGTGAAGCTGAAAACTGGTGGCGAGGGGCGAGGCAAATGATGGAAGGAAATCACGAAGAGGTGACCTGGGAAGTTTTCAAGAGAAAGTTCTTGGACAGATATTTTTCGAAGAGTGCCAGGGCTGAGAAGGAGGCCCAATTCCTGAGACTATATCAGGGAAGTCTCACAGTGTCCGCGTATGCAACAAAGTTTGAGTCCCTAGCAAAACATTTTCGCTACTTTCGTAACCAAATGGATGAAGAGTACATGTGTGAGAGGTTTGAAAGCAGGCTCAGATATGAAATTAAGGAGTCTGTGGGACCTCTAGAGATACGTCAGTATCAGGTGCTGGTGGAGAAGTGCAAAAAGGTGGAGATCATGAAACGGGGCCGCCTGAACAGAGGTGCTATTGGGGGACCAACGAGACCTCAGGTAGGAAATAAAACACAACCTTACCATTTAATTATGGGGTTCTATCTCTAAATATTACTTTCAAACAGGGAAACGGTGACCAACAAAACAAAGGCAGTCAGTTCCAACAGAAAAAGCCGTATGCCCGCCCACAGTACCAGTGCAGTCGCTCAACAGACCAGCACTTATATACCAAGGTACAATCGCTCAACAGATCAGTACCTAGTGCAGACGCTCAACAGTCCAGCACTTGTGCAATCGCTTAACAGATCAGCACGTGGTTGCGCATTACTCTGTGGCCCATCGCGGGTACCACTTGACTATGCAATACATGAATATGCAGTGTTTCACTTCTGTGGAAACAGTATGCAAAATCAGGAAATTCATGCCTTTCAATCATATTTAAAATAACTCAGCACAATCAAAATTATCATCATCACAAACATGACCAAACAGCCAAGTAATCATCAACATTTGAAATGTTTTCCCAACCTCTTGAAAATTTCAAACACAGTGTTAAAAACTGAATTTTCTGGAATTTACGAATCTGTATTCGAATACAGCTTCTCTGTATTCGAATACATAAGCCAAAAACAGAACCAAAATGATCAGCCTCAGAACATCAGAAACCGAACCAGAATGAGGATTATCAGAAGCAAAATAGAATGATTCACACCAGAATCATTAGAAGTAGAAACAACAGAATGATTCATACCAGAATCATCAGAAGCAGAAACAACAACATGATTCATACCAGAATCATCAGAAACAACACAAAATGATTCATCCAGAATCATCAGAAACAACACAGAATGATTCATCCAGAATCATCAGAAACAACACAGAATGATGTTGGAACCAAGTTGGTTCTAAATAATCTGGATTTTGATGTGTACAAATACACTTGATGGAATCTTATTTTGAACTTGAATTACTACAGTAAAAACCATCAGAAGATGAATGTATCAGAGGATACATTCTGAATTTACAGAAGATGCATTTCTGGAATTATTAGAAGATAAACCAGAATGTCCAAAACCGACCAGAAGATAACTTTGGAGGCTTATATCAAACAGAAACAAAATCAGAAGAACATCTGGAAAACACCAGAGGGAAGCCTGCCATAATATGAATTGCTCCAAACAAGAATGTTTCAAATATCAGAAGCAATCAAGAAGTTATACTGATCAGAAGATAGCCTGGCAGTGTAATTTCAACACAGTCCAGACTTGTTCAGAAGTGACCAGAAGATATCTTTGATGGACTATATCAGAGGGAATAAATATCAGAAGATTCTTTGGACCATACTAATGTGAAGCTTGCCATGTGTAGAGTTGTTCCAGGCCATAAGTTGTCAAAAGCAAGAAGTAATCCAGGAGATAATTTGACCAGAACATGGCATGACAGTCGAATTTTGAATAACCCAGACTTCGCCCAGACTTCATCCAGAATTGATCAGAAGAAACATAGAATGATTCATGCCAGAATCACCAGAAGCAGAAAACATGATGATTAACAGAATCATCAGAAGCAGAAAACATGATGATTATCAGAATCATCAGAAGCAGAAAACATGATGATTATCAGGATCATCAGAAGCAGAAAAATGATGATTATCAGAATCATCAGAAGTAGAAAACATGATGATTATCAGAATCATCAGAAGCAGAAAACATGATGATTATCAGAATCATTAGAAGCAAAACAGAATTAGAATCAGAAAACAGAACCAGAATCACAATGATTAATACCAGAATCAGAAAACAGAACCAGAATCAGAATGATTAACATTAGAATCAGAAAACAGAACCAGAATCACAATGATTAATACCAGAATTAGAAAACAGAACCAGAATCAGAATCAGAATGATTAACATCAGAATCAGAAAACAGAAATCCTTCCTCTGTATTCGACTACAGGGGCTCGTAGTCGAATACAAGTTCGAAAACTTGAGTAAAACAGAAGTTTGACAGGTTGTATTCCAATACACTCATGTTGTATTCGAATACACCTTCGAAAATAGTAAAATTTTCCTAAGACTTCAACACATTTCAAACTGTTTTCTTTTGAAAAACCAACCTAACACCAGAATCATAATTACCCTTCTTTAGAAACCTCAAAACTCAGAACATTTTCATTAAACAACAACAATAGATTTTTCAGAAATAACACTTCCACCATTTTAAATCCCTTTTCTTTTGAAACCATCATCAATACCAGATTGTTTAACAAAACACAGCAGAAACACAGAATCACTAAAACCAGAAAGTCAACCACAAAACAGTCCCACACAAACTAACTCAAGCATTTGGATCATCTCCAATACAACACCAACCAAGTCATCATTCAAACACAACAGAATGATTTCTTACTCAACACAACAAACAATACATCATCAACAAAGCAACACAATAAGTTCCTTCACTGAAAACAGCAGGAACATCAAAACAGTTTGATTTCCAAAACATAACACAATGTTTTTCACAACATAACCCAATAATCATTTATCACACATGCATTTACAGCCCTAAATGCAAATCTAGAAAGTTGGAAGGTGCCCTTACCTTAGTTACGTTCCCTTAACTCGTACGCTTTTGCGACAAAAGTCGACGATACTCCCGTTTCGCGTTCGCCGCTATGAAAGTTAGTTCTTTAGCTCTGTAACGATCAGAGGAATGACTTTTGTACTCGAAACTTTCTGATTCGACACTCATATTTTCAAGAAAATGGCTTTTGAGTAAACTGTTTTTCTTCACCAACACTCAGAAATATCAAAAGAAGAAGAAAATGATAAAGCAGAAACTGGCGCGTAGAGGAAAGAAGAAAGAGCTTCTCACTTAAATATCTACATAAATGCAAACTGACACAGTCAGAGGAGAGAAGGATTTGTTTATTTCTTAATAAATATCTACGCCACCTCACCCAACACTTGTATTAAAATATCTTTTGATCCTCCAACACTTAACCCGTTTCATCGAAATTAGCAGAGAATATCTTAATTAAAGGCCCGATAATTTAATTACTCGAAATTAAATTAATTCATCCATTATCCAATAATTTTAATTCCACCTTCAAAACAAATATATATATATATATATACACACAAAATATATATATATATATATATATATATATATATATATATTGAATATTTACAAATATTCCCAAATACACTTAAAATTAAATCTGAATTTAATTTTAAAATTAAGGGTCTTACATTACTACCCCCCTTAAATTAGTTTCGTCCTCGAAACTACATGTCGTTAAACAAATGAGGATGTTGTTCCCTCATCTTACTCTCTAGTTCCCAAGTCGCGTCTCCAGTAGTCGTATTCCAAATCACTTGGACTAGTGGGACTTCCTTGCTCCTCAATTGTTTAATCTTCTCAATTCTTACAGGGAAAACTTCAAATGACAGGTTATCCTTCAGCTGAATTGTGTTTGGTTCGATCACATGTGACGGATCTGAAATGTATTTCCTTAACTGCGACACGTGAAATACGTCATGAATATTGGACAACATTGGAGGTAAAGCAATCCGATAAGCCAATGGTCCAATACGTGCAGTAATCTGGTATGGTCCAATAAATTTAGGAGTCAATTTTCTGGATTTAATAGCTCTGCCCACTCTAGTTGTAGGCGTGACTTTTAGAAATACATGATCGTCTTGCTGGAATTCCAAAGGTCTGCGACGCTTGTCCACTTAACTCTTTTGACGATCCTGTGAAATCTTCATTTTCTCTTTTATCCTCTTGACTTTTTCTGTAGTTTGCTCCACCATCTCAGGTCCAACAATCATACTTTCTCCGTCTTTATACCAACATAAAGGCGTCTGACACTTGCGTCCATACAATGCTTCATAGGGTGCCATTCCAATGCTCGCGTGAAAACTGTTGTTGTAGGTGAACTCAATCAATGGCAGTACATCATCCCAACTTCCTCTGTCGTCCAATACGCATGCCCTCAATAGATCTTCCAAGGATTGATTTGTTCTCTCGGTTTGTCCATCTGTTTGGGGATGGTAAGCTGAACTCAATTTCAGTTTTGTTCCCAACGCTTCATGCAACGCTCCCCAAAAGTGAGATGTGAACTTTGGGTCACGGTCCGATACAATACTCGATGGGACTCTGTGCAATCTCACAATTTCAGCGATGTAGATTTCTGTCAGCTTATCTACATTATGATTGGTCTTTACTGGCAAGAAATGTGCAGATTTTGTTAATCGATCTACTATTACCCAAATCGAATCATTCTTTCTTCTTGTCTTGGGCAATCCAGTTATAAAATCCATGGAAATGCTATCCCACTTCCATTCCGGTATATCCAAAGGCTGCAACATTCCAGCAGGTCGTTCGTTAAGGGTCTTACAGTATCACTGTGGACAGGAGGGACATAGGCTGAATGAGTGTCCAAAAAGAACCAGGATATGTTGTGCTTGTCAGAAACCAGGCCATATGGCAAAAGATTGTCGGGAGAAGGATACTATCAACAACAAGGATGTGGCACGCCCTACTGCTCGAGGACGTGTTTATCACATTAGAGGAGAAGAAGCACCATTTTCCTCAGAACTTATCAAGGGTGAGTGTTTTATTGCTGGAAGAATACTTTCTGTGATATATGATTCTAGGGCAACACACTCGTTCATTTCATTAGATTGGGTGGAATCGCTCCAACTAGATGTCACTACCTTACCATTCGATTTAATGGTTACCCTTCCCTCTGCTGAACCAGTAAAATGTAATTTGGCGTGTTTGCAATGCTCGCTGACTATGTTTAAAATGAATTTTAAGATCGATTTAATTTGTATTCCTCTTAAACATCTTGGAGTAATTTTGGGAATGGATTGGTTGTTTAGCAACTACATCATGTTAGACTGTGCCCGACGGAACGTGATATTTCCAGATCCCGATATTTCGAAGTTCCTTTCAGTCAACAAATTGAAGTTTTCTATGGAGGGAGGAGTCCAAAAATATGTGTTTCTCAACTCAGTAAGCATGAGTCCAGAGGTTGTTGTCGATGAGATCCCGATAGTGAAGGATTTCTTTGAGGTTTTCCCACCAGACGTACTAGGACTACCCCCAGTCCGTGATGTCGAATTTTCTATCGATGTTATTCCAGGTACTGGACCCATCTCTATCGCTCCTTACAGAATGGCCCCATTAGAGCTATGAGAACTAAAGAACCAATTGGAAGACCTTCTGTCTAAGAAATTCATTCGGCCTAGTGTGTCACCACGGGGAGCCCCTGTGTTATTGGTCAAGAAAAAGGATGGAAAGTCGAGATTGTATGTTGATTATCGACAACTCAACAAAGTCACAATAAAAAACAGATACCCTTTACCTCACATTGATGATTTAATGGACCAACTCAGAGAGGCAGAGGTATTTTCTAAGATTGATCTAAAGTCGGGATACCACCAGATTCGAGTGAAAGAAGTTGATATATCCAAGACAACCTTTAGAATGCGATATGGGCACTATGAGTACTTGGTGATGCCTTTTGGAGTGACCAATGTGCCAGCTATCTTCATGGATTATATGAACCGTATCTTCCGTCCGTCTTAGACAAGTTTGTGGTGATCTTTATTGATGACATCTTGATCTATTCCAAGAGTCGGGAGGAACATGAGGAACATTTGCGTCAAGTTCTGCAAGTACTGAAGGAGCAACAACTATATGTCAATCTAGGAAAATGTGAATTTTGGTTGGAAGAAGTGAAGTTCTTGGGACATGTAATTTCTAAGGAAGGGATCGTTGTCGACCCATCCAAGGTAGAAGCCGTGATGGCATGGAAACAACCGCAGACAGTCACAAAGATTAGGAGTTTTTTGGGCTTGGCTGGGTACTATAGGAGATTTATTGAGGGATTTGCCAAGATTGCTGCTCCATTGACACACCTTACGAAGAAGAACCAGATTTATGCTTGGACTGAGAAGTGTGAGAAAAGTTTCCAACTGATGAAAGAGAAACTAACTACATCTCCAGTGTTAGTGTTGCCACAACCAGAAGAGCCTTACGAAGTTTATTGTGATGCCTCATACCAAGGATTGGGTTGTGTGCTGATGCAAAACAAACAAGTAGTGGCCTATGCTTCAAGGCAATTGAAGGTGCATGAAAAGAATTATCCCACTCATGACTTGGAGTTAGCTGCAATTGTCTTTGCATTGAAAATTTGGAGACATTATCTGTATGGGTGTAGTTTTGATGTATTTAGTGACCATAAGAGTTTGAAATACTTGTTTGATCAAAAGGAGCTTAACATTAGGCAGAGGAGATGGATGGAGTTTATTAAAGATTATGAGTTCACATTGCATTACCATCCAGGGAAAGAGAACGTGGTGGCTGATGCCCTAAGCAGGAAGTGCGTTCATCTCTACATTGGGGAAAATACATTGTGGAATGATCATTATAAATAGTGAACTGTGTTGGAACCAAGTTGGTTCTTGCAATTAATGTTTTGATGTTAACAAATGTATTTTATGAAAATAACATATTTGACTTAGAAGAAGAATGAAAAATGTCACTAGAAGAATAGATCAGAGGATGACGTCACCAAAGGATGTCACCAGAAGATGACATCACCAAAAGCAGAAATCAGAGGATGATGTCATCAAAAGATGACGTCACCAGAAGCAAAAATCAGAGGATGATGTCACCAGAAGCAGAAATCAGATGATGACGTCACCAGAGGATGATCATCAGAGGAATCTGTCAGAGGAATATGTTAGAGAAAAATGCTCAAAACAGAATTGGAGCAAAAGACTCGAGAAACAGAATCTAGCTAAAAATATGATCAAAACAGAATCTGAGAAAAATGCTTAAAACAGAATTGGAGCAAAAGACTCGAGAAACAGAATCTAGCTAAAAGCATGCTCAAAACAGAAGCGGATCAAAATGCTCAAAACAGATCAGTGAGCAAAGACTCAAAACAGAATCTGAGCAAACTACTCCAGAATATTCTCAAAATAGATTAATCGAAATACACTCTAGAAGTAAAGCATCAGTGAAGTCCTAAAGTTCAACTATAAATAGAGACTTAATGCTGAAGATTAGATCATCGAAAAATAGAAGAACTCAAGCAAAAATTCATAAGTATTCAGAGAGTTCAAAGGAGAGAAACACATAAATTATTCAGAAGCAAACACTCTAGTTCACTTTAAGCATATCGTGAGTATCAACTTTTCAGAAGTAATTACTCAGTTCTAATTTCGATCCCTTATATTAAATCCTATAGTGTTGAAGTTTCCTCTAAAATATGGGGTTATGAGGTTGTTAGAAAAAGACTTAGCTTGTAGGTTTAAGATTGTGAAGTTCCTCAAAAGTCTGGGGTTGTCAGGCTGTTTGAGAAGACTTGGCTGGTTTAGTCAAGGTGTTGTTGTTCCTCAAAAGTCTGGGGTTGTCAGGCTATTTGAGAAGACTTGGCGGGTATAGTCAAGGTGTGGTTGTTCCTCAAAAGTATGGGGTTGTCAGGCTGTTTGGGAAGACTGGCTTGTAGGGTCAATGGTGTTGTAATTCAAAGGAGTTTGAATTAGTGAAAAGGCCTTCTAGAGGAAGGGACTAGACGTAGCCTAGTTAACAGTGAACTAGTATAAATTGCTGTGTTATGTTATTATTATCCACTGCTGAATCTGATTAGTTATTTATCGAATAATTCAAATCAACATTTAACAAAACAGCAAAAGTAATTAAGTTTGACAAACACAATTCAACCCCCCTTATCGTGTTTGCACCTTCAAACTGATGAATGAGATTAAAGTTCTCCAAGTTACTGACGTGTTGACTAAAGAGAAAAGGAAGTTGATCGAGGTTGGCAGGGCACCTGAATTCAAGGTGGGCTTAGATGATATTTTGAGATGTAATGGACGTGTTTGTATACCCGAAAATACCGAATTAAGGTGGATGATGCCCACAAAAGCAAGCCGAGTATTGACCCTGGTACCACCAAAATGTATAAAGACCTTAAGTAGAAGTTTTGGTGGCCGAGAATGAAGAAACAAGTAGCAGAGTATGTGGCTTCGTGTTTGACTTGTCAGAAAGCTAAGGTAGAACATCAAAAGCCAGGGGGACTCTTAAGGCCATTAGACATACCAGTATGGAAATGGGATAGTATATCCATGGATTTTGTGGTAGCATTGCCTAAGACTCAACGGAAGTTTGACTCCATTTGGGTGATTGTTGACAGGTTGACCAAATCTGCCCATTTCATACCCGTGAGGACTAATTATGATGTGACTAAGCTTGCAGAGATATACATTGCAAAGATTGTCAGACTACATGGGGTACCCTCTAGCATTGTGTCAGAAAGAGATCTGAAGTTCATTTCTCGTTTGTGGGGAGCATTACATGAGGCGTTGGGTACTAAGTTGAGATTGAGTTTGGCCTATCACCCTCAAACCGACGGACAAACAGAAAGAACTATTCAGACCTTGGAGGATTTACTGAGAGCGTGTGTGCTGGATGAGTGAGGAAGTTGGGATAATATATTGCCTCTCATTGAGTTCACCTACAACATTAGCTATCATGCAAGCATTGGGATGGCACCGTACGAGGCTTTGTGTGGGTGTAAGTGCCAAACCCCCTTGTGTTGGTATCAGGATGGTGAGAACTTAATTGTGGGGCCAGAATTGATACAACAGACCACATATAAGGTTCGTCTGATCCAAGAAAGGATGAAGGCAGCACAAAGCAGACAAAAGAGTTATGCCGACCAACGGAGGAAACCGCTGGAGTTTAAAGAGGGTGAACATATATTTTTGAGAGTGATGCCTACTACTGGAGTTGGTAGGGCACTGAAGTCGAAGAAGTTAACTCCTAAATTCGTCGGCCCATACCAGATCCTCCGACATGTGGGTCTAGTAGCTTATCAAATTGCCTTGCCTCCTAGTTTGGCCAAGCTGCATGATGTGTTCCAGGTGTCACAGTTGAGGAAGTACATGGCTGATCCTTCCCATATTATCGTGCCAGATGATTTTCTGTTGAAGGAGAACCTTTCTTTTGCAGTTCCACCATTGAGCATTGGAGACAAGACTACTAAGCACCTACGAGGAAAGGAGATCTTATTGGTCAAGGTAATTTGGGACCAAACAACTGGAGGTGCAACTTGGGAATTAGAGGAAAAAATGAGAGAGCTCTACCCTAACCTTTTCATGTTAGACTAATTTCGAGGATGAAATTGTTTTTAAGGGGGTGAGTATTGTAACATCCTCTAAATTTATTATTTAAAATAATTAAGACTTATAAATATATATATATATATATATATATATTTCATTATTAATTTAGGTGTGATAATTATTTGCCTTGTTCGACTTATTGTAGTTGATAAAATTATTAGTAAGAATTATTTAATCAATGGAGAAGTTTTATATAATTATATATATATATATATATGTTTTTTTAGTACAAGAAGAATTTGAGCTAAGGGTTTGTGGCTAGGTGTGACCCAACCCGTAATAGAAATTTGGGCTTGGAGTTGGTGGCTTAGTTTTTGTATGATCAAGGTTAAGAAAAAATAATAATAAATAAATAAAATAATATTTTCTCCCTTCTATTCTTTATTTGGGCCCAACACTATCTACCCAATAATCTCCACTTTAAATTTTCCCTAAAGTCCACAATATTTCCATACTAAGTAATAGTAAGCAGAAAAAAATACTGAAACCCTAGCCGTCATCTCCTTCACACGTCATCTCCTTCGTGCAGCAAACTTTTCGTGTGAACAACTTCGTGGGGGCTTAGACCGTTAGTTGGATACATGAAATTTATTATTGTAATTGCTTGCTTTTGAAAGAAATAAATGTAGACTAATAAAATAAAATAATGAAATCCGAAGTCTTTTACGTTGAGGTGATATGTAATGTATGTCTTTTTAAGAAGTAAAATATGGATTTTTATATTATACATGATAGAGTTTTAATTTTTATGATGGATATGAAGCAAAATATGATTTTTCTTATGTTATATATGAAGTAGCAATATCGATTTACAAGAAAGGGGGGTTTGAATTGTAAATTTTCCCTTTTAAAATTCCTGTTAAAAACTTAAGAAAATAACTCAAGATTGATCTTGGTTGTGAAAACAGAAAAGGAGAACGTTCTTGGTTTTCACCAGAAAAGGAGAACGTTCTTGGTTAGTTAAAATCAACAGTTCAGTTTATCTAGAGTAACTTGATAATTAACAGACTGAAAGTAAATAGAGATAAGGGAAGAGATATCACACACAGATATATCCTGGTTCACCCAACCTGGGCTACGTCCAGTCCTCACAACGGTGAGATTTTCCACTAAATGTTTAAAACAAGAACCTTTTTGGTTTTACAGCACCTAGCTTAGATCAACCTTGATCTGTTACAAAAAAAAAATCCTTTCCACCTAGAAAGGAGTTCAATCAAATCACCTATCAATCTTTAGATAGGATTTTACAGTTCACCTTTTAATCATAAAAGGATTTCCAACAAGCTTACTCAAAACTATACTTCACACTATAGCCTTGAGTTTACAATGATATGATTTAAAGTGTTTTGTCAGAATCTGAGAAGGCTCAACACTTGTTTGAGTTCTGATTCTTTGATAGAGAAATACATGAGAATGATTCTAGGAATCGAATAGGAAAAATCTGAACTGACTCAATGTATGTGAGTGAGATAACTTTAAGTATGATTGAAGTGAGTAATGAATTTATTAGTACTTGAAGCTCTGATTTTGGACAGAATCTGAGTATGCTCAACTCTTGTTTGAGTTTTGATTCTTTGACAAAAGAAATCTGTAGAATGATTCTGATATGAAGAAGAAAAACAGAATTGAATCTTTTGTTTGTGATTGAGAAGCTTTTCAAGTATGTAAGTGATATATTGATTTGAACTTGAAGCTCTTGAATCTGATTATGAATAATGGAATGATTGCTTTCGTGAGTGCTTGTTGTTGCCTATATCTTGAGTTCTCTTTTATAGACTCAAAAAGTACTTTTGACAGCTCATTTGCCCGTTAGGAATAGCTGGCTGTCCTTTGTGTTGGAACCAAGTTGGTTCTAAGTACTTAGGATTTTGATGCTTACAAATGTACTCTATGTAAACTTATTTTGTACTTTGAATTATTAAGTTAATTGCCCCAGAAATTGAAGGAATCAGAAGCAGTGATCAAAGGATTCCAGAAAAATGAATTCTGGAATGACCAGAAGATACTCCAGGAATGTCAAAACATGACCAGAAGATATCTTTGATGGCCCATATCAGAATGAAGAAAAATCAGAAGGAAACATGGATCATATCAATGGAAAGCATGCCAGAAGGAGAGTTGTTCCAGACAAACAGGAATCAAATATCAATTTTATTCCAGAAGTTATCCTGACCAGAAGATGGCCTGGCAGTGAAAAATTACACAGTCCAGACTTGTTCCAGACTTGACCAGAAGGTATGTTTATGAGTCCAGAACAAGAGGATCAATCCAGATTTGGCCGAGACCATAAGATAGCATGATTCAGGGCATGGAACTAAGTCCAGACCAAAAGAAACGAGTTCTAGAATCAATCCAGACCTGGTCCAAAATTAAAGGTAAAATGTCCAGACTGAAATATTTTTTGTTCAAGTTAATTTCCATTTGTTCCATACCAAAGTCCAGAATCTGTCCAGATCAGAGTAAAAATATCCAGATCAATGGTTCGGAAATAATTTTTTGAGTCCAGTGATGGTCGAGATCAGAAAATCAGACCACAGCCCAGTGTTGGCCGAAATCAGAGGGACAGAATGTGCAAGTCCAGAAATGGCCGAGTCCAGAAGAATTCAGCATATCAGGCGCGCATCCAGGTTGGCCGAAATCAGAAGATCAGAGGGTCAGGAAGTGTGGTCCAGGGATGGCCGAATTCAGAGGATCACAGCATATCATTTAGCTTGGACCAGATGTGGACTAGCGCTCAAAATTCTGATGGTCCAGAATTGATCAACGATGGAGATTGCAAGTTATTTTAATTAAAGTGTTAAAAAGATTGGTTATAAAAATAAAGTGGAGTAGCATGGAATTCAGGAGCATTGGCGGGAACAACCAACAGATTTAATTGGCCAATTATTTTGAAAGAAAATCTAAAGATATGTTTTTTTATTTATATGAAGCCCAATTGGTCAAGTTATTTTTGGAAGAGAATCCAGCAAGATTCAGCTCGAATTTGATCATGGAAGAAACCCTAATTTTCATCTATAAAAGGAGGCTCAAGGCAGAATGCTCAGTATCGAAAATCACAAAAGAGTCATACACTTCCAAAGCAACCACTCTCAAATTTTATATAAGTCAATTGTGAGTTTCAGCTTTCAAGAAGCAAGTACTCGGTTATTTTCTTTCCACTGTGGCAAATCTAAGTTGTTGAAGTAGAGTCTACAATCTGAGGGAGTCAGTAGAGGTAGCAGGTTACTTGGCAATTAGATAGGGTTGTATCTAAGTTGTTGAAGTAGAGTCTACAAACTGAGGGATTCAGAAAGGGTAGCAAGGTACTTAGCAATTAGATTCATAGTGTTGTGAATTCTTCTACAATCTGGGGTGTCAGATTGGCTGAAGAACAGAAGTTGTTTTTCCTCAAAGAAGTCTAGGATTGTTAGACTATTTGAGAAGACTGACTTGGAGGGTCAGTAGCAAGGTTGTAATTCAAGGTTGAATTAGTGAAATCCTTCAAGGCGAAGGGACAGGACGTAGCCTCGTTAACGGTGAACCAGTATAAAATCTGTGAGTTTTTATTTTTATTTTTATCTGCTGCTAACTCTGTTTTAATTATACATCAAGTTTTGTTTTGAAAGTATTAAAACAAGAAAAGTATTCAAGTTAAGTCAAACACAATTCAACTCCCCTTCTCGTGTTTGCACCTTCACTTTGTGCCAGTGATTAGGTGAGAGCAGGTCAAAAAGCAAGAATGCTCTTCATTCTGCTTCCAGCATTCAAGACCAGACTTGGTTCTGGCAAATGAGTCTTGATCTTTAATACTGCGCATTCTGGGGTATTAAATCTATAGAGGGAACCTCTGATGATAGCTTTTGGTATCCTCTGGAGGTATCCTCTGGTGTCCTTAGAAGGTATCTTTTGGTGACATCATCTGGAGGTATCATCTAGATGTATCTTCTGGTATCCTCTGGTGACGACTTCTGGAGGTATCCTCTGGTGACGTCATCTGGAGGTATCCTATGGAGATATCCTCTGATGACTTCATCTTCTGGAGACATCTTCTGATGATGTTATCTTCTGGGGGACATCTTCTGATGATGTCATCCTCTGGTAACGTCCTCTAATGTTGTCCAAAATGTTCTTGGATCTTCAGATTTGATCTTGCTTCTCAACTGATTTTGATTCGAATTTCCTTCAAGTCTTCCGTAATTTTTGAATCAAATCTCCTTAATAGTTTGATCAGATTTCTATCAAAAATCAATTAAGTCTTCTTCGAATTTTAATTAAGTCTTCACTTAATCATGATTTAAATCTGGACCATATGATCTACTGATCTAGATAGTCTGGACCATGTGATTTGATGTGTACTATTTTGCTTCCTGATCTAGACAGTGTAACCTTCTGATATGGACTATGTGATATTCTGATCTGGACCTGTGATCTTCTGATCTGAACCATTCTATCTTCTGGTCTGGACCAAGTCTTCTGTTCTGGACCAAATCTGGAACATGTCTTCTGTTCTGGATTGAGTTATCTTCTGAACTTTGTTTCCTTCTGGTCTGACCAAGTCTCCTTTTGGACCATGTTTCCTTCTGATCTGGGCCATGAATAATATCCTCTGATAACGTCATTGTTTCTTCCCTCTGATGATATCCTCTAATTGATGATATACTGATATACTTCAAGATTGTTCAACGTTCTTGGCAGTCAAGTTGGAGAAGGATGTAACTGTTGGAACCAAGTTGGTTCTAAGTACTTAGGATTTTGATGCTTACAAATGTACTTAATATAAACTTATTTTGTACTTTGAATTGTTAAGTTAAATGCCCCAGAAACTGAAGGAACCAGAAGTAGAGATCAAAGGAAAATGAATTCTGGAATTTCCAGAAGATGTTCCAGGATGTCAAAACATCACCAGAGGATATGTTTGGTGGCCCAGAACAGAAGGAATAAAAATCATAATGAAACATGGATCATACCATTGGAAAGCCTGCCAGAAGGAGAGTTGTTCCAGACAAACAGAAGTCGAATATCAATTTTATTCCAGAAGTTATTCTGACCAGAAGATGGCCTGGCAGTGAAAAATTACACAGTCCAGACTTGTTCCAGACTTGACCAGAAGGTATGTTTATGAGTCCAGAACAAGAGGATCAATCCAGATTTGGCCAAGACCATAAGATACCATGATTCAGGACATGAAACTAAGTCCAGACCAAAAGAAATGAGTTCCAGAATGAATCCAGACCTGGTCCAAAATTAAAGGTAAAATGTCCAGACTGAAATATTTTTTGTTCAAGTTAATTTCAGTTTATTCTAGACCAAAGTCCAGAATCTGTCCAGATCAGAGTAAAAACTTCCAGATCAATGGTTCAGAAATAATTATTTGGTCCAGTGATGGTCCAGATCAGAAAATCAGACCATGGCCCAGTGGTGGCCGAAATCAGAGGGACAGACTGTGCAGTCCAGCAAAGGCCGAAATCAGAGGATTACAGCATATCAATTCGGCTGGTCCAGTTGTGGAATATCACATGAAGATCCAAGGGTGCAGATTTGATCATGAGGATTAAAGAATCTGAGAAAAACGTTCAAAACAGAATTGGAGAAAAAGGCTCAAAACAGAATCTGAGCAAAAGGCTCAAAACAGAATCTGAGCAAATTACTCCAGAATATTCTCAAAACAGATTAATCTAAATATACTGCAGAAGTAAAGCATCAGTGAAGTTATAAAGTTCAACTATAAATAGAGACTTAATGCTGAAGAATAAAGAATTGAAAAACACAAGAACTCAAGCTTCAATTCAAAGATATCTGAGAGTTCAAAAGAGAGAAACACAAATGAACAAGAGCAATATTTTCTAAGTGTTTTCAAGAGAGAAATACAGTGCAACAAACAGCTTTCCAGAAGCAACGTTGCAAAGTTCTAAACCTTTATTATAGTGGTGTAGATTCCTTCTTCAATCTGGGGTTGTCAGATTGGTAGGAGAAGACTTAGCTGGTTTAGTTAAGGTGTTGTTATTCCTCAAAAGTCTGGGGTTTTCAGGCTGTTTGAGAAGACTTGGCAGGTATAGTCAAGGTGTTGTTGTTCCTCAAAAGTCTGGGGTTGTCAGGCTGTTTGGGAAGACTGACTTGAAGGGTTAGTGGTGTTGTAATTCAAAGGAGTTTGAATTAGTAAAAGGCCTTCTGGAGGAAGGGACTGGACGTAGCCTAGTTAACGGTGAACCATTATAAATTGCTGTGTTATTATGTTATTATTATCCGCTGCTGAATCTGATTAATTATTTATCGAATAATTCAAATCAATATTTAATAAAACAACAAAAGAAATTAAGTTTGACAAACACAATTCAACCCCCCTTCTCGTGTTTGCACCTTCAGTAACAAGGCTGGATAATGATGTTCAGTATGCTGGAGAGTGATTGTATCATTCTGGACTGATGTTATCATACTGGAGGATGATGTTTGATCATTCTGGAGATAGTTGCTAATCATGCTTGAGAAAGATGTTTGCTGCTGGAGTTTATTTATCAATCTGGAGACTGATGATACACTGCTGGATAATGATGTTAAACATGCTGGAGATTAATATTAACATGCTGGAGAATGATAATCATTCTAGACAGAAGATCATTTTGGACAGCAGATCATTCTGGACATTCTGGAGACTGATCTGACCATTCTGGACATTTCTGGAGACTAATCTGTCTTGTTGGAACAGTTTGATTCATAGCCTTTTTCCTTAAACAAAACTCAAGTGCAATAATTAGTAGATCACCATTCATAAAACTCAATCATTTAATTCAAAAGGTTTGTTGTCATTAAAACATATATCAAAAAGGTTTTTTCCTCAACAATATATATGAAAAAGTTTTGATTTTGATGATGTATTATGAGTTGGAGTTTGAAGTTTCTTGTTTTATATAAAGTTTTAATCTTTATGGTGTAAATGAAGTCAAGTCTCGATTTTTATACGTACGTGGTGAAAATTATTATTTAATTATTATTTGTCTATGAATATATGATTCTCATGATAAGGATGTGTGATATGTGATCTTTGTGATGTGTGAATACGATGATGGTTTTAAAAATATGATTTTGTTGTTGAAAGCATATGACATGATTTTTAGTGGGCTGTGTGCGAGTATAGTTTTGATAATATATGGTCATGTCATGGCATATGCATCTTCGTGGGAGTTACCTTAGTGGCAGGTTTATTTTCCCCATTGGTATGGGTGATCTTTTTGTGTGGAAGTTGCCTTAGTGGCAGGTTTATATCCGGATCATATAGTTTTAGGAGCATGCATTATACATATAGTTTTATATGCGACGTTGTTCAGGCTTGGGATTAGTGGTGGGTGGAGTGGAGTCATCTGGAATGGGGTCAGCATTGATGCTGGTGTTTTTCATTTGAGAGCAGGTTCCTTTGTTTTGCGAAGAATTTTCTCCAGATTTTTCCAGGAAGGATTCAAGTGAGCTGAATCGTCCTGTAACTTCATGAGGTGGTGTAGGAGCTGGTTCATTGATGATTTGATGAGGAGAGGGAGTAGTGATAAAATTTGTGGGGTACATTTTTGTAGGAGAAGAGAAGATTTAAGCCATGGTGCACGAAGATTGAGCTGGTTGGGATGGACTTGTAGGAGGATAGGGAAAAAGAAATGGTTCTTGTAGATTTTGAGATGTGTCCAGTGGGTCAGATGGAAGTGTAGTTTCTGGAGGTGAGCCCTTTTGAGTAGTGATATTGAGATAAAAAAAGAGTTTAGCATCGTTTTTCACAAGTGGAGAGGGTGAATTGAGTTGTTCACCTTCTGCTGAACGATGGTTTTGATTTTCAAGAGGGACAAGTTGAAGTTGTTCAAGAGGGTGGACATTTTTGAAGGGTGGTGAGGACGGGATTTTTGGTTCTTTGTTAGAAGGAGAATTTGATGCGACTGGAGGTTGAGATTGTGGATTGGAGGTTGAGTTCCGTTTTGATTTTTTCTTAGATGGCTGTTTGTGAGAAGGCTTTTCAGTGGGATCAAGGCGCATTTGGTTTATGATAGCGTTTCAGCAAGTGTACTGAATCGTTGCAAGTAATAATTAAAACGGTAGTACCGAGTGTCGAACTCGAGAATTGCGTTTTGCTATCGAATTATCTTTAATTACTGAAATTGAACAAAAAATTTCCGAATTGATTTAAGTAATATTTAAAATGACAATAGTAATGAAATTGAACTTTTATAATGAGAAAAATGTCAGGGATGAGTTTCACCTTGAGTCCAACCTTGGTTTCTAATTTGATCCTAGTTACTGAATTCCTTTATTGAATTATTACCGAATTCTCTTTAGTATTTCTGCCCTAATGTCTTAGTGACAGAACCTTTAATTCCAAAATAACCCCTAATTCCTTAGTGGATTTAAAATTATAATTAAGCTTTACGGTACAGAAATTCTCTTTTTAAATTGTTGTGTTTGCAACTAATTCAATTGGTTTCATGACTTGCATCTATCCCTAGACTACAATCTCATGAATTTCTCATCTCAAGCATTCGTAAAGTCCACTCCCATTTCAAATTACGAATCGTAGAACATTTTAATGTTGATCAGGCAATAAAAAGCATTAAGCACAGAGATGAGAAAAATAATTCAATAAACATATTCATATAACAAGGAATCAAATCAGACAATTAAGGTATTCATCTAGTTTCACTCATCCCTAACAAATAGGATTTAGTTACTCATTACAGAGATTAAAGAGATAGAGATTAAAGAAGAATTACAAGAAAGATTCATGAATGATTCTTGATAAAACTCCTTCAATGGTGTAGAACAGCCGTCTCTGAGCTTCTCTGCTAGGGCACAAGTCTCTAAGCTTCTCAATTGACCAAAACATATCTAAAAAATCAGAAAAACTTGATTTTATGAAATCTGCAGCGCGCCACGCGCCCCAGGCGCATGCCTTGCGCTTCAGGCGCATTAAAACAGAAGCATTGCTGTCAAAACGCGCTTCAAGCGCGGCTGGCGCGCTTCAAGCGCACAGCATTTGATGTCTGGCGTTTACTGCATTTTGCTCCTCTTTCTAGTCCGAATTTGGTTCTGGTGTCTTCATGAAAGTTGTAGCTATGGATCTTAGATTTCATTTGCACTTGGTTTGACTCCAATTGGACATCTACAACTCCAGATATGGTAGAAATACTCCATGTAGGTCATGTTGATTTATCACCAGAATTCAGCACTGCACGGACAATAAGGAAATAACATAAAACCATAAAAATATCTACTTGATAAAGGAAATACGAACATAAACATGTTGTTAAATCTAAAAACTAAAATTGACAAAATATATTAAATAACTCCTTAAATTAACTAATGATTTCCTATAAATAAGACTAAAAACAATGACAAATATGCATATGATGAAGAGTTATCAGTTTACATTTCTTGCAGAGAATGTGTTGTTGAAGGTGATAGAGTGTTCATCCTCTAATGGTACTTTAAAAATTTTGAAGATTTTGGTGAGAATCATTCCATACGGAGCTGATCTCCCAAGATATGCAACATTGACCATGAACCTAAAGATAATGTTTCCTAGATGAAGAGGGCTTCCAGAAATGAGGTGATGAATAATTAGAATGTCCAGCTTAGTTACTTTCTCATAACTACCAACCCTGGGGACAACAGAGTGTACACAAATATTGTGCAACACTCTACAGATTGGAAGCAGGTTGGATGCAACCTGGGGCTTTGGTGGATTGATAAAAATGTTGGCAAGGACAGATGAGCGAGTAATCATGTAGCTGGAATACTACGCTTCAGAAAATAGATAGGGGCCTTCATCACGTATGTCAAAGATTTGACATAGCAAAGTTGGGGTGAGCTCAATATGTGCCCCCTTAAGAATAACACTAATGCAATTGTCTTCCTTGGACACATTTGCAACAGCGTAGAATGCTCTGACAAGTTTTGGATATTGAGGTTCGTTGATAAGGAGGAAGGGAGACCAACCAAGTTGATCAAAGATTTCTTCTACATTTACTCCTCCTAGAGTTAGACCTTTTAGGTCAATAATTTTTCCATTTATAACAGTTTTGTCCTGCCATTTTTCTATAATTTTTGCTTCCATGAGGGTGTTTTCGAAGAGAGGGATTTTGGGTGATTTTGAAGCTGGTTGTTGTGAGTTTTTTGGAGATACTTTCTTTTTTGAAGTTGCTATTTTGGTAGGTTTGGAGGAAGGAGTTTTTGAATAATCAGAGTGTGTTGCCTCAGAGTCATCTGAGTCAATAACATGAATAGTGTTGTCTTGAATGAATTGTTTTACACTTTTGCATCACGCTACCATAGGCTTGAAAAAATTCTAGTTAGCAATCACAATGCAACAAACACATACACTTTTGGAGGGCTTTCAGGTTGTAATGGGGCTTAGGTAAAGGTAGGACATTTTGGGAAAGTAGGCTTTACTACTTGGAGTTAGGCTCACATTTTCACTTTATTCTACCTCTTTTGGTTTTTTTTTTATTCACCTTTTCACTGTGGGGATTCTCAAACATTGACCAAATAACTAAGTAGAAATTATTTTTTAGAGTACAACAATTTTTTTATTTATTATTTATTTTATATATATATATATATTTTATATATATATATATATATTTTTTTTTTGAGAAATCCCCTACCCCAAACTTAAGACGTTGCTATTCCATGAGCAACCCCAAACTACAAGCTTTACAGAGAAGATAAAAATTATTTTCTACCTAGCTCCAAGTACTGTGATTGAATCACTGTCAAATATTTGGCTTGTATTGTGACTAGTAACCGAAAGAAAGGGTCAAGCTCGAAGGGCTAGCAAAGGATAAAATTTACACAGGGTAGTTAGAAAGGCTCAAACGACCAAACAAAATTGCCTCCGTGTATGCATAAATCACATGTGATGCATGTCAAAATTAGTGCAAGTTTTGAAGGGTTAACACATGTCTAGATCATCACACAACAAGAAATATAAGTGTTTAGGCCCAAAAACTCACAGTTAGGATATACTAGAGAGAGTTGAACTTTCAAAACTGTGTCAAATGTGTTACTACATTTTTTTTATGGCAGATTTTACAACCACTTAGTAATCAACAATGTATGCATTAGTGAAACTCGTCAAATGGATCAATGATATGAGCAAAGAAACATAGAGTTGAATTTCAAAATCCCAAACAGAAAACTTAAGGCTTAATGCAAGTTATTATACTTCTTCATCATAATACACATTTAAAAATACAAACAAAGGCAGATAGTTCGACTACTAACATAAAAAATACAAACAAAGAAAGAAAATAAAATAAAAAAAAGGAAAGAAAACTTCTCTCAGTTAAGTAACTCAAGGAGCGCTGTTTGGGTCCTCCATTCCTGCACCACTGGAGTCGCCAGGATACTGGTGAGGTGAGAACAAGTTAGAGTAGAACATGCCGCTCGGTGTTTGCTGTGATGATGCGAAGGCTCGATAAAGATTGGTCATCCCAAGTTCTATCCTGGCCTGTCCATTTCGCTGGTCAATCCTCATCTGCTCCATCATATCTTCTAATCTTCCAAATCTTTCCTCAGTGGACAGCTGTGGGGGGTGTTGAGGGTGGTCATGTGGCTCTGTAGGACCAGAATCTTCATCCATCGGCATCACTGCTTGTGGAACACCTAGAAGATCTGCCGGAATTCTTGAGTATTTTTCAATCCATCTGGCAGTGATGGGGGTCGCAGGTTTCACCATTTCCTCACCCTTTTTGGGTGACACTCTCACCCGTTCACATAGTTTGCCAATCAAATAGGCGTGATGGAAGTAGCTCGTCGGGGGGTCAAGAAGGGATGTCCGCCACAAATCATTGGCAAGCAGCAGACCCACATTGATTCTATCACCTTTTATGATTGTGGCTAGTAGGCATGCTCGTTGAACTGTCACATCTGATACATTTGAACAAGGCAAAAGCGTATGATGAACAAAAGTGCTCCATGCTTTTGCAATTGGAGTGAGATCCAACGAGCGCAGTTTTCTAGGAGTGCCGTCCCTGTTTCTTACCCAATCTGTGCCGGGTCTACACAAAGTGCGCAAAATGTCTCGAGTGTCTATTTTTGTGCTTGTGTCCTCATATACTTGAAAGCGGCAGTCCCTATAATTTGGTAAACCAAAGAGTTCATTGATTGCTTTAGGTGTAAAGGGGACCCACTTTCCCTTCACATAGCTCACAAAATCATCATGTGGAGCGGACTTCAGATCAGAAGCGTTTGAGAAGAATTCCACTGCTATTGGTTTACTCGCATTGGCGACAAATGTGGTTAACTTCTCCCATCCCCTGGCAGCAAACATTGCCTGGATGTCAACAAATTCATCTTCCTTCAAATCAAAATTTTTCTCACTCACGAACTTCTTGATGGTGGGGAGTTTGGCATGAAACTCTTGTGTTTCTAGGTTCTTGAATAAGGATGCATCGTGCTGTTGGGAAGATGATGCCTCTGTAACCTTTGTTCGTTTTGCTTTTTGATGGGTTGCCATTTGATCCTGCAAAACAATGATACACAACCAAGGTTCAAAGTATTCAACATTAGAGGGTTAGTTCGAATGTTCATCCACTTGACCAAGACAATAATAGCTATTGTCCTACATTCATCCAATACACATTAATCCAATGAAAATTTATCAATTAAGATTCAACGGTGGTTGTGGCATTTTATCAAACACTTGGAGTGCAAGATACTTTTCAATCATAACAAGTTTTAAGTGAAGGCCAACACCAGCACAATTTCTAATTCAAACAACCCACACACATATAGCAATGCATATATAGTGACAATTCATCAATTAAGATTCGAGTTTGGTTGTGGCATTTCCTCAAACACTTGGAGTGCAAGATAATTTTCAATCATAACAAGTTCTAAATGAAGGCATATCCTAACACTACTTCTTATTCCACAATGCATGTATAGCCCACAATCATGTAACAATGCAAACAGTAATAATGGACATACATTTTTTTGAAATATCATCAATCAACCAACAAAAGGATATGGACTTACTTGATAATGAATGAACATTTGAATGCTTGAAGTTAAGAAGACTTACCTTTGTTGTGTTGAACAGTAAGAAGTGTTAGAGATTCAACTGGTGCTTGAGATGAACTGTGTACTTGGAGGAATGTTAGAGAGCTTGAGGCTGGTTTGGGGACACAATGGAGGGTTAGGGTGTTTTAAAACACAAGCCAGCGTAAACGCGCTTCAGGCGCACGCTCAGCGCTTCAAGCGCATTTTGGCAGAGGCAAAATACGGGAAATGCGCTTCGAGCGCACGTTCAGCGCTTCAAGCGTGTGTTGGCAGAAGCAAATTGGGGGAAATGCGCTTCGAGCGCAGAAGCAGCGCTTCAAGCGCGTGTTGGCAGAATCAAATGGGGAGAAATGCGCTTCGAGCGCAGAAGCCGCGCTTCAAGCGCTAACTTCTAGAGGCATTCTGCGCAAAATACGCTTCAAGCGCAGAAGCCGCGCTTCAAGCACTAACTGGCAGTGACAAACTGTCACGAAATGCGCTTCAAGCGCAAAGGGCGTGCTTCAGGCGCATAGAACGCGCTTCAGGCGCAAAGAGCGCGCTTCAGGCGCGGATTGTTCAAACTTACCATTTTTATTGCGCTTCAGGCGCACCAGTGGCGCTTCAAGCAGAAAGAGCCAGTCTTGAAACACCCATGCTACTGCTGGATGCGGCTCCAGGCTAAATCTACCCCCTCCACCCACCTTGAGGTTCCTTGAGCATACAAAACAACAAGAACTAATATATTAGCAATAAAATTAAAGCAAATAAAATGAGATTAAATTTTAAAGGTAACTTGCAAAGGATACGAATTTGGGTTGCCTCCCAATAAGCGCTCGTTTAATGTCTTGAGCTTGACATTCCCCTTTTCAAATGGGGGTCAAACTGATGGACTCCATCGGAAATTTTGACTCTCCCCCTAAGTATTGTTTGAGCCTTTGTCCATTCACCTTGAAAGTTCGATTCGAGTGTATATCTTTTAACTCCACTGCACCGTGTGGGAACACTTTGATTATTTTGAACGGTCCCGACCATCTTGACTTTAATTTTCCTGGGAACAACTTTAATCTCGAGTTAAAGAGGAGAACAAGTTGTCCTTCTTGGAAATCCTTGAATTGAATTTTTTTGTCATGCCACTTCTTGGTTTTTTCTTTATAGATCTTGGCATTTTCATATGCAAAATTTCGGAACTCCTCTAACTCGTGAAGCTGGAGTATTCTAGATTCGCCTGCCTTTACCAAGTCAAAATTCAAGTATTTTGTTGCCCAAAAAGCCCGATGCTCCAACTCAAGGGGTAAATGACAAGCTTTACCATACACAATTTGATACGGTGACATACCAAGGGGGGTCTTGAAAGCTGTTCGATATGCCCAAAGTGCATCGTCAAGCTTTGTCGACCAACCTTTCCTTGAAGCATTCACCGTCTTTTCAAGGATTTTCTTTATTTGTCTGTCGGATACTTCAACTTGCCCACTAGTTTGTGGGTGATATGGGGTTGCCACCCTATGATGTACGCTATATTTTTTTAGGAGGTACTCCAGCTTCCGATTAAGAAAGTGAGTGCCCTCGTCACTGATCAAAGCTCTAGGTACCCCAAAACGCGCGAAGATGTTCTTCTTGAGAAATGCGACGACCTGTTGTGAATCATTGGTTGGTGTAGCAATTGCTTCAACCCACTTTGAGACATAGTCCACTGCCACCAGAATATAAACTTTTGCATATGAGGGTGGAAATGGACCCATGAAATCGATACCCCACACATCGAACACTTCTACTTCTAATACAGGATTTTGAGGCATCTCGTCCCGTTTTGAAATATTACCGGTGCGCTCACATCGATACATAGTTGAATGCATCTTTAAACAATGACGGCCAGAACAATCCTGACTGGAGAACCTTTGATGCAGTTCGATCCCCACTAAAATGACCGCTATAATCAGAGTCATGGCAGTGCCACAGTACCTTATCTTGCTCTTCCTCAGGCACACACCTTCGCAACAACCCATCCACTCCTTTTTTGTATAGAAAGAGCTCATCCCATACATAGAATTTGGCGTCATGGATAAACTTCTTTCGTTGTTGGTAGGTGAAATCGGATGGAATTGCCTTTCCTACCTTAAAATTTGCAATATCAGCGAACCAAGGTGCCTCGGAAATTGCAAAGATGTGTTCATCAGCGAACTGGTCTCGAATCGGTCTAGAGTCATCATCCTCCTCCACCTTCTCCAATCGAGATAGGTGGTCAGCTACAGTATTTTCTGAACCCTTCTTATCTCGGATCTCAATATCAAACTCTTGTAGCAACAAAATCCACCTGAGTAGCCTTGGCTTCGATTCCTGCTTAGCAAACAAATATCTCAAGGCAGCATGATCAGTGTAAACAATAACTTTCGATCCTAATAAGTAAGATCAAAATTTATCAAAAGCATACACCACAGCCAATAATTCTTTTTCAGTTGTTGCGTAATTATGTTGTGCCTAATTCAAAACATGACTTGCGTAGTAAATTACATGCAACAACTTATCTTTTCTTTGTCCCAGGACTGCCCCTACAGCAATGTCACTTGCATCACACATTATTTCAAAAGGTAGTGACCAATCGGGTGCAGTGACAATAGGGGCAGTTATCAACTTATTTTTCAAAGTGTTAAAAGCATTTAAACAGTCCTCATTGAATTTGAAAGGTGTGTCTTTTACAAGTAGGTTTGTAAGTGGTTTGGCAACTTTAGAAAAATCTTTTATAAACCTCCTGTAAAATCCAGCATGACCTAAAAAGCTTCTAATGCCTTTTTCATTGGTGGGAGGGGGAAGTTTTTCAATAATTTCAACTTTGGCCTTGTCAACTTCGATCCCCTTGTGGGAGATTCGGTGGCCTAAAACAATTCCCTCTCTTACCATAAAATGACATTTTTCCCAATTTAGGACCAAGTTGGATTTTTCGCACCTTTCTAATACAAGGGCTAGATTAATCAAACAATTTTCAAACGATGAACCAAAAACAGAAAAGTCGTCCATAAATACTTCGATATGTTTCTCAATCATATCAGAGAATATGGACATCATGCACATTTGAAATGTAGCTGGTGCATTACATAGCCCAAACGGCATCCGCCGATAGGCAAACACCCCATAAGGACATGTAAATGCAGTTTTCTCTTGATCTTCAGGTGCCACAGCTATCTGATTATACCCCGAGTATCCATTTAAGAAGCAGTAGTACTCATGTCCTGCTAGTCTCTCGAGCATCTGGTCAATGAAAGGGAGCGGAAAATGATCCTTCCTTGTAGCACTGTTCAACCTTCTATAATCAATGCAAACTCTCCACCCTGTGACCGTTCGCGTAGGAATTAGCTCGTTCTTTTCATTTGTGATGACGGTTATTCCACCCTTTTTCGGTACAACTTGAACGAGGCTCACCCACGAACTATCTGAAATGGGGTAAATGAGACCGACTTCTAAGAGCTTTACCACTTCTTTCCTAATCACTTCTTTCATAGCTGGATTCAATCTTCTTTGGGGTTGCACAACCGGTTTGTGATCGTCCTCCATTAGGATCTTGTGCATACAAAAAGTCGGACTTATTCCCTTCAAGTCTTCAATGGACCAACCGATGGCACCCTTATGCTTCCGCAAAATTCTCAACAACTTCTCTTCTTGTAATTCACTCAAGCTTGCATTGATGATAGCTGGGTTATTATCTTTTTCACCCAGGAATACATATTTTAAGTGATGAGGCAGCTGCTTGAGTTCAATAGGTGGTGTCTCTTTTTTCTCTAGGAGTTCCTCTTCATTCCCTTTTAACTCCTCCCATCTAGTGCGGAAGCGGGAGGGATGAAATGATGATGCTTCTAACATGGCTAAAACTTCCTTTTCTTTCGGGTCTTCACTATCATTAACAACTTTTTGGGGTAGGCATAACACTCTTTCTAGCGGCAAAATGGGTACTTGATGCCCAACTTCTTCATCAACTATCGAATCAAATATCTCAATTCGGTTGCACCCTTCTCTTTCTTTAGAGTGTTCCATGGCTTTTAGGATGTTAAAGGTGACTGTTTCCTCATTTACTTTCAAGGTTAAGGTGCCATCCGCCACATCAATCATAGCTCGCCCTGTTGCTAGGAACGGTCTCCCCAAAATCAAGGGGATATCATTGTCTTCCTCCATGTCCAATACCACAAAATCAACTGGGAAAATGAACTTATCCACCTTGACCAACACATCTTCCACCACGCCGTACGGGTGTTTCATTGAGCGGTCTGTGAACTGTAACATCAACTGTGTGTCTTTGACTCTTCCAATGCCTAACTTTTTGTATATAGAAAGAGGCATAAGACTCACACTTGCCCCAAGATCACACAGGGCCTTCCCAAAAGTTCTATTCCCAATAGCGCAGGGTATAGAGAAGCTTCTAGGATCCTTGAGCTTAGGTGGTAGCTTCCTCTGTAGAATAGCACTGCACTCTTCAGTAAGCATCACTGTTTCACTGCCGATTTTCCTTTTCTTTGACAGAATCTCCTTCATGAATTTGGCATACGTCGGCATCTGTTCTAGTGCTTCTGCAAAAGGAATGTTAATTTGCAATTTTTTAAAAACATCAAGAAACTTACCGAATTGTTTTTATGTTTCTTCCCTTTTTAATCTTTGAGGGAATGGAAGTTGAATTTCCGGTTTTGGTAGGACTTCCTTTTTCTGCACCACAAGTTCTTCCTCCTTTTCACAACCAATATCCCCCTCAGCTGATGTCGGGGTGACTATTTCCTCATAGTTGGTCGGGGTTGAAGCACTTCCACTCTTTTTTCTTTAGGTGGTGTTGGTTCACTTACTTTGCCACTCCTTGTTGTCACGGCATTAACATTGTTTCGTGGATTTGGCACTGTGTCACTAGGCAAGTTTTCGGGTGCTCTTTGTGCTAACTGTTGAGCAATTTGACCCACTTGGGTCTCAAGATTCTTGATAGAGGCTGATTGATTTTTCTGGATGGCTCTTGACTCTTCAATGAAGACACTTGTGTTTGTTGCCAACTTCTCAATAGCAATCTCCCAAGCAGCTTTACGCGGTGGCGCTTGATTTGTTTGAGCTCCTTGTTGGCTTTGGGACCCACCCTGTTGGTCTTTCCATGAAAAATTTGGATGATTTCTCCAACCCGGATTGTATGTATTGGAGTAAGGATTATTTTGTTTTCCGTTGTTACCCACAAAATTCACCTTTTCTGGTTCTTCTGTGTCATCATCCTCTGGTACTTCACAGGCGCCATTTTTATGCGCTCCCCCACAAAAGTCACAACTTGTATGTTTCAATAATTTAACAGGGGCCACTTGAGGTTGTATATTTAGAGCTGCCATCCCCTTTTTTATCTCCGCAGCGATAACCTCTTCTATCTGTTTTGAGAGTAACTTTCCTTGAGCCAAACCTGCATCCATAACACTTAATTCCAGCATACCACTTTTTGACCCACCACCTCTATCATACAGCATCATTTGCTCATTGGATGCCATAATCTCGATAATTTTTCGTGCTTCTGATGCGGTCTTGTAATTCAAAGAGCCACCTGCTGTAGCATCCAACATAATTCTAGTGCTCGGCCTCAACCCATTGCAGAATATTTGCATTTGAGCGGTGTCATCGTAAGCATGATTGGGGCATCCTGCTAGTAAACTCTTGAACCTCCTGTAAGTGTCACGAAGTGATTCTCCTTCTTTCTGCTTGTAAGAAGAAATCTCTTGCCTTTTTCTGACAAACAACGCTGGGGGAAAGTATTGTTCCAGGAATTTGTCTTCAAGATCATCCCATGTGGTGATGCTACCACAGGGTAAAGAATTTAGCCACTCTTTAGCATCATCTTTTAATGACAATGGAAATAGTCTCAACCTCTTGCCTTCTTCACTGTTACCGTCCACCTTCACTGTCTCACATAGTTCAAAGAAGTTTGTGAGATGTCTATTTGCATCTTCATTATGTTTACCGGAAAAATGAATCTCCTTCAACTCTTGGTAGAGGGCAGGACTTATTTCGACTTTGTTGACTGTAACCGGTTGGTTATGGATGGCCAAACGAGCACGGTTTCTATCACGATTTCCATACTCCCCGAGGGTACGTTCAGGTGGTGGTGGATCAGCCATTTCAGCAAAGATGAAGCAGTCCCCTAGATTTTGTTCCTCTACTGCTAAATTTCTTTCCCTTTTCCTCCTTTCTCGAACCGCCTTTCGATTAACTTTTGCGGTCTTTTCTATTTCTGGATCGAAAAGAAGCTTAGCTGAGGACTGGCCTCGCATACAAGGTTAGAAAAATTTGTGAGAAAATAGAAGATAAAAAACAATAAGTAAATAAAAGAAAAACAAAAATTTTATTGCAAAGCAAAAAATTTCAATTAAGTAAATAAATTATAACTCAATAGTGATATGGCAATCCCCGGCAACGGCGCCAAAAACTTGATAGCGTTTCAGCAAGTGTACTGAATCGTTGCAAGTAATAATTAAAACGGTAGTACCGAGTGTCGAACTCGAGGATTGCGTTTATTATCGAATTATCTTTAATTACTGAAATTGAACAAAAAGTTTCCGAATTGATTTAAGTAATATTTAAAATGACAATAGTAATGAAATTGAACTTTTATAATGAGAAAAATGTCAGGGATGAGTTTCACCTTGAGTCCAACCTTGGTTTCTAATTTGATCCTAGTTACTGAATTCCTTTATTGAATTATTATCGAATTCTCTTTAGTATTTCTGCCCTAATGTCTTAGTGACAGAACCTTTAATTCCAAAATAACCCCTAATTCCTTAGTGGATTTAAAATTATAATTAAGCTTTACGGTACAGAAATTCTCTTTTTAAATTGTTGTCTTTGCAACTAATTCAATTGGTTTCATGACTTGCATCTATCCCTAGACTACAATCTCATGAATTTCTCATCTCAAGCATTCGTAAAGTCCACTCCCGTTTCAAATTACGAATCGTAGAACATTTTAATGTTGATCAGGCAATAAAAAGCATTAAGCACAGAGATGAGAAAAATAATTCAATAAACATATTCATATAACAAGGAATCAAATCAGACAATTAAGGTATTCATCTAGTTTCACTCATCCCTAACAAATAGGATTTAGTTACTCATTACAGAGATTAAAGAGATAGAGATTAAAGAAGAATTACAAGAAAGATTCATGAATGATTCTTGATAAAACTCCTTCAATGGTGTAGAACAGCCGTCTCTGAGCTTCTCTGCTAGGGCACAAGTCTCTAAGTTTCTCAATTGACCAAAAGATCCCTAAAAAATCAGAAAAACTTGATTTTATGAAATCTGCAGCGCGCCACGCGCCCCAGGCGCATGCCTTGCGCTTCAGGCGCATTAAAACAGAAGCATTGCTGTCAAAACGCGCTTCAAGCGCGGCTGGCGCGCTTCAAGCGCATAGCATTTGATGTCTGGCGTTTACTGCATTTTGCTCCTCTTTCTAGTCCGAATTTGGTTCTGGTGTCTTCATGAAAGTTGTAGCTATGGATCTTAGATTTCATTTGCACTTGGTTTGACTCCAATTGGACATCTACAACTCCAGATATGGTAGAAATACTCCATGTAGGTCATGTTGATTTATCACCAGAATTCAGCACTGCACGGACAATAAGGAAATAACATAAAACCATAAAAATATCTACTTGATAAAGGAAATACGAACATAAACATGTTGTTAAATCTAAAAACTAAAATTGACAAAATATATTAAATAACTCCTTAAATTAACTAATGATTTCCTATAAATAAGACTAAAAACAATGACAAATATGCATATGATGAAGAGTTATCAGTTTACATTTCTTGCAGAGAATGTGTTGTTGAAGGTGATAGAGTGTTCATCCTCTAATGGTACTTTAAAAATTTTGAAGATTTTGGTGAGAATCATTCCATACGGAGCTGATCTCCCAAGATATGCAACATTGACCATGAACCTAAAGATAATGTTTCCTAGATGAAGAGGGCTTCCAGAAATGAGGTGATGAATAATTAGAATGTCCAGCTTAGTTACTTTCTCATAACTACCAACCCTGGGGACAACAGAGTGTACACAAATATTGTGCAACACTCTACAGATTGGAAGCAGGTTGGATGCAACCTGGGGCTTTGGTGGATTGATAAAAATGTTGGCAAGGACAGATGAGCGAGTAATCATGTAGCTGGAATACCACGCTTCAGAAAATAGATAGGGGCCTTCATCACGTATGTCAAAGATTTGACATAGCAAAGTTGGGGTGAGCTCAATATGTGCCCCCTTAAGAATAACACTGATGCAATTGTCTCCCTTGGACACATTTGCAGCAGCGTAGAATGCTCTGACAAGTTTTGGATATTGAGGTTCGTTGATAAGGAGGAAGGGAGACCAACCAAGTTGATCAAAGATTTCTTCTACATTTACTCCTCCTAGAGTTAGACCTTTTAGGTCAATAATTTTTCCATTTATAACAGTTTTGTCCTGCCATTTTTCTATAATTTTTGCTTCCAAGAGGGTGTTTTCGAAGAGAGGGATTTTGGGTGATTTTGAAGCTGGTTGTTGTGAGTTTTTTGGAGATACTTTCTTTTTTGAAGTTGCTATTTTGGTAGGTTTGGAGGAAGGAGTTTTTGAAGAATCAGAGTGTGTTGCCTCAGAGTCATCTGAGTCAATAACATGAATAGTGTTGTCTTGAATGAATTGTTTTGATGATATTTTTCTAGATATGATTCGAGCTGATCATCTAGAAGGAGTTGATGATGAAGTTTTTTGAGAAAATGTTTTTCTGGCTTTTGAAAATGGTTGAGTGGACAGAGGAGGAAGGACCATGTTGATTGGTTTGTATGAGGAAATGGTAGGGTTTGGATCATTTTGAGATGAGTCACTTGAGTAGTTTTCATATTGATTTTCAGATGAATTTGAGGAAAGTTTTCTTTTTCCAGCAGATTTGGTGTGAGCCATTTTTGAATACTTGAGGTTTTGAATTTTTTCAATGGGTAAATGAGTTAATTTATAGTGAATTTATTTGTTACCGTTGGGCGGAAGAAGTATGGAGGCATAGGTTTAATCATGTCAGGCTAGGGAGGAACACGGGTGACTTATCCATTGGGCAGTGAGTAAGTAACGGAAATCGAGGAACCTTTTTGCAGAGAGGAGTGTAATCAACAGTGATTTGACTTGCCTCCCTCTGACTTTTGCAAATTTCAAATTTTGGAGGAGGATAGAGATTTATCTGAGTTGTCCATCCTTAGATTTTTTTATTTTTTTCTTTAAAACAATAAAAATAACATTATGATTTAAAGTTTTGTAAATCTTATTTTTAGACAATTTTTCAAAGATTTATAATGGAAAGTTTTTCTAAATTTTTTTTGAAACGATCCTCCTGAAGAGGTTTGGTGAAAATGTCAGCAAGCTGATTTTCAATTTCAATGAAAATTAATTCAACATCTCCTTTTTGAACATCTTAAGAAATGATGTTTAATTTCAATATGTTTAGATCTAGAGTGTTGAATAGGGTTTTTGGAAAGATTAATAGCACTTGTGTTGTCACAAAGGATGGGAATTTTTGTGTACCTTAGAGAGTAGTCTTCCATTTGATTTTTTACCCAGATAATTTGAGAGCAACATTGAGCAGCAGAAACGTATTCAGCTTCTGTAGTGGAGAGAACTATGGTATTTTGTTTTCTACATGACCAACTAATGAGAGATGAGCCCAGAAATTGACATGTTCCACCTGTGCTTTTCCTCTCAATTTTGTCACCAGCATAATCAGCATCACAATATGTCAGAAGATCAAGATTTGAATCCTTTTTGTACCAAATTCCCAGATTTGTGGTTCCAACTAGATACCTGAATATCCTTTTTACTGCAGTGAGGTGTGATTCTTTAGGGGATGATTGAAATCTTGCATACATACCTACTGAAAACACAATGTCAGGTCTGCTGGCTGTTAAGTACAGCAAGGATCCAATCATTCCTCTGTACTCCTTTTCAGAAATAGAGGTTCCTTCATCATCTTGATGTAGTGAGGAGGATGGATGCATAGGAGTTCTCATTGATTTTGCAAGATTCATGTTATATTTTTTCAAGAGATCCTTGGTATATTTTTCTTGAGAAATGAAGATTCCTGATTCTAATTGTTTTATTTGTAATCCAAGAAAGAATTTTAATTCTCCCATCATGCTCATTTCAAACTCGCTTTGCATGAGGTTGGAGAATTCTTTGCACATTTTCTCATTTGTGGATCCAAAGATTATGTCATCCACATAAATTTGAACAATCAACATATCCTTATTATGAATCTTTTTAAACAAAGTTGTATCAATCTGACCTCTTGAGAAACCATTTTCTTTTAGAAAACAACTCAACCTTTCATACCAAGCTCTAGGAGCTTGCTTTAATCCATAAAGAGCTTTTGAGAGCTTGTACACATGATCTGGTTTCTTTTTATCCTTGAATCTAGGAGGTTGGTGAACATACACTTCTTCATTTAAGAATCCATTCAAGAAGGCACTTTTGACATCCATTTGATATAGTTTTATTCCTTTATGTGTGGCATAAGCTAAAAGGATTCTGATTGCTTCGAGTCTTGCAACTGGTGCAAATGTTTCATCATAATCAATTCCTTCTTGTTGGTTGTAACCTTGTGCCACTAATCTTGCTTTATTTCGTATGACCTCTCCATCCTCATTTAGTTTGTTTCTGAAGATCCATTTGGTTCCAATGATGGATTTTTCCAAAGGATGAGGCACAAGATTCCACACTTTATTTCTTTCAAACTGAGACAGTTCCTCCATCATGGCATTCATCCATGATTGATCACTTATGGCTTGATCAATGTTCTTTGGTTCAACTTGAGATATCATGGCCATGTTGATTGAATCTCCTCTCAATGATTGCCTTGTCCTAACTCCATCAGTAGTATCACCTATGATCAGATCTAGAGGATGATACGTTATAGTCTTCCATCCTCTTGGAGGCTGCTGAGAGGTTGGATCATAAATGTCCTCCTCATTTGGGTTGTGAACTTTAGAGGATGAATTTTCATCTTCTTCAATTTTATCCATGTTTTCTAAACACAAGTAATCAAATTCATCAAAAATAACATGCATGGATTCCTCCACAGTTTGAGTTCTAAGATTATAGATTCTATAACCTTTTGAAGATGTCGAGTATCCCAAAAATATACCTTTATCAGATTTTGGATCAAACTTTCCCAAATTTTCTTTATTATTTAGGATGTAGCAGTAACATCCAAATATATGAAAATAAGAAATATTTGGTTTTCTACCTTTCCAAAGTTCGTATTGAGTTTTGTTTAAAATTTTTCTAATTGAAACTCGGTTTGAAACATAGCAAGCTGTGTTGATAGCTTCAGCCCAAAAATATTTTTCAATGTTGGCTTCACTTAAAATAGTTCTAGCCATTTCTTGTAAAGTTCTATTTTTCCTTTCAACAACTCCATTTTGTTGAGGAGTTCTTGGACAAGAAAAATTATGAGAAATACCATTTTCATCAAAAAAAGTTTCGAAAGACTCATTTTCAAATTCTCCCCCGTGATCACTTCTAACTGAGATAATCTTTTATCCTTTTTCATTTTGTATCTTCTTACAAAAATATTGAAAAGCCTCAAAGGCTTCATTTTTGTGTTTTAAAAACAAGACCCAAGTAAATCATGAAAAGTCATCAACAATAACAAATCCATATCTTTTTCCACTAAGACTTGGAGTTTTGATAGGACCAAATAGGTCAATATGAAGGAGTTCAAGAGATTGATTTGTTGAAACAATATTTTTGGAGTGAAAGCTACTTTTAACTTGTTTTCCTTTGGCACAAGCCTCACATACTTTGTCTTTTTCAAAAATTAATTTTTGGAAGACCTTTGACTAATTCTAATTTTGATAATTTAGACATAGTATTCAGGCTAGTATGACCAGCCCGTTTGTGCCAAATCTATTTATCCTTTTCAATAGCCATAAAACAAGATTCAGTAGGTAAATCATCTAAATATAAGACATATAAGTTCTTTTTCCTTATACCTGAGAATAAAACTCTACCCGAGGATGAATGTTTGACCTCACATAGAGTAGGTTTAAAAATTAATTCAAATCCACTATCACAAAGTTGGCTAATGCTTAGCAAGTTATGTTTTAAACCATCAACATACTGAACATTTTCCATTTTGGCGGAATTGTTTTTACCAATAATACTTGTTCCTTTGATTTGAGCTTTATCATTGTTGCCAAATGTAACTGATCCTCCATCTTTTGATTCCAAAGAGATAAAGCAATGCTTATCTCCTGTCATATGTCTTGAGCAGCCACTGTCCAAGAACCAGGACTTTCTTTTGTTGATCAGAGGATGTACCTGATTTATAATTTAGAAGAGACTTAGGTACCCATATAGAATTGGGTCCTTGGTGGTTAGTCCGTCCTTTTGTAAGGATTTTCTTTTTGTGATAGCAAATGGAATCATGATGTCCATGCTTATTACAAAATGAACATTTCCTTTTGTTACTTTCAGCTTTTTTCTTAGCAAGACATACTTCGATAGTATGTCCATGCTTTTTGCAAAAAGTGCACTTAGGTCTATCGTCTAGGTTCTTTGGTAGAAAAAAATTTTCATATAATTTTTGTTTTTGAGAACTTTTAAAACAAATACCAGCTTTGTCAAATATACCAGATTGAGATCCCATAATTTTTTTGAATGTTTCTGTGGATTTGACAAAGTTGGTAATGTCATTTTTTAGTTCTTCAACTTTGATTTACAAGTCCTTCTTTTCTGTGTCCTCTTCAGGAGGATGGATTTTGACATTCTCTTTGTTTAAAGTGTTTTGTTGCTCAGACAATTTTTTATTTGATTGCTGCAAGTCTAAAATGATTTTTTGAAATTCTTCATTCTTAGCTTGAAGTTCCTTATTCAGTTTCTTTATTTCATAATTTTGGTTTTTAAGAAAACCACATTTTTGAGATAAAGTGTTTGAGTCATTTAAGAGATTGTCAAATTCTATTTCTAACTTTTCACAAGAAGGACATAAATCAGTGATGCTTACCTCATTTATATCTAAGTTTGCCATGAGACAAAGGTTGGCTTCTTCTTCCTTTTCTTGCTCGGAGGATGATTCATCACTGTCATCCCAAGTTGCCATCATAAATTTATTCTTGTTGTGAAATCTTCTTATGTTCCTTTTGTTTAGAGGACACTCAGTTTTGTAGTGTCTCATTTTATTGCATCCATAACAAGTTATCTGGCTTTTGTCAATATTTTCTTTCAGAGAGGATCTTTTGTCTTGTCCTCTTTTGTTGATTATTCTTTAGATTCTTCTGGAAATTAGAGCCAGTTCATCCTCCTCTTCAGAAAGAGGATATTCTGAGTTATCCTTTTTTGTGATATTTTCAGAGTTTTTGGAGGATGGACTTTCAGTTTGACTGGATTTCAATGCAATCATTTTTCCCTTTTTGCTTGGTTTATCAGCAAGCAATAGAGGTTCATGAGCTCTAAGAGTTCCAACCAGATCTTCTAACCTCATGGTGGCTAAATTTCTTGCTTCTGTGATGGCAGTCACCATGGGTCTCCATTCGTTTGGTAAACTTCTTAATATCTTCCTTATTCTCTCTTGGACAGAGTATTCTTTTCCCAGAGACCTTAAGTTATTCAGGATGATTGTCAGTCTTGAGAACATTTCATCAATTGTTTCTTCTTCCTTCATTTCAAACAACTCGAACTCTCTTACTCCCATGTCAATTCTAGCCTCTTTAACGTGACTTGAACCTTCATGATGGATCTTCAAGGTGTCCCATAGTTCCTTAGCACTTTGGCATTCTTCAACTCTATCATACTCTTCCTTGCTCAAAGCACACGTTAGAAATAAATGAGCTTTAGAGTTTAGAAGTACCTTGGCATTTTCGCCAGCTGTCCATTGTGTTTGAGGTTTTTCGTCAGAGGTTGGATCTGCACTGTTGATCATGATGACATGATTTCCTTTTTCTACCACTGGCCACATGTTGTTATCTTGAGATATGAGAAACAATCTCATCTTGCCTTTCCAGTGGTAGTAGTCAGTTCCATCGAAGTAGGGAGGTCTGCTGGATGATCCTCCTTCTGGGATATACTTAGCTTTTGACATTTTTTCTTTTTGGATCTTTTTCTTTTACACTGTTAGGTGTAGTTTTTTAGAGAACCTTGCTCTGATACCAATTGAAGTGGCTAGAATATCACTAGAAGGGGGGTTGAATAGAGATATTCGAGGTTTTTAAAAATTCTGTTTTACTTTTAAACTACTGTCCTCTTTCAGAGGATGATTATCAGATGTTGAAAAGTAGAGAGAGAATAATGACACACAAATTTTTATACTGGTTCACCCAATGAAGGCTACGTCCAGTCCTCACACACTTGTGACTTTTTACTAAGTATCAAAAGCTATCAGCCTCTCACTGAGGTTGATTACAAATCGTGTATTCTATAGCTTCACCAAGCTTACAATTATTTCCTTCTGATTTCTCTCAAGTGTTACTCACTTGAAGTTCTAAAGATGATATGAAGTAGTTTGATAGGAATTACTTTCTACAAAGATGAAACAAAGATCTAGTGTAAGATTATAGAAAGCTTGAAAGGAGATTGATAATGCTCTTGATATTTTCTTTTTTGCTCGTGTAGTTGTGTGTTTTGCTGAAGAAAAGCAGCCTTCCTTTTATAGAGAGAAGGAAACTTTCTCTTCAAGAAAATTTTCCTTTCTGACCGTTTTCCCAAGATGTAATGATCCTCACTTTTGTTTTCGATTTACAGCCTTGCCATTCTTTCCTTTTATAGCCTGGCACTTGGGAGGTTACTTCTTTACTTGGCTTTCTAGGAGGTTAGATCATTCCATACATTTTTAACAACTGGCCAGTGCTCTTTTCTGGTTCCAAGACATGACCCTTCTCTGTTCACGAATGCAGCTTTTGATACTTTGGAACTGTTAGTTGTTTTGTAGGAAGATGAAGAAGTAGCTAGAGTTCATCCTCTGGTGATCTTTTTATGGTATTCATTTTTTGATATTTACCTTCTGGTGTTTCATCTTCAGATGTTTACATTCTTGTGTTCATCTTCAGATGTTTACATTCTTGTGTTCATCTTCTGATGTTTACCTTCTGGTGTTCATCTTCTGATGTTCATTTCTTATCCTTTGTTATTCATCTTCTGATATATATATCTTCTGATGTTCATCTTCTTATGTCGGCCAACTTGGACTAGCAAACTGGTCTGCTGAGATCCTCTGATCTCGACCAATACTAGGCCATGGTCTGATCTTCTGATTTTGGCTAACACTGAACTGGGTCTGGATTAAATCTAGACAAATCATATTTTAGTCTGGACCTTTTAGCTTATCTTCTGATTAACTCTGGGTTGTTTATCATTCACTGTCAGGCCATCTTCTGGTCAGAATAACTTCTTGACTAAGTCTGACTTATGATTCCTTCTGGTCTGGATCCCTTTTGGTCTGGTCCATGTCTCCTTCTGACTTTGCTTCCTTCTGATATGGGCCAGCAAAGATATCCTCTGGATATTTCAGGATGCATCCTCTGGTACCTTTTGGATGCATTATCTTGTGTTTTCAACTTTCAGGTTTTCTGCTTCTGGAATTCTGCTTCTAGTTTTCTGTTCCAGATGTTTTGCCTCTGGTTTTCTGTTCTAGATGTTCTGCTTCTGGTTTTCTGTTCCAGATGTTTTGCTTTTGTTTTCTAGATATTCTGTTTCTGGTTTTCTATTCCAGATCTTCTATTTTCCAGATGTTCTGCTTCTGATGTTTTAATTTCAGATTTTCTGCTTTAGGAATTAACGGCTTTGTTTCCTGCATGCATTTATTCTTCTGGACAGGAGGTTGCGATCTTTGGATATTGTTCCTTTCTTAGTACAATACTTAAATGCACGCATTAGTGTAATCATAATCTTAAGATAATTTTATCATTAAAAGATATTTTTTCTCAACAAGTTTATCTTTTGAATATATTTTCTAAAAAGAATGTGAATAAAAACTATAAATTTATAATACACTTAAATGAGAAAAACATTTATAATACACACAAAAATAATACATTGTATAAATCATCAATGAAATAAATATGTATCACCGACCAATTTGTTAAAAGTTGATCAAACATATTATAATTTAGTGTATCTTGAATATTATAAATGTTTATGTTTTGATTAATATTTTTAATAATGTGTCTCTTGAATATTCTTTACATAAAAACACGAACAAACATATTATAAATAGTGTATAAATCATACTCGAGATGAATATTGATCACTGGTCAGCTAGTTAAATTATGATGTTTCGCAAATTAATTAGTTTAATCATATATTTGTATTTTTTAATCGTATGTCTCTTGAATATTCTAGAGATAAAAATACGATGAAAGTTACAATACATTACACTAGACAAAAATTCTTATATAAAAATTGTAATTTATTGTATAAACCATAATCGAAACAATTGTTTGCTATCGATCAAGTAATTAAAGATGATATTTTACTGGTCAATTATTTCAAACAAAATTATGTATTTTTTAATAGTGAGTCTCTTGAATGTCCTCTAGATAAAAATAGAACAAAAATTATTATGCGCGTACATATGACAAAAATTAAAGTACATAAATTATAATTGACAGTACAAACCATACACGAGACAATTGTTTATAATTAGTCAATTAATTAAGAGATATTCCATGCATCAATTAATTCAAACCAACATTTGTTTTTTTTAGTTTTTTTTGTAGTGTGTGACTTGAATACCCTCTAGATAAAGTTGTAAACAAAATTTACATGACACAACTTTGTTAAATATGTTGGGTTTCTCATGCTTACATTGCTGAATTATGGGGGTGCTCTAGAGGGGATGCAGTTGGCTAAGAATAAAGATTTTGTGCATGTTGAGCTTCATTTGGATTATGTTATTGATGCTAAGAATAAAGGTTTGATACATGTTGTGCTTCATTTGGATTATGTTTTTGTTTTGGACTGGGTCATTACCCATGTCAAGAATCACACAATAGGGTGTATCTCGAGTTGACCCAAGGCCCGATCCATCAAACAAGATCCACCAAATTCCCACGAAACTTGGAGGAATAGAAGGATAAAGTGAGCAAAGATAGCGTCGAGAAACTCATCGAGGATATAATAATACACTTACGCGACACAAAATTGTTAAATATGTTGGGGCTTCTAATACTTACATTGTTTAATTATGGGATGTTGTAGATGTGATGTAGTTGGTTAAGAATAAAGGTTTCACACACATTGAATTTCATTTGGATTATGTTATTGTTCTAGACTGGGCAAATATCTATGTCAATAATCACATGAAAGTTTTACCTCATACACACAAAATTATACCTATACCCCTACAAATTTTTCAAAATGCCAAATTTACCCTTCATTTATTTTTTACTATTTTACCAAATTCAAATTCACTTTTTTTTTACCTTCCAAAGATTTTCGAGCCAAAAAAAAAAAGATTTCCGGTACGTAAAAGTTTTCCGGTACAGAAGGTTCTACCGGAAAACCTTTTTCAATTTTTCCGGTACAGAAGGTTCTACCGGAAAACTTTTTCCAAGTATTTCGGTAAAGAATCGTACATTTACAACTACCGAAAAACTTTCTGGATGGACAGTAAAAGTAATTTGTGGAGTTCACAATCATGAATTACTTGATACTTTGGAGGGACATGCATTTGTTGGACGTTTAAATGATGAAGAGAAAAAACATGTACACGACTTAACAAAATATAATGTTGCACCAAGACACATATTATTCTCATTGCAAGACCAAGATAAGAACAATGTTACTCAAATCTCACAAATATATAAACAGAGGACTATCATTCGATTGCACATGAGAAGTCATAAGACAGAGATGCAACATTTATTCAAGTTAATTGAAGACACAGAATATGTGTGTTGCAATAGAAAGCAAGAAGACTCAGATGTTATGAAATATATTTTTTGGGTTCATCCAGATTTAGTGAAGTTGTTGAATTTGTTTCCTATTGTGTTTATTATGGACAACACCTACAAAACCAATAAATACAGAATGCCATTACTTGAAATTGTTGGTATGACATCAATAAAGATGACATTTGTAGTTGGATTTGCTTATTTGGAATGCGAGCGGGAATAAAACTTTTGTTGGGCATTAAAGAGGCTAAAAGAACTGTTTGTTACACAAAATAATTTTTCTCATGTAATTGTGACAGATAGAGATATTACTTTAATGAAAGCAGTTGGTAATTTTACAATATATTGTTGGATTGCTCCATTGTGACTATTTACATGTAATGATAGGGTTGAGTCAGCTCATTGGAAACTAAAATTAATGTTGGAAAATAGCATGAGTAAAATGTGTAGATGTTGGGAGGCTATAAACAACATGAAAATGTTGCAACATAAAAGAATCAAGGCCTCATTTCATAAAAGTTTTTATGACGAAGCGCACGAACACAACAATCCATTTTATCAGATATTGAATATATTTGTATCAAAAGAAGTTAAAAGACATATTGCTGAAGAATACAAGAAAGTTGAATGGGTGGGTACCGACAAATCTGTATGTGGGTGCTTTCTCAGAAGAACATATGGGTTACCTTGTACTTGTGAATTGACACAATATAAATTGATGGGTGAACCAATTCCTTTAGATTCTGTGCATATTCTATGGAGGAAATTAAGCATGGAATGTGAACTCACCCAAGACACAGAAAATATATCAGAGTTAGATATGTCTGTTGAGATGGATGCCTTGTGGAAACGCTTTTGATCACTTGATGTTATAGGAAAAAGAGTGTTGAAGAGTAAGGTGCGTGAACTTGTTTTTTCAACTATAAGTTCAACGTGTCCACCACCTGAAAAAGTTCAAACCAAAGGACGAGTGAAGAAGAGTAAGTCTCAGAAGCCGGATGGATATGATGTATATCGAGACCCTTCTTACTTTGAGCATGTTAATGCTACATATTGTGAAGATTCTACTTCTCAACCATCTCAACCATCAAAGAAACAACCCTCTCAATCATCTCAATCCTCAATACATTTGTTCTTGAGACAATTTCCTGATGTTATTCAACCATACATTGATGGCATATTTAATGTGATAGCAGATCGAAATTGTGGTTATCGCGCTATTGCATCACTGGTTAGACACGGTGAGGAATCTTGGTCTTTGGTCCGCCATAATTTGGACCAGGAGATTGCTTCTCATATAAGTCCATATGATAGACTGTTCCCATGGCGCATTAGAGAAATCAGAGATTCGTTGAAGATAACAAGCTTAGGTGTTCAACCCATAGGTAAATAGATGTCCATACCTAATATGGGTTACGTGATAGCGACAACATATAATATTATTCTCGTCACGTTTGGTCAGACATTTTCTATGAGTTTCTTTCCTATGAGGGGTTCACATTCACGATCAACAAAAAATGATTGTATCATATGTATTGGTTTTGTCGACGCAAGCCACTAGGTTCAGGTAAAATAATATTATTTTATTAAGTAATGTTTTTTTTAAATAGTAAAATTATTTATTATTTCAATGTACCCTGTAGTTAAAGATGAAAGATGGATTTCCAATGCCAGACATTGCACCAGGTTGGAAGCAATATCGCACCGATGAGGCAACTTCTTGGGCAAGAGCATATACAAGGCCTACAACATTGAGGGTCTTTAATAGGTCATATGTCACGTGTTAGACAAGATCCAATAAAAGAATCCATAGATGTCATGTCATTAAATGATGATTGATTTTGTACGAACTACAATACTTTAAAACATGTATAAAATCAATTGTTATTAGTTCATTTTAGTTTACTTTAAAACATATTAGTTCATTTTACTTTAGAACATAATAGATCAATTGTTATTAGTTCATTTTAGTTTACTTTAAAACATATATAAGATCAATTATCGTTATATTTTAGCTTGTATTTTATTTAGTTTACTTTCGTTATAGTTCATCATAAATAGTATAAAATTAACAACATATAAATAAATAGTGCTAAACATAATGAAATAAAAACAAACTGACATTAAAATTTACAAATACAATATTTACAAGTCGTCTACTAATTATTGTGACCACGTGATAAATATAAAGCTCTATAAAAGTAAGAATACAATTCATCATCTGGGTGAGCTTCATGTACCTCCAAGCCCTGTTGTATAAGTTCACTGACTTACTGTATAATAGATGGTTGTGAACTAATAGCATCTACAGTTGTGGTCGGTGTACTAAAATCTGGGACCTGAGGTACACCTTCGGGTCACACTAGCGGTGGATGAGACACCCGATAGAACCACTCCAAATATCTCTCCCGACACTCGGATGGATATATAGTTGGATGGATCCTGTGATATATCTCGGTGACATGAGTCACATATCCCATCCATTCCACATATGCATCAGATAATCTAGAAAGACCTGCAAGTGGTTGTGGTGGAATATGTTGGATATATCCAAATTGTCTCAAACACCTCTCTGGCATGTACATCACTGTTGTGTTACATAATCGGAGGTGACCAGTGTAGAGCATGATATCATCAAAGGGAATGACATCCCTATGATTCTCCCATGGTCTCCATATGACTTCAACAGGTGTCAGTGCGTCAATCATATGTCTGTACTCAGGGATCTTGTGTTTGCCTTATTTGTAGCTCCATCTATTCATCCAAGCAATGCACTCAAGATCAGCACCCTAGTCACCTCTATTACAAATATTTGAAAAATATTCGTATATCCAACACTATTGGAAATAAAATTAAATAAATTAACGATAAACATAAAAATTAATAATTGAAAAATAATTAAAATAATTAAAATAATTAAAATAATTATAAATATTTAATACATATAGTAGTGACATATAACCACCTAACTGCTTGGTGTCATAACGACAGACATCTGAGAGGTAGTCATAAAGGACTACGAGTGCACCAGTACCCCAGACGTATGCATCTATATTGTCCAAATATCTGAATAAAGGGAGGTACTTCGCATCAACAAGAGTATGAATCTTATATGCGAAAATAATACTCCCTACTAAATTCAGCAGATACGCCCTGACAACACAGTCAAATATCTCTACTTGGCACTGCCTCATGAATACCTCCTTCAACCAATCCAGTCTGTAGTGCGCCCCTCTGGTCTTTCTGGTCTCCTCTCATATCTCTTCCGCAGATACTCCTAATAAAGTAATGGCAAGATTACATGCCATTGCTCTATCTACTGTAGAACTGACCCCTGAGAGGTAATCCAAGAAGATTGGCAACATTATCCAAAGTAACTGTCATTTCACCGAACGACATGTGAAATGACGATGTCTCAGAATGCTTCCACAAATGCGAAAATCAGATTGTTGTCAATCATCTTCAAACTACTCCGTTGTAATGGGGCCAATTCCGACAAGTTCACTTAGTTCTCGATGACTCGCGGGAGCACCTGCGGCATAAATTGTTGCAGTTATTTCCATGCGCAACAATTTTCAGCATTGGTCGCTCCTGTATACAAATAAAATATATGACATTAAAATTAAATATATAACAAAAATAATAATTAATTAAAATATTTTTAATGCACCATAAATAATAATTTAACATACATGACCATACCATATTTTAGCTTAAACATGTTGTTGGTATCGAGTAAGGACGAACAAATCATATGGTCCTCCAGGATACCGCGTCAGCTCACCGGATCTCTGAGATCCATCATGTCCCTCCTCCATATGCTCTCCTTCCTCCTCCTCATGTACTACAGAAGGGTCCTCCAGCTGATGCATAGTAACATCAGCCTCCGGGATAACCATATGATCATGGTCTCCCTCGTCATCTTCTTCTACTATCAGTCGTCGTCTTCTCCTCGTCGACGTCGAATCCTCTCCGGAGGATGCATCATAGATGATGAAGAAGTACCTTCCTCGCATGATGTTCGGATTATTCTGCAGTCTCTACCTCGTGCACCAGCGTCCACTAAAAATTAAAAAAATAAGAAGAAAAAAATAAGTTAAAAAATTATAATTAAATAAATTAAAAAAAAAAGTAAAAAAAAATAATAATAACTACCGGAGGAAAACTTGATTTTCAAGTTTTCCGGTAACTACCGGAAAAATTAAAAACAAGATTTCCAGTAACGGAAAACTTTTTTCAAGATTTCCATAAGACACTTTAACTACCGGAAAACTTGAAAAAAAGTTTTTCGAAAGACAAATGAACTACCGGAAAACTTGAATGAAGTTTTCCGGAACACATTTGAACTACTAGAAAACTTCATTCAAGTTTTCCGGTTGGGTTTTTTAAAAATCACTCACTTTTTCTGGAAATATTAAAATGATGAAATTGTGAAATTTTTTAGATTTTATACTTTATAGGAGGGCAAAAATGTCTTTTTCTTAAATTTATGGGGTATATGTATAATATGAGGGGTATGGGGTAAAACTTTCTAATCACATAACAGGAGCCTATCCGAGTTGGCCCAAGGCCTGATCCATCAAACAAATTCCTCCACCAAATTTCCATGGCGCCGAGAGGAATAAGAGGAAACACTAAGTGGGGGGCGAAGAAGTAAAACACAGGAAGTGTATATATCCAAAATGAAGGAAGTGCTCATGTAGATATTGAAAGGATTTATATCTCAATTTGCGGCCCAATATTATGGGCCTAATTGGGTTCGTGTCAAAAACTATAAAAAAGAAAAAGTAAAACAGCGCGGATTCACGCAAGGATATCGTTTGAGATTGCGAGTAACCTCTATCTCTCTTTAGGGTTCGATAATTAAAAGAAGAAGAGTGTTTTCTTCTTCGTTCGGAATCGTTACCTTTGTGCTTAACATTTGCGTTCAACCAGAATCGATCTATGGCACCTCCACCAGGACCTTATTCTGGTACCAGCACCCTAGCTTTGGTACAACCCTACTTCCCTTTTTGTTTTTACCGAATTGTTGTAATTTTTATTTATTTATTTATTTATTTTGCTTTTTCTTCATTGCTAGGTCGCAAGAGCTTCTGCTTTCTCATTCGGTATTGTTTATGGAAGTATTAAGCTCAAGTACCTTAAGGTATTCTAACGAATCCATCGTTCTTCAATGTATACGAAACCCTAATCAGAGTTTCTTTCGATTTTGCTCTGTGTTTTATCGATCTATTGTCACTGCTATTAAGAAAACCCTTTTGACTTTTTTTTATGCAAAATGAATTTGAAATCGGGGTTGATCTTAATTGCAGTTCACATGCGTTATTTTTCACTGCATGCTTATTGAGTGTGATTAATCAGATTTTGTGGTACAATTTTTTGCCTAATTAGACTACCTTTTCACTCTAATTTGATTGTTGACTGTGCGAGTTCCCTTTGCTCGAATTTCCCTAGCAACATGGCTGAGGTTTAAGGGATTCTGATTTTTTTTTACTATACAACAATGATTTATTATTGTTGGTTTTATTAATATAATCTTCAGCTCTCAAATCATTCTAATACCATTTTCAAGCTAGATCTTAGGTTGAATTCCCTTTGCCAGTTCCTTTGCCTGAGTGATGTTATGTGTTTGATGGCTATGGAATCGTTGTTCAACATTATTTTCTAATGACATTTTTGGTACAAAAGGATATATTTTTGTTATTAATATAAAATCATACACTGGAATATGAAAATAGTAATAACTACAGTTATCTCGTCATTTCTCACTCAAGTTGTACTGTAATATGTTTCATTTTGTAACATGTCAAACTTAGCATCAAACTTGGTGTTATGCATTGCTTGATTTGAAATTGAGTGATAACTGAGTCTTGGGTATGTAAATATGTGAGAACTCAACAACTACCACTACCGGAATAAGTACTCACTACTCAATATGGGTAAGACAACTACTTATGAGTATCCACCCATCCAATCGCATGCAAGCATCAATATGCTTCTGTGTTGATGTCTATCTAAAAGCTTAGCGATAACATCATAAACTCCATACGTTTTTTTAGAATAATATGTTTTGGTTGTTTTCTATTTTGTAATGTTTTGTACTGTAAAATATGAAAAAAACAACACAAGCTATTAAAATCTGATGCTGTGTAGATATGCTTGTCGTCTTGAATAAGAAGTTCCCTGATGTTGGGAAAATATTTATATTCTGCTTTGTACACAAGTCTGAAAGGTTCAAATCAGATCTTGTTCTCTTTTTTGACAAAAGATCAGATTTACTTCTTAATATAATCTAATGGCATGCTATGCATCTTCATGTGTTATTTTTTGAATGGGCTGGTTTTGCACCCATGTCTCTAGTGCTCAACACCTTCCATATTTCCATTTGTTATTTCTAGATTTTTATTTAAGAAATTTATGATGTTTGCTTCAACATCTTTTATGATTATTGTGCACTTTGTAGAACTTCTGTCTATTTTTAAGCGTAAATTCACTAATGTTTGATTCCTGTTATCACATTTGTTCTACTTTCAGTCAAAAGCTAAGTCTCAACAGAAAGCTGAGGCCAAGTCTCATCACTGAAAGCAGTGGAGATGGATGGAGCAGAAAACCGAAATAATTCATGACATTGAACTGTACCATGTTTTCTCCCAATTTTTTTGTTTTCTGATTTAAGCTTTGGTTAATCATAAAGCATTGAGTTTAGTGCAATTGAGAAGATGTTAAAATTATGATGGTTTTGCCCTGTTTTAATAGTTACCTTCTCTCATTTTAAATTCCAAGTTTATATTGCAAGGACCTGCTAAATATTGTTTTTCATTCACTTCTAGACTGGAAAAAGTTATTCACTAATTTTGTTGTGTCTTCCTTTAGGTAATTACTACTTTGTTGTTCATTTTTAAATTTTCAGGTTCAGTCAATCCCTTTGTTTTTGGCTCTGTAGATAGTCATAGTATCAGTCCTCAGATTAAAGTATAAACAAGTTGAAAATGGTGGTCTAATTTTTTAGTTACTCAATCACAATGTTTTAGATTTATTGGAACATTTTCTTCCAAAAATGGGTTCGGCTCTTAACCAGCCCATTCCTCTTTTTTCAATGGTGCCATTGTAATATGGATCCGATTCTTACATCTATGGGTTATATCAGGCTTCAAGTTCCTGTTGGTCTATTTCACAGTGAGTTCAGTTGTCTTTGATTCAAATGTATTGTTTGTACCTCTCCTTGTTCTATTTCACAGTGAGTTCAGTTGTCTAATCACAGTACTTCTCATTAGTTTTCTTATGTTTCAGTTTTCTTTGTCATCTACTGAATTTCATTGCTTTTCCAATCCCTTCTATTATGCATCTTGCTTGTATGTTTTGCTAGTGTTAACATTGCTTCTTAGAATTCCTGCTTGCTCTCGTAGATGATTGAGATATAATGGAGGTGCTGATTTGTTAGTACTGTTACATAAAAGATGGAGAGGTGTATTGTTTGGGTAATCGTAAGATTGTCATGGTCGGTGGAATGTAAATTTAGATAGTGTTGCTACCGCTCAAAGTAAGGTGGCTTAGATAGGGAAGGGGGGTGTTTTCTTCTTCATTTTGGAAAGCAAATTGATCAACGAGCTACACCTGATGAAATTTATGGGTCTTCTGTTGGGCCCTTTTCTTCGGTTCCAAACTCTTTTGATAAAGAAGCATGATGATAATTTATATGCTAAATTACTCTATTGGTCCCTTAATTATTTATTAAGTTTTATTTTGGTTCCTTAATTAATTTTTCTTTCTGCCAGTTTTATTGGAAATATGTTAATTCATGATTATATGTTACTTTGGCATGATGATTAGGTTGTCTGAGTCATCCGACGTCTCTCTTTCATATACACTCAGCAACTTCTCTCTTCCGTGAACAACCCAAATTGAAAAGAAATTAGATCTTCACTAGACAGCTCAAATTTTCGTCTCTCAAATTCATATTTTTCTTTCAAACTTATAACATACTCAAATTTGAGAAATAAATCTAAAATAAAGAAGAAAATAAAAAATTGAAATTCATTTTTTTCTCCTTTTTATTTAGGTTTCTTTAAACATAAACAAATCAAGAAAAACAACAGGAAAAATGTCCAGAAAACTTGTTCAACAAATTGGATTATTCGAGAGATTGATACCTTTTTTATATATATGTTCTATAAGAAAATGGATAATAAAACTTATTTCTCGATTCAATAGAAGTCAAAAGGAGTCATATAGGGTCTCAAATAAATAATAACTAATAATAGATATGTGAAAAACATATGATTTGATCATCCATCAAATTATAAATTCATCCAAAGCAAATTTAGCAAAATCTTCCACACTAATTTTAGTTTTTGTAGGTTGTTCTCAACTTTTTTGGTTTCTTCATTGTTTAGCCAAAGTTTGAAGTTTTTAGGGTTTTGTTTTCAAAGAACTATTTTTTCTCTAATGTTGATATTGGATTTGTTTTTTGTTTTCGTTTTGAGGTTGTGATATAGTAACTTTGGTGGTGTAAATCGAAGAAGAAAAAATGGAAGAATGTGGATGGTTTTTTTGTTTTTGTTTTTTTTTTAATATCAGACCGTTTGTTCTGTGACACATGTCCATTATTTAATGTTTTAATAAGTCTTGTGGAATGAAAACATAACAAAAAGAGTTTAACATAAGTGATATTTAAGGGATGAAAACATAACAAAAATTAATTAAAGTATCAAAATGAAAATTGAGAAAAAGTTAAGAGACTAAAAGAGCAATTACTCTACTTTACATGATTTATTAAAGTTTTCATTTTCAAAGAAAAAGTAAATTATTTCATCTATTGATGAAAAAAAAAAGATTATACTTTTAAAAATTATAAGTTATTTCAAAATATTATACTTTTATCGAATGAAATACCAATAATTTAAATTATTTTATTTAATTTAATCAAAATAAGTAAATTGTAAATAACATCGGATTACTACTAACATTCTTGCTAAGTAAAAAGTGCTATCCTTCCAACCTTCTTGTATCACTGAAAAATACTTTGCTTGTTTGATTATTATTTTATGGATTTTTTTAACGATTTCATTTTTAATTACAAAACATGTTCTTGAAAGTTAAGTCAAATTTAACTAACATTTCAATTAAACCCAAAAAAATTTCATTGTTATTTTGACGCAATCTCCCATCAAAACCACAAGAGGCCAAACTATGTTTAGCAAAGAATTTCAATTCCAATGTTTTTTTTTTCTTTGTCAATTAGTTTTTTAGCCATTTTATCAATAGTTTGACCCCTTTTCACCCTTTCACACAATTTCGTAGCGTTTACCAGCAAACGATCTATTAGTACCATTGTAAATCACAAAATAAGTAATGAGTTCCTAAAATGTAAAACTCTAACATCAGTAAAACCCTAAAATGTAAAACCCTAGATAATGAGTTCCTAAAATCAATAAATCAACCATTTTAAACAAATTGGGTTCCTAAATCAGTAAATCAAACAAATTGAGTTCCTAAATTAGTAAATCAAACAAATTGAGTTCCTAAATCAGTAAATCAACCATTTTAAACAAATTGAGTTCCTAAATCAGTAAATCACAAAACACGAACATTAAGAATACTCTAACACCAAGATTTAAGATTCTAACTTTTGTGCTTTGGTGATGGCGCTTGGTAGTTGCAGCGGATGTCACAGACTCACAATGATGGGTGTGGAGAAGAGATTATAGTTGAGAGAAATTAGGTTTAGTCTCAAAGAAGATAGTCTCCGTATAGAAAATTGATATTTATTTTGGACAAATATAAAATTTTAGAGCAGTAAATATACAATAAGGATATAAATGCAATTATTCAAAGTTCAAGTATACTCTAAAAAAATTAGAATTCTCCCTAATTATGGGTCCTATGTCGATGGTCTAGTTGCACTATATATAGTCGATCGTGCATATCAAATATAATAAATTATAAATTGCTCGTTTTGAAACTTTCACTAGAATGTATTTAGATAATCTATATTTATAACTTTTTTTTGGGTCTTGTTTTATAGCGACTTAATTTATAATAGTTCATTTATATATTCCTTAATAAAAATCGAGTTCTTATAATTTATGATGTATTTTGTTGGAGGTAGATGAAGGAGAGATAATATATTTAGGGACTGTTTATTTTGTGAAAATATTTTATATTCTTATTGAAGGTGCAAACACGAGAATGAGAGGTTGAATTGTGTTTGACTAACTTGAATACTTTTTCTGTTTTTGCAATTTTAAAACAAAACTTGATGTATGAATAAAACAAAGTTAACAGCGGATGTAAAGTAATTATAAAACACATAATTTTATACTGGTTCACCGTTAACTAGGCTACGTCCAGTCCCTTCACTTTGAAGAATTTCACTAATTAAAAAACCTTGAACTACAACAATACCACTGACCCTCCAAGTCAGTCTTCTCAAACAGTCTAACAATCCTAGACTTTTGAGGAAAAGAACCTTGAAACTAACTGCTAAGTAATCTGCTACTCCTTTTGACTCCTTCAAATTGTAGACTCTACTTCAACAACTTAGATCTAACACAAGGGAACGAACACTTAGAGTACTTGCTTCTGGAAAGCGGATACTCACAATTGACCTCACTAAAAACTCAAGTATTTTGCTTTTGGAAGTGTATGAATCTCAAGTATTTTCGATGCTGAGTCTTCAGTCTTGATCCTCCTTTTATAGATGTGAATTAGGGTATATTCCAAGCTTAAATTCGAGCTGTATCTTGTTGGATTCTCTTGCAAAAATAACTTGGCCAATCGGGTTTCTCTTAAATAAAAAACATATCTTTTTAGCTCCAAATTTGCTTTCAAAAATAACTTGGGCCAATCCTATCTTTAATTAATTATGAATCAAATCTTTCTTCCCGCCAATAGCTTCTAAACTCCCATACGACTTCAATTTATTTTTGTATCAAATCCTTTTAATACTTTGATCAAATTTAATCAAGTCTCCACTGATTATTATCTTGATTAAATCTGGACCATTTGATCTTCTGCTCTCGTCCACACCTGGACCATACAAACTGATCTGCTGTGATCCTCTGATCTCGGCCAACCCTGGACCACACTTTCTGATATTTTGATCTCGACCACTCTAGACTTGTAATCTGATCTGCTGTGATCCGTTGATTTGGTCCACATTTGGACTTGCAATCTGATCTGCTGTAATCCTCTGATTTCGGCCAACACTGGACCACATGTTCTGATTTTCTGATCTCGGCCAACACTGGGCCATGATGCTTAAATCTGGACCATTGATCTGAATATCTTCCCTCTGATCTGGACCAATTATGGACTGGGTCTGGATTGAACTGAAATTAAATCTGGACATATGATATTTTAATCTGGACATTTACCTTTGATTCTGGATCAGGTCTTTATTAAATCTGGACATCATTTCTTATGGTCTGGACTTAGTTTCATACTCTAAATCATTCAATCTTCTGGTCTGGGCCAAATCTGGATTAAATCTCTTGTTCTGGACCAATTAATTTATCCTCTGATTAAGTCTGGATCAAGTATGGACTGATTATCATTTCACTGCCAAGCTATCTTCTGGTCAGAATAAATTCTGGACTAAGTCTGACTTATGATACCTTCTGGTCTGGAACAAGTCTCCCTCTGGCAGGCTTCCTTCTGGTCTGGTCCAGGTCTCCTTCTGGACTCTGCTTCCTTCTAATCTAGGTTAGGAAAGATATCCTCTGGTGGTGTTTTGACATCCTGGTGTATCCTCTGGTACCTTCTAGATGTATTATCTGGTGTTTTCTGAAGATGTATCCTCTGGTATGATTTTATCCTCTAGTAACTCATCTTCTGCCTCTGGTGATTTCATCTTCTGCATCAAGTACCTTTATCTTCTGGTGGCAATTAATATAATAATTCTAAGTATGAAATAAGATTACATGGAGTGCTTTTGTAAATATAAAAATCTTAAGTAATTGGAACCAACTTGGTTCCAACACTTATCTTTTAAAATTTGTGTTAATTTTAATCGTTAATGGGAAGGTAAGAGGCTTTTGAAAGTGAATAATTGTCTAAATTTCTAGAAATGTTAGAAATGTAAAAAAAAAAACTAGTTTTATTATTTCTAGAAATAGATCTTCATTAACAAATAATTCATGTTATCTCCATAACAATGATTTATTTCAAGAGTATTTTATCAACGAAAAATGAACACAATTTTAAGAAATGAAAACATAAAATGTTTTCACAAAGTAAATGATCCCTTAAAGTTCGGGTGTTCATATTTAACCCACTCTCGCATCCCAACCCGTTCTATTAATAATATTATTATCATTTTTAAATTTTATGTACATATATGTATTCAATATTTTTAATAGTTTTTCAATATTAAAAATTATAATGTTCTCTATGTAGAAAATATTATTTTAATATTTTTTAAAATTTTATTAATGTAGAATAACAATTATTTTATTATATCAATTATAGTACATATGACTTTTAAATTTATTATTTTATATAGGCTTAATTGCAGTTTTAGTCCCCATATTTTTATTGATTCACGAAATTAGTCTCTTATTTTAAAAGTTGACAATTTTGATCACTCCCTATGATTTTTTAATTAAAAAAATATAATGTGTGATGCTTTAAAAAACGTAACATATAATATAATGGTGTGGAATGATTAACATCCATAAAATCAAAATAAAACACCATAAAAACTTAACTTTCAACTTCAGAAATTTTTCATATTTGTAATTTAATTAATGACATATGAATAATTAATATATCTAGATTGTTCTATATTATGGAATTGCATCTTGCGTATTTTAAAATATTTCAAATCGTTATTTTTTAGTTAAAAAATATAAGAGAAAGACCAAAAGTGTCGACGGTTAAAATAGGAAGACCAAGAATCGATAAAAATAAAATGACCAAAATTGTAATTAAACTTTTTATATATATGAATAGGTGCAAATAGAAAAACCTAAATTCCATCGTAAACGGATATAGAAACTGAAATTTTATATCTAATAAAAAAACGAAAGCTGACGTAGATTTTCTCGGAATAATTGAATGCAAATAGTAGAGGACGTAAATTCTGTTTCCGACCCGTTGCCACGTCTGTTTGGACCCTAGTTATGGTGGAGCTTTGTCGTATTAAACTGGTTGGGTCCTTGAATAAATGATATATTTGCTGAACTTTTTAAAACGAAGACTTGAAGAAAAGAAAAATTATGAAAATCTTAAATGCCACCTAATCTAAATGAAAGAAACAAATAGTTTAATTAAATGTAATAATTAAAAGTTTGTTTGAAAATTTAGTTATTGCTTAGCTAGCATTTCTCATAAATTGGCTAGCACATTCTTCGGTAACTTTTTTTAAAAACGGCTACAGTAACCGTTTTGATTATTAGGAAAAATGTAGAACTACTCAGAAGATTTTTTACTTTAATAACCCAATTTTAAGAAACAATTACCAATATGCTCTCTTTTAAAAATTATATATTAAATTAGCTTTAGTATTAATTTAGTTAAAAGTCGTCATTTGTAAAAGCGACTTAGTTAAAAGTCGCCATTTACAAAGACGACTTCTTTAAGGAAGTTTGAGTTTACAATGACTATTTTCTTAAAGATTTTTTCTTCTTTTTAATGTATCTTTAAAAAATATCATTCCAAAAGGCGATTTGATGCCATTAAAGAAATAAATAAATCCTTAAGAAATTCGTCATTGCAAGCTCGAACTTGCTTAAGAAAGTCGTTATTGCAAGCTTGGGCTTCCTTAAGGAAGTCGTGTTTGCACATGGCGAATTCTAACTAAGTAAAAAACAATGATTGTTTAATATATAATTTTTAAATGGAGTATATTGGTAATTTTTTTTTTTAAATTGGGTTATTAACAAAGAACCCCTACTTAGAAGTCGAAAAATAAGTAAGAAAAAAAATTAAATAGCAAATTGGTCCTTTAAATTGTAAATATCAATCAAATTAGTCCATGAATTTTTTAAATTGTTAAATACATTTTTGATGTTGTAAAATATCAATCAAAATAATCTTTTAATAAATTTTTGTCGACAAATATTTTGATGTGACACTCTAATTGAATATGTGGTTTATCAACTAGGATTTCACAACAATGTCATCTTCTCGAAAATAAATTTATTAATGAAAGTTTGTCATCTCAAAGACACATATGTCGATAATTGTAATTATGCTTGAAATAATTATTGACAAATTACTCCATAAGAAAATTAGTTGATACTTTGATGACATTGATATGAAATCAGTGCAAATGAGCACATATTCAATTAACATGTCATATCATAGTATCCAACAATAAAAATTTAAATATAAAATATTTTTATTGATATTTTACAATTTAAAGGATGTATTTTTCAATTTATAAAATTTATGAACTAATTTAACTAATCCTGAGACCAATTTGCACTAAAAAAAGTAAATGGACTTACTATAAGTTACTTTAGGAAAAAAGGGGCACCGTATGCAAAATAGAGTTTCTCCTCCCACTCTTTACATTCTTAAAAGTCCCGTCAATTACTAATTTTTTTAAGAGTTAAATAAATTTTTAGTTCTTATAAAATTTAATGTTTTGTTTTTAGTTCTTATAAAATATATCTTCTAATATAGTCCCAAAACTATTTTCAACTTTGTTTTTTGCCCTTATTTTTAAGTTCATTCATGTGCATATTTTAAATATTGAAAGATTTTCTGAAGTCATATTTCAAATTTTTTAACCATATCTCTTACAAAAATATAGAATTTTTCAACAAATAATCAATTAAATATAAAATTTTAAGCATCTGACACTTAAAATATCATATTTAATTCATCTTTTGTTAAAAAATATAAGAATTAAAGCTTATTTAACCTTTATTTTATTTTATTTTATTTTAACCTTTTTGGATTAGCTAATAACCATACAAGATTTGTCACTAGTAAATTCGGAGGTGTAATACTAATTTGTAGTTTTTGAAGATTTTTTATATTTTTAGATTGATCAATCTAAAGACATAAAATATAAATTTAATGAATTTTTGTACATTTAAACTAATTACGGGTATAATAATATTTGAAAAATTTTTAAGTTAATATTTACATTGCGGAATTGGTCCATCTAAATAAATTCCGTCCAGATTTATTAATCCAAAGAGGGTTAAAATTGATTAAAAAAAAATTTAAGAGATTTTTAAGAATATATACAGTGAAAGGAGGAGAAATTTCTTATGCAAAATGGAAATAATCTACACGGGCTTGTATGGCTGATTCTAACCAGGAAATCGGCCAAATGGTCGAGTTAAATTTACGTGTTAAGGTGGGGAAAAAAACGTATTAACTTCCTTATAAATTTAAAAATTGATAAGTGATTCTAAATATTAAATTAAGATAAGAAATTCTTGAATTTACAGTACATTTAAGAGAATAGATCAATTTTATCCTAACTTTAAAAGAGACTCAATTTTTTAAGCTGAGTTATAAAAACTTTCTTTTTTTCACTTTTCTTCGATATATGTTATATTAATGTTTACTATTCTCAAACTCAAACCAACTATTCGCTTCTTCTTACTTTAAACTCGTATGCGATTTTATGTTCACTATTATCGTGAACGACCGACGAGTCTCGAATGGTGATATAACTTATCAAATTTGATTTGATACTATTTTATGAGTATGAAACTTTCCAGTGATTTTATATATTTTTACTTTATAATTAAATTAAAAGTTTAAATTATTGATAAATTTATAAAATTAGAAAAATATATATATTAATTTTAATATTTATTTTAATATAAAATTTGGACGAGTTTGCGTTCGAATTCACCTGACCAAAACAAATTTATTTAACAACCTTGGTCGGGTTAATCTTCTTTCACTCTCCAATGAATGGTTGTAATATTTTTTCTTTTTAATTAATTAGCACAAGTAAAGATTTTCATTAGCTGTATTATTACTATATTTAATTTTCTCTGTTTATTGTTCATGCTAGGCCCTGCATATATTCCAAGATCATCAATTAACCTTTATTCTAATCAGGATTACTGTGTTAAAACGATACTTGGGGACAGGAAAATCACGGGATTATGAAAATGTAACATTACAAAACGAAATGCAGTTGATTTTGTCTGTCTCATTCTTCTTAACACCCTTGCGTGTATAAACAACAAAAACTATTATTGACATTATCACGGAATCTTTCTCCTGGTCCCATTATTATTAATTATTATGTCACGTTTTCATTTACATATTTTTTTTTTTCATTTTAGGTTACCTTAATTATATTTTGCAGTCGTTCGAAACCTACAATATACATAGGTGGACAAACTATCAAACATGGTCCATCGTAAAACTTGTCAAAATTTATATGTAATTAATGAATTAATTCCACAAGTGGATATTAGATTCTTAAATTTTAGGTTGGACCGCGTTCATAAGTAGTCTGTCGTGTATAATAATGTTTAAAAATTATTTGAAATTTTAATGACGATTAATGATATTTTTTTAAAATATAAGTTAACGATTCTTTACATTTTTACGGTCGGGAAGATTTTTTTAGTATTGGTTTAGCGAGTTGAATTTTTATGAATATATTCATTTTTTTTTATTTTTATTGAAGTGAAGTTGATCAAATCATTGTCTCAACCATAAAGATTCAAATGTCAATTAACTTATACTTCCAATAAATGTCTTAAATCATTGCTAGAGTTTTGAGTGACTATTAAGTACTAGTCTAGAGTAGATAACTTACTAAAGTGGTCCATCCATGATATTTGACACAAGTTATGCAATCATATATTAATATTGAAGAAATTAAAATTAACAAAAAAATATGCATCTCAATTATTTTTATAAAAAAAATTTAGAGTGAACGAATGATGTTTCAATATAAAATAGTAAAAATCTTAAAATTTATTGAGAACTTACAAATAAATTTACATTTAATTCTATCAAATAGGATTTATGGAGATGGAACCCACATTCTATCATAGTTAATACTATGTATAATTATTTTATTAAGAACCAAACATAAACATTAATCTTTTAGGATCTATGTTGATGACTTTATTCTTCTATACCATATATAAAGGCAATATACAAGTTGGTGTAGTTTAATTTTCTTATTCATTTACCCTTGACAGTTTTATCCTTTTAAAACTACTCAATCGCCGAGTTTCAGTTTTATAACTTACACATGTTTCTTTTTTGTGTCGCTCTCTATTTTTTATTAGTTCACTATCTAAGAATTTATGTTGCATTTTTTAATTGTATGAAAATAAATAAAATTCATAAACAATTAAAATTAAGATTAAATAAATTTTTAATTTTTATAAAAATGCTTTATTTTACTTTTAATTCAATAAAAAAATTCACTTTTTTGTCCTTACAAATATCATTATTTTTAATTTTAATCTCTACGGTAGAAACTAAAACTGAAATATATAATTTTTGTAGAGATTAAAAAGTGCAGAAAAAATTAATAAGAACTAAAAGTTAAATACAACAATTTAATATAAACTAAATTTATTTAATTTTTAAAATTAAAACAAAATTATATACATAAATGTAAAAACTTATAATACAAATTAACACAATAAACAAAGAGGACAAACATACATGATTGACGCTAGTAAACGATAATGGAAATCCTTGAATCTATTGTCAGTAATATTTAGGGATGACACCCTCCATATGGGGTTACAATCCAAAATCGTCTTGATTTGAGTGGGAAAAATTCATTTTGATTGGATGTGTGTGCGGATTTTTTATAATTAAAATTCAGGTGTGGAGACGGATGCAGGTGTGTTGATATCCACCCCGCACTCGCACCTGAATCCACCATGCTAGTAATATTATTGTAATTTTTAAATTTTATATACATGCATATACGAATATACTTGATATTTTTTAAATATTAAAATTTAAATTTTATCTCTGTAATTTTTAATTTTATTATTGTCTAATAATAGTTATTTTATTATACTAATTATAATAGATATGATTTTTAAATTTATCATTTTATATGCAAATGAGTGCAGGTGTGGATGAAAAAACCTAAAATTCACGGACAAAAATAAATATATAAAATTTTGTATAAATTTTACACCGGCTAAAAACGAGAGCGAATTTAAAAGAAATATTAAAGGAAGTATAACGTTACTCAATCCAAATACAAAAGACTATTTTACAAATTTTATAGCCGCATCAATAGATGAAATATCAGTTTGAAAAAGAGGCACCTACTTTATTTTCCAATTGTGCCAACACCCACCCCATTAAGTCATTTTGATTTTGACAAAAAGAAAAAATAATTATGATTTGTACTACTAGGTGATTGGTAACAACTACTCATATTTAGGGGTGGCAAATAAGACTAAATTAATTGGACTAATCCGTTTTACATGTTATTTTAGATGAGTTGGTTTAAATGTTTGATCATGAGATGAAGCAAGTTGGTCTTTTAAACCAAATTAAAAAAACAATTTTTTTTAATAATTTTTCCTTGTCTTTAATTGTTTTTTTTTTTCTTTCAGTTTTTTATCAACTCAATCAAACTAAAAGAATAAAACTGACTTATTAGTTTACCCAACTCAATTAGAAACCAAGCCCAAACTAAAAGAATATGGTATTAGGGTTTTCTTTATAGTTCTTTTCTCAAAGTCTCAAACATAACACAACCGTTAACTTAATGGTGATATTGTTTAGGCATTTGACATTGTTGATGAATGATGACCGCCTTTTTTTTTTTCTATGAAATTTTAAAATAAAGAAATTTTTTTTTGGCAGGTCTTGACCACCTATAAGTTGATCCACCATTCTTTTTGGCATATTAATTACATGATTGTCTAAAAGGACACGAACTTGTCCGCTTTGTCATCTCTACTCATATTTGAGTTCAATTGAATTAATTAATTCTTCACAATATAACAACATAATTACTTCATTTGATCACTAATTAATTAAATTTTTGAATTAATAAATAAAAAATATAACTAAAATAAAGACGTATGCCATGGTTGATCCAACACTTATTGTAGTCTAAGACAAATTTAATGACAAGACATTTTTGAAGCCTACAATAATATTTTAGTAAAATTACTAATTTTTAAATCGAATTTTATTTTGTTGATGTTTTATAATACAAAATCATTTATTAAATTAATATCAATTTAATATTTGTCGAGACAATCATTTCTTTTTTAATTGGTAATAAAGTGAACCAATTTAATATTTGTTGAGATAATATTAATTTTATATAGAATTTTATTATTTTTAGTTTTAAATATAATAAAATATAAGGTATTTTGTCCTTAAATCATAGTTCAACCGACAAATATTAATATTATTAAATTTAATGTTTGTTTCGCATTTTAAACCAAAAACGTGAATTTTAGGTAGTAATTATTACCACTCCATCTATGTATCAAAAGAAAATGAAGAAAAGGAATAGGATCTATTTAAATAAAATTTTATTTTTTTTAAGTTCTAAGATGATGATTTCGGTGATTTTACCTTTAAACGGCCCATCTGTGTGCCCCCAGACTAACATTCTTTTTATACAATGCTCAAATAATAACATTAAAATATAATTAAACAAAATATGTAATAAAAATATTCCAACACCCTCTAATATAATTCTCTAGTTAATTAATTCAAATAAAAATTATTTCTTTTATGCCCAACGGCGCATTGTTCATTTGTTTTCATTATTCATTTAATCATAATGATTCGCACGCATTCCCATTTTTTGCCCTTGATTAGTGATTAAACAGTACGAATTTTTTTTTATCAAATTCGTCAGAATGATCAAAGCTACAGGATTTGTAATGTAGTTTGGATCTTACGCAGTTCAAAGACAAAGATCAGGTTTTGATTTTCCATGATCTTAATGCTAGATTATGGGAAACATAATAATTAATTCTGGCAAGCACATGCAACGTGAGTAAGTTTAGTTACTTAAGCTATAAACAAAGTTATACCTTGATTGTTTTTATTCTAACTTGAAATTAAAGTTGTTTTAATAATAATCAACAGAATAATTTTTAATTAGTAATTTAGAAGACCTTCTTTTGGCTTTATAGGCACAGAGGCTTGATTTTAAAATCTCATGAGCATGCTAATTACATATTATATATCTATACTAGTAAATATACAAAGGAAATACGAAGTTTTGATGTGATCAATATTTTTTTTTACTTTCTTTTAAATTATATTATTTTAAAACATTGTATTTCTTTACGTAATTAAATAATTGATTTTTTTAAAGTAACCATACATCAAATTTTGCATAGTTTTAATTATTCTTTTTGTCAAAATAAAGCTTTTAGTATTGACCACTTGAAACTTAAAAGGTGAATATCAGCAATATTAGGTGAATGATCATAGTCAATTTCTGGAAATAAAAGAAAAAAAATATAAGACAAAGGTACATAGATACACTAATTTTTTCTTATAAAAAATTATCTGTTTTCAAGTAAGAGAAATCCGATACATTATTCCTTTTTTTCAACTATCTTCCAAATTTGAATAGAGCTTTTCAAAGCTCTCATAGTACTCATCAGTATGTATGGTTTGTACAATTTGTAGTGTCCATTTCAAAAATTGCAGAGGAGGTCAAACTCGCATTATATATGGATGTAATCACGTAATTAAATTATCTCTTTTCTCTTACTTTATATTAGTAAATATTTAATTAGTTTAATCCCCACTTCGTATAATTGCGGTGGCACTATAAATGGACCCAATGTCCCATGAACATACCAAAACAAGACAACAAATATAAAACGAGGAATATTATTTTAACAAAAAATTAGGTATCTATACGGTTGTAATACAGTTTATATTGTTTTAATAGTTTTTTTTCTTTCTCTTTTCTTGTTTTACACACATTTATTTTGTTTGTATTTTAATATAATGTCAATATACGATGTCTACAAATGTGTGTCCAATAATACTAAATAAAAACATCAAAGTTGAAAAAAATTAGAACATGACAATATTAAAAGAAACTATTAAGGATAAAAAGTTGACATTACCTTTAATTTAACTTTCCCAAAGTAGACTTAGTACATTGCATTACAGAATTGTAACGCACGATAAGAAAGCATCATCGACATTTAAGAAATATAAAAAAAATTAAAAGCACCATCGACAGATAAAACTAGTGGGCTCAACCAAAGCCCACATGGTCCATCTCACTCCGTTCCACATATCACATGGACTTGACTTCATAGAGACAATTAGAGGTGTTGATATTTAAAATGATAAAAAAAATTGTATTTGATAAAAAGAAAATTAAAATATGGACAAAATTGAATATCGTTGAATGTGTTTGAATATTGTTTTATAAAAATCTCAAAACTAGACCAAATTATATATATATATATATATATATATATATAAATTTTAATATTAATTTATTTTTTATTAGTATTATATATTATTTGTTATGTTTAATTTTTATTAATAATACTTATTTATTTAGTTTAAAATATTTTTTTTACTGTTACACATTATAACTATTCATGAGGATAATTTTATATGTGATTTTGTTAAAAGTCAAATATCTTTACTGATTTAACGGTTGTGATTGATTAACAATATAAAAAAATTTTATTTTAAAGGTGTATATAAATTAAATCAATAATTGAAACATAGTTCATCAATATCATTTTGTAATGTTAATTTTTAGTATATTATATATTATATTTTTTATTCAAACTTCTTACTTTAATGTAATTTTATAATAATAATATTCAATCATTATTTTATAATTATAATTTGAATAACCGATCTAATTTATACCACATTAATTTAGATTAAATTTGAATATTTTATTTTAAAATCATTCAGAACGAAACCACAAATTTTAATTTATGTATCGGATGATTTTATGTGTCAAAATCATTTCGAACAGTTTCACAAATCCCTTTAAGCTTTGTTTGAAAAGAAAAAAAGTGGTAGAATGAAATGAAATCATACACTATCTTAATACTCCAATACTTTTTAAATAATCCAAACAAGAGTAGTAATTATCCAAACAGAGTACGATAGTTACAACAAAATCGCACAATCTCGTAATTATCTTAAACTTCAGTGGCATTTCACTTCCACCAAAAGCATATATACTTTCACATATTCCAATTCCAAATTACAACGAAACAAAACCCGCTCCGTTACTTTTTCCACACTTCACCTTTATCTTTCCTTCTCCTCTCTCCAATTCCAAAATGTCGCCGTCAACCGGAAACAGCAGCAAAATCCGGCGCATTGTGCGACTCCGGCAAATGCTTCTCCGATGGCGTAAGAAAGCCCAATTAGCGGCGCACGATGTACCGGAAGGACACGTGGCGGTTTGTGTGGGACCCAACATGAAGAGATTCATTGTGCGCGCTAGTTACTTGAATCACCCGATCTTCAAGAAGCTTCTGCTGCAAGCGGAGGAAGAGTACGGGTTTCGTAACCATGGACCACTAGCTATACCCTGCGATGAGTATCTATTTGAAGAGCTTCTTCGGGTTATGGCCCGACCCGAACCCAGATTATACACCCTTGAAGATTTACAGAGACGTTGCCACGTGGATGTGCGAAATAGGAGTAGAAGTTTTGAGTTAGTTGGAGAATCAAGGCCTTTGCTTCATGATGGCCCAATCTGCTGAGAACTAGAACTGATTTCACTAAGTTTTCATGGAAAATAGAAATACACTAACTTTTTTTTTTTATTGTTTTTGTATTTTTAGTCCTCATGATTGATGTTAGGTGAGTTTGTTTTAGGAAAAAAAAAATACTATTTATTAATGAAAGTTTGATCAAAGAAAAATATTAGTAGGGTTTTATTATTGTTATTATTATTTTTGTTGGTAGACAGAGTTAAAATTCACACACTGCGGTGTGAGATTCTAAATTCGAATCGCTTGAAATAATAATATTGGCATCGTTAAATGAACTGGACCTTATAAACTGAGTTTGATTATTAATTTATTAATTTTTGGTTTGGTTTAAGAGTCGATTGTTTTTGTAAATATATATATGCAAATTCAAATTACTTTGATTAATTTGAAAGGATTCTTGCAAAGAGTGTTCCTCTTTTTGACACACTGTTCGTGTTAGGGTTGTTATGTTGTAGATATTGTTTTATTGCTCGTCTCATAAAAATATAGTTTTTATTTTTTATCAAAGAACAATTTTGTTGACATCCTTCAATTTTGTAACAAGATAAGTATTAAATCTAAAAAATTGTGGGTTTGATTTTCGCTAGTGTTATTAGAGAGAAACAAAATATAATTTGTAAGTATTCAATAAATTATAAAGTTTTTTTTTATTTTAAAATTAAAACGAAATGTGATAAGATGAATATGTATATATTTTTTAAACTAATATTATATCAAGTAATCGGTAACATTTAATTTGTAAGAACTTTTAACTAAATAATGTTACAATTATTCATTTTTATAATCATATATTGTGGCTAATTTGTTAAGAGACATTGAAATATTAAAAGCAATTATTGAAATCTTAAACTTCCAATGTATAACTTCTTTGTGATTTCAACTCTTACCTTTGAGCTACTATTATTTACAAAAAGAACAAAAGTGTGTCACGTTTATAATTTAAATAAGTAAAATGTTGGAATTAATTTCTAACTACTTACATACAAACATGTCCAGGACTCAAACTTGATTTATAATTATATTTTAGTGTGGAAACCAAATAAACATACGAGTTTCTATATAAATAACTTTATAATCTATGGCATGTTAATTTGTCAAAAATATTAAGAGTATTTGTGGTAGTTTCTCAACGACCATATTTAATAGTTTTTAAACATCAATCCTGAATGAGAAACGAATGATGAGTACCCGTTGTCTGTCAATTTTTCCTCATTTTAATTTTTTTGTGCTTTAAGTACTTTTGAGATGAGAAGAAAATACAATATAGAGAGTGTTCGATGTATTAAATACCATTACATAAATATAAAAAGATGATCAATTAACATTCACGTTATTCTCAAATAAATGATAAGTGATATTTACTTATGTTAGAGTTTTCATAAATTAATTAAATAATTATCCAAATATAAATCTAATAAATATTAAAAGAATATTTTTATCATGACGATGATGTTCACACTTTTTTTCTTGACAACAATGTAACACCTTCTATTAATGATATGTATTAGCATTATTTTAGTTGCGCGTTAAATATGTAAATACACGTGCAACTACTCACAATGGCAAAAAAAAAATTGTAACTACTCATAAAAAATAAAAATGTAATTTAAATAAAAGTGACATACATTTTATATTATAATTTAATTTACAAATATTGATATTATAATATTTATAAAAAATTATAAATTTAATTAAAATAAAGTGTCAACGTTTTAAATCTTAATTTAATTGATAAATATCATTATTAAATTCAAACTTAAAGACTTTCCCGTATAAGTTTATAGTAGTAACTATAAATACAATTTATAAAATAAACATAAAAAGTGTCAACGTATGAATTAATGATGTATATAAAACACAATCTTACACACCACTCTAAGGACACATGTTTTCACACCTAAATTTTTTACATAAATTAAATACCAAAAAAAATGAATTTGATATCTAAGTTTTGACACTCTAACACTATAACTATAAAATTAGAGCTAAACTAAATTCTTTTCGTATATATAGTACAACTTAAATCCAGTGTTTCGTTTATTTCAAAATATATCCAAACATAACATTAGAAATATCAGGCATATGTGATCCAAAGAATCAGCTCGGAAATTAACTTGCACATCTTTGTAAATCTTTATATCCAATAAACGTCATGCATAATTAAGTAAGCACAATAACAGGCTAAACAGGGTTGCTTTACAATTCACATATAATGAAGGACATAAAGTAAGAAGAATAAGAAGAAAAAAGAACATATGCATAAGGATAAACGGTTTAACATTGAGAATGTGATAATATATGATATGATAGTGGCATAATAAATATTATTATATTTTGATAGATACATGATAATTAATATAATAATATTTTATTTTGTCATGTATTTGATATACATCTCATCATGATATGATATAATATATATTATATTTAAATAACAAAATTACCATTGTGAATAATTACATATTATTATTATTTTTAAATTAACTTATTATATTTTAAATATTATAAATTAACAAAAAAATTAAATAAGTAATCAAATAATTTTATATTAAAACTATCCATTGGCACTACTAAATAAAAACTTTAAATTTTAAAAACAAAATCGTGGGTACCAAATAATTATATTTTATTTGTTAAAATATAAATAAAGATATGATATATATTATATGTAAATGGCAAGAGTACCTTGTAAACAAATTATATTTATTTTGAAATTTCAATTAACTTTCATATTTTTATAATTGCAAATACTAATTTATTAAATTATATAAAAAGACAAAAATACCCTTGTGTTAAATCATAAACATTTTTTAAATTAATTATTAGTATTTCATTTTTAAGTTTAATATCAAATGTATTAATTATTTTTTTATTTGATTAGATTTACATTTTTATATTATATTTTATAAATTGTTTTTATATTATATTTTATTTTATTTCAATTTATACTTTAAATTATATTTTGTAAGGATAATTGCGTAAATTACTGTTCTTATATTATCCTGTTGGTTTCTAACTCAGCTCATATTCATAACTTATCATATCATATTGGTTTATCAAACACTGAATCCATACATGATATGATAACTCATTTCGACCTTATCTCTTATCTTGTCCGTCGAGCCCTAATCGACTAGCTTGTTTCTTGTATCGAAAGAGTTATCATACGAGACATTCAACTCTTTTAATTAAGCTATGTCTATTCATCAAGAGTTACACTATTTGAGTACAACACACCAATTTACAAAATGTGACCAACGTGCAACAAACTTATTAAATATGGGTAAAATGGTCCAATGCAAAATAAATAATGGATAAAAGTATAAAATCAAGTTGACAGTAGTGTATTTCGTGAGTTTCTTATGTGCTGGCTTCATAACTTTTTAGCATTTCCAATACATCATTTATCATTTAGAAATCGATAAGTAAGGCAAAACACAAAAGACATATTGACTCATAATGTCTAATAATATGCACTGGATTCACTTTGAATCGATGTAGATTTGCATTTTTCTTCTATCACTCTATGTATGATTTAAGATAATACTTGAGTGATTTCACCAATGTGATTAATGAAAGGTATTACACAATCTAATTTGTCAAAATTAATATACACAAATGACATTTAAGATTTAGGTGCTATTGTTAATTCATTCTTCTTACAATGAATGTCGTAAAAAAATGGTGTATGTAATCTAGATTGGTCCATCATGTTAAGACAAACGGCCGCGAACCCTCACATTTTTGTCATTTGTGAAAAGACACCTCAATGATTTAAGAAATGTGAAAGTAATATATAAACTATCTTTAACCACGATTACTAAGTGATGTGGGACTCTTTGATGTTATTGGAACTGTAGCCCCAATCGAGTCTAAGGAACTAAATGGTATGTCAGATATGTGGCAGAGACCTTCGTGGGTTTGTCTCCACATACGACGTCAATGATCCGAACTGGACATAGTTAGATGACCAACTTCTGGTACTCGACCAATGCTTTTTATTTGGTGGTGGGGTAGTATATGCAAACACTTTGGCGCTCAAGTAAAACGTACCTTATTGATATTGAATGCATTGTTTATATAGATGCCAATCCCATCTCAGAGGGGGGGCATGAACATTGAATTGTCTTTAATGTCGCATATTTGGTGGAATCGCCTTCCTTGTCCATTCTGTTATGTCTAACTCATGGCTATCGAAACTATAAAACTTATATAGTGGATCATAATATTGAACCGAGTCTGCAAATATGTCCAGATTACACTTGAACCAATCCAAAATAATAAATAAAAAAATAAATGTATTTAAGTCTAGATACAATATTTTAATTATGTATGAGTCCACTGTCCAGGGTGGGAAATGTGAGGCCATGGCCTTCCCTCTCTCCTCAAACTATGAAGAATTCAGGTTAGGTCTGTATATGGGGCTAACTTAATAATGACTTGGTCACGATACAAATGATGCCTTCTAGTGACATAAATAATGTGGTGGCAATTTAGTTGCTGTAATGTTGAATTGAAATATGAGCAACTTTCATATATCATTATTATTCCTTAGTATTATTCACACAGCAGCAATATTACTACAAATTTGTGCACTGGCGCCGAGAGTCACGGGGTTTAGTCCGTTGACAACGTAAAGGAAAAGGTCACTCTAATCAGTAGATAAACTGTTAACCTTGAAAGAATCAAGTAGTACTGTTGTTGTACTGACATTAATTTTATCGATTATCGTTGTCATAATGCACTTTAACGACCAGAAATTTCTTTTGTGAAGCAACTAATCTGTACTTTATATTTTTATTGGATGCTGGTTTGAAACTTTGTGCCTAGCATCTTGCGTAGAGTTTTCACAAAGCCTGATTGAGCCGTAATTATCTTGTTTTAGTTATTTATTAAAGATATTATGTAATTATTCTTTCCTAATCAGCATGTTAGTGACTATATACTACTCTATAATAATGAAATATAAATCAAAAAAACAATTAAAAAATTGATTTATTTAATTTTAGTTTTTAATTATATACATTAGTTTTTCAACTTATATTTTTGTTTATATTTATTTCAGATAGAATATATCACATATTTCACTGTATCACAATTAGTATTACTTTAAAACAAAAATATCTCAAAATAAATATCGTTCACAATTTTCAATATAATTTTAATTATTTTTTATAATATTTTTTGATAATTATTATATACACAACTTTTAAATAATTATTATATTTTGTATCGATAAAAGTAAAACGTCCACTTAAAATTAAGATAAATAGTATAATAAAATAATTTTTTTTAATTATTATATATTTTATAATATACATAAAAATCTTAAACAACGTACGAACTATAGTTAAAATTAAAAGGTAAAGAAAGTGCCTACTTTGAATTATGATGGTCTAAAAGTATCCAATCCAAGACCAAGTGATTATTTTGGATTGAAAGCATTACTTTGGGTCAACCTCAATGGATATTGTCTTCCCATTAATTGGATTCTTGACAACAATTTTCTTCATGTTGGGCCCTCATACCCACATGCAAGGATCAACTTTTCTGAAAAGTTATATTTTTTTATTAAAAAAAGTACATATATCTAATATGACAATACAAATATATAAAAATGGGAAAATGCAAATAAAGTGGGGAAAAAGGTTCATGTCATTTTTCAAATATTCTAAATTCTAGTATTTGATACAAATGGTCTATCTCTTCTAAAAAAACAGGGTCTATCTCTCTTCTATTAGAGTTTCTACTTTTAGAGAGAAATGAAAAGAGTTTTTTTTTTTTAAATAAATGGAGAAGGCTATTTACACTTATTGCTATGGAATTTATTAAATTTATCAATTACCATAAATAAAAATCTTATATATTATCAAAACTTGAAAATATATATTATTCTGATCATTGATCTTACATATTATCATTTTGTTTGTTAAACTAATCATTTACTATCTCTTATACCAGCATACTTATTTAAAATATTATTTACTGTCTCTTAAACTAATCAAGTTTTTTTTTTTAAAAAAATTGTTGATCAAATAATATGAATATTATATTTATATAATCAGTAATCTTCAGATTATAATTTTTTTAGAACTACCCTTTTTAAAAAATGGTTGATATCCGAATTTAAATCATGATACTATATGGTACAACAGTTATATGTGCTAAAGAGATACAATTTTATTTCTCTTAACGCAGTTGATTTCTAGATTAGTGTGCCATATGATATGAAGTATATTAGTTTTGTAAGTAGAAGACGATTGATAACGGGAATAATTTTGATTTTGTTTTTATATCTTATTTTAAAATTTATATATTCTTTTTTTTTTTTGGATGTGATCATTTATAACTATTTATTTTAATTTAATTTTTTGTAAAAATAAATAATTATTAATTTAATAAATAAATAAAAATTATATTGATAAAATTAAAGTTAACGAGTAGATATGTTAAAACAAATAAAATGTTATATTATTTTAATATCTTTCAGACAAATTAGCAACTCATTATGTTAACAAATTGCTCTTATTTTTCTTTTATTTTATCACAATAATTTCTTTTTACATTCAATTATATAAAAAATATTGTGATAAAGTAGGAGAAAAAATATGAGAGAATTGTTAACAAAATAGAATAAAATTGTTAATTTATCTATAACGTAGGACGACACATTTATTCAACTGTCTAAATTTTGATGTATTTTTTTCAAATCAAATATATTTTGTTTAATTTTATTAATATAATTTAATTTTTTAATTATTTTAATTTATTAAATTAATCCTTTGTTATAAATAAAATAAATGGTAATAGATAATTGCATCTCATATGATACACTCTCTTGTTGAAAGTAAAAAAAACTCTCATATCCGTCTTGTGATCTTAAAAGTATAAAAAAATAAAATATTTTAATATATAAATTTAAATTTAGAATATAATAAAAGAAATTTAAATAAAAAGTTGATATAAATGAAAAAATATCAGCAAAGTGAATCTAAAGCATTTTTTATTATTTTGTCTTTGATGGAGTATATTGTAACAATAGCAATAAAAAACGCCTGCATTTGAGGTTGGAATAAGTTTATTTGTATTTGTATTGTACTGTCTGTACATCATCTATCTACATGGAGGAGTCGAAGGTCATGATTGATTATAATCTTCTACACCATTGTGGTATTGGCATGTGGAGCGTCTATCACGTGCTGCTCGTACCGTCTATCACGTGCTGCTCGTACCTATACTGTCTGTATTCCACTACGACCAAGGAGAGCTTTGATCACCTGCTACCGGTAGTCGCTACAGTACATAAAGTCACTCCATTCTCGATTAAATCACCATTTTAATAGTTGAAAATAGAGTATGGAGGGCGTTCTCAATATGGCATTTAACTCAATTAATAAATTAGACTAATTCTTTAATCATTAAAATGGTATTTATCATATTAAAGTTAGATATAATTTATTGTTAAATTATCCTTCATTTTTATGTACTTTTTCACCAATTTTAATTAAATTAGTAGTGCTATTATCTTTATTTAATTAATACTTTTGACTTAAAAAATAAAAGAATATAAGAGATCCCATTTTAAAGAAAGATGCTGCATGTGACCGGGTGAAAAAATAAAAAGGAAATACTGTTTGATTTTAAAAGTATCGTATCCTAAAGAACCATAATAGCATATTCTCCAACTTTTTATAGGATCTAGTGCACAATAAATCATTCTTTATTTTTTATGTAATGTTAACCATTACTTGAAATTTATACTTCAAATTGTAAAGTTTGGAATTCAAATTTTAGTGATGATATTCTTTTTTATTAAAATTAATAAAAATGTTCAATTAAACAACGTCAATATTTATCGATTTAGTTAAGTTTTATAAATTATTTTTATAAGTTTTTTGTTTTTATAATTTGTTTATTTTCTTTCTCAATTATTTCAATTGTTCTAATAAGTTTTTGTATTTTTAAAATCATTGAGTTTCTTAAGCTTTATACGTACTCATCTTTTAACTCCTTCATGGGGATGTTGATTTTATGAATTTCGAAGATTATTAGTTTATTATTTCTAAATTTTCTTCCATTCTTTAAAGTTCTTCTGATATTCTCATTATTTTCGTTTTTTATTTTTTAATTTTTGTTGTAAAATCTAACTTTTTCTTTTCTCGAAGGAAATGTCTTGCTCGTTTGGAGTTGGACTTCAAAATACTGGCTGTAAGCCCCTCACGATAGTAGGATTGAGCCACAAAGTGAAAATTTTATGGAGACATTTGATGAATGTACAAAAATATTTGCATTATTTGTATGTAACACCCTTTATTCAAATAATGCGGAATTAACGTAAAAAAGTGTTTAAAAAGTTGCAAAAAATAAATACTTTATAAAAAATTTAAATTATTTTTACTTTACAAAATAAGTAATTTAAGATCACTTCAAAACGTTGAATGATATTTATAAAATAATCTTGAATTTCAATGGAGAACTAAATTGATTTGAGAACAATAAAACCTTTAGTATTTTGATGATAATATATATTAGAGAACAATTTATCCTCTAACGTTTGTTGAATTAAGCACCTAGCATATTCTCAAATAGCAAACAAAGAAAAAAAAAAGAAAAAAAAAAGTGAAGAGAAGAAGATCATCTCATGCACAGTGTCTAAGTGACACATGTAGTACAAAATGAGTACGTAACAAAAGAAAATACTATTTGGTACTCATCATCTAATAATGAATGAGCAGCACAAAAATGAATAGTCTCACTTAAGGTTAAGACTGTCTGAAGCTAACCATCTGTTAGCCTGAAGTAAAGCATTGAACGAGTCAAAGAAACAAATTGGATCTGACATTCACCCCCTGCTAACACTAGTGAAACACAAGATGTACAACAAAATTTAACGTTTGGTACACGACAACAAAATATCTTCCGACCAAGCTGAACCACTATCTAATAAGCTCTCAATGTGAAGATAACATCAACATTAGTTTCCATTAGTATGAGCAAATTGAAGTAGCAATATCAATCACAAGGAAGGGGGTTTGAATTGTGATACCTTTTTGAAAATATTAATTCATGTACTTAATTTAAATTAACTCAAAATCAATTTTAGTTGCAACAGAAAAAATCCATAACGTTCTGGATATATTAGAAGTAAATAAAAAAATATTAGTTCTAGGTGATATGTGATTAGTGAGTGATAAATAAATAAAGATAATGATAAAAAGATCACACAAAGATGTATCCTAGTTCACCGAAGGTGAGCCACGTTCAGTCCTCACAAACTGTGAGATTTTCTACTAATGTGCTTAGCACCAGAACGTTTTGCTTTCGCACTATCTTTCTTGATCAATTTCAACTTTCACTTTTCAACCTTGAAAGGAATTTTACAGTTATCTTTCAGTCTATAAAGGATTTTTACAAGTATTTTTTTATAACTTAAAATGATTGTTTCAACATACTCAAATTAATTTAAGAGATAGACTTGAGTTACAAATGATGTTTATGATAAAAGTGTTTAAGATCTAAAAACTACTCAATACTTGTTTGAGATTTATTATTATCAAGAACTCAATAAAGTGATCCTTGAATATAATAAGAGAGGGTTGTAATTTTGCATAAGAGAAGCGCTTTGTTGCTTGAGTATCAATGTTTAAGTATAGATCGGCTGCCTTTCAAAATCTTGCATTTGTCTTCTCGTTGATGTTTCTTTTACAGAAGAAGAGAGGTTCGAAAGACTCAATATACTCGTTACTGAACCTCTGCTAGCTGTTAGTTTTGATTGAAGTCTATTAAACACATGTGCTATTTGGTCCAAATTGTTCTTTGATAAATACATAATGTTCTTGTTTCTGAGTTTTATGGAGAACGTGAATGAGTGAGTTAATGGGATGTGAAATGTCAGTCTTTTAACTCAAAAGCAAGCAAAACTTTCTGCAAAAGGGTGCAACAACAATGTACTTATGTCCTTGCTCACAACTCATCAATGTGGAGATCAATACGGTTATCAATCTGGAGGCTGTTTTCCTCTTTTTGGCCTTCAGCTCGAGTTCTGGGCTTGACCACTGATTTGAGGAGTCTTGATACTCTTTAACTTGTGGTTTGGATTGTGGAAAATAATTTGTCTTGACTTTGTCTTTAATAGGGAATATCCAAAATGTTCTTCTAATCAATCTCCAATTCATTTTGACATGTAAGACATGACGTTCTTGGTTTCTTTCATAGAGAGATCATTGACTTTTGCATAAACATATTTGATAACATATATTTGAATAAATCACTCAAAAACACAAGTTAAATAACAATATAATCATAATCACAATTAGTGATTAATTAACTATTTGTTTATCCTCAAAACACTTTATTTGAGATTTTTCCTTAACACAAATCACCTGAGTCAAAAGCGATGAAGTATGATGTTTGAGCACGAAGATCGATAAATACTTTTGAAAACTCAACTCTCTATACACAATAGGCTAAAAGGCAGTCAATAACTTTATGTCAAAGTTTTAACAACTTTTTTTTCATATTGACAACGACTATCAACAGATCTCCTCAAGAACTATATTGTCATTTGTCGAGTCCTATTTTAAATTCACTTATAATGTTGAAGAAAATAATGGTACTTTGTCCTATCGGCAGAAATCCTAAATAGATACCACAATTCAAGATATATTTTTTCCTGCTCTCGTTTAGAGTAAATTATCATGTAAATCATCTAACAAGAAAAATAAATATCTCCTATATGAGAAATACTCGAATTGATAAATTGAGATTGGATTGCATATCTTCTCTTTGACATAAAATTCCCACTTAACTTACTATGTACAAAACCTTGCCGCGCAGTTTTGTTTTCATTAATCCTCTTTTCTTTTTCTTTAATTAAAGAGATGTAGTTTAAGGTCATTTTTGGCGTGAAATCACTCATTTCACTCGTGTTTCTCTCTATTTTATTTAAATAGATGGTTTTCACTAATATTTATTTATTTATTTCATCTCTGTTTTGTTTGTGGTTTTGTCGTCCAAGTGTGACATTGCTCTGCTATTCGTCTTAGTGTGACGTTTTGATTTCTTATCTAATTGGAGTGTTCATTTGATTCTGAACGACAAATCAATTTTGATCCAATGCAGATGTAATCCCTGACTCTGACATAATCAATGTTGCAACTCTAGAAGCATAGGTATTTCAGATACTTTAATATTTGTTGAGAATAATATGCTTGAATATCTTTAGAAGATTTTATCTATATTTATATTTTGATTTAGATTTAAATTATTTCAAGATTCAGAATAAGATACCATTACGATATATAATTTATATTTCTGTTTACAATATTTTTAAGATTTTTTCCTTAATTTAAGGATATGATATATCTTTATATTACAATTTAGCTCTATATTTAGAGCAATGATTAAAATTTAGGATTAAAATTTTACATACAATATATTTCGTACTTTTTCACATTTAAAATATATCAATATAATTTCGCTTCCGCAAATACAAACACTAAAAATCTCATCCATTTTATCATATCTTTAGGTTTTGCCAAATTTATGAGCATTTTGCCATTTTATGCTATTACTTTAGATGTTGTGAGTTTGTCTGCATATTAATCCTTTTAGATTTTAACGATTTTAAATTGTATTGTTATCAATTGATGTAATTTTTACCAATTTGAATAAAAAAAAAATCATTTTTGTGTCAAAAAATGGATTGTCTTAGGCACAATCCCCTTTGTAAAATGGTTAGTAGTTGCAGAACGAGTTCCTCAAAAGGCTTATGGTATAACAAGTCGTTTTTGAGTACTTGTAGAAACATAAAAGATGTTTAGATAATACTTGTGAAAGCTTGGGGACACTAGTAAAGAATATTTGGGCATGAAAATGTCGTGGAAGCCTTAGAGGCATATAAAATACTTATCTTGGACAGACAGAGTAAAAAATATCTAAAACTTGGAAATACAGAAAAAAATCTTCAAAGTTTAGAGAGCTAAAATAAGTAATCCGCAAAATTAAGAGAGGTAAGGTATCCTCAAAAACTAAAGAAACATAGTCAAAAATAATTATGGCCTAAAGAAATATAAGGAATGCTTATATTCTATTGATAATAATAGAAAAGTCTTTTTACTTGGAAGGTGTACTAATTCGACGAAATAGAAGATAGCATGATTGAAGACATTTTAGGGACAAACTTCCATAAATAGAAATTCCCAACTGTAGATCACATATTTCACCAAGTGAAAGACAAAGTTAACAACACTTTGAATTAATCATTATTCTATTGGGAATATGATTTATCTATAAATTAACGGAAGTACAATTAAGGCACAAGTGCATACTATGCATTATTGGAGATAGAAACAAATTAGATATTAATAAGGGAGAGGAAAAAAAAAAAACTAGTTGAAGACAAGAGAATTTGAGGCTATATATTCTTGTAGAAACAATGTCCTCTTGATCTGTAACATAATTAAAATGGCATGTAGATGTAGTTACATTACAACTGGCTTTTGTTTAAATTCATAATTAAATTGGATTGATATCTTATGTTGGTCCAGACAAAATCAACCCCTCATGTGTACTTGTATGAACGACCACAAAAAAGATAGAGTGAAGCAAAGGAATGGGCAAGACACAAATGATGTGAAGATATTTTTTTTTGTGAAGAAGTAAATAAAAAAAATTGAATTGTAGATAGCAAAAGACATTCTTTTGGGGCCAATGGAAGTTGCTGAGTTGGTGAAGCAGTTATAATTTGTAAGAGATGTTGTGAATGTCAGAAGTCTTTTGTGGTTGAAATGAAAAGAGAGGGCCATCTAGCAGGGGCAGTTTTTATTTTTCAGCTGGTCCTTCTGCAAAAGGAAAACAAGTTACTATCATACTTTGTTTGAATGAAGCTTCGTCAGAACATGTTTGATATTGACCTTTTTATTAATTAAATATATATTTAAATTCTTTCTTGAAAATGTAACATTTTAAATTCTAAATCATTTATGTTTGATTTTTCAAGCAGTGATTTTTCGGATAAAAATATACCGTTTTGAAATAATAAATTTCAGCCACGTAAAATTATTACTGAATTAAGTTGCAGACTATGTTACTTTTTTGAGACGTTTTGCGACATTGTTTAAAATTGTGCAAACAACTATCAAGAACGACATCCTAAGATAAAACAAGTCAATTACAAATTATATCGGCAACCCCATTGTCCCAGTGCACTATATAAAATCTTCGAGACCCTCAAATATGGTCCAAAAGCTACTTGCAAATCGAATGAATTATGACACGAAGATTACTCTGACTAAAGGGGTCGTGAAAAAGAAAAGTTGAAAGTTGTATCTAGTTGTTAGTCTGATAAAAAAAATTTCATTATATAAATCATCTAATATAAGATTTTAGTATTTATAGAGTTAAATTGATCGATGCGTAAAAGTTTTCCATCATGTGAGTAATTTTTTTCTTTCAATTTATACACACTTAAATTCCAACATTTAATGGCTTAGTTGGATTAGCTGGTTGTGTTAGTTTAAGTATGTGGATGGGGAATGTTCAACTCATCTCGTTGAATCTGCTTCTACCAATCTCTGATTTATCTATTGAATGTGCCATAGCTTTGGTGCGACTTCTGAGGTGAACGAGTTAAAAGCAAATAATTCAAAATTGAGTTCCACATTACTAAAAAGTAATAACAAGTACAAAAGACTTTGGGGCACCAGTTTAGTATGTGAAAGTATCAAATTTGCTTAAAAATCTAAATTAATTTATAACATCAAATATTTACCAATTTAGATTTTTGACGAATTAAAAACCAAAGTGAGAGGATACTGTACTTTCAAAAAATTAAAAGGTGGTTTTCCCAAAGACTTTGCTATAAAATAAGACTCCTTCATTGAATAAAAAAAAAACTTGATTTATTTCTTCAACTGTGATGAACTGGCCACCCACTGGCTCTGATCCGTTTAAGCAGATTTTATGGATTTTCTTGTTCTTCGGGCAGATATTCTAGCAGAGGGATTAAAAGGGTCATTTGGATAAGATGTAGGTTAAACAACAACCACAAAATTTGGTTGAAAATCAGTATGATTGTCCAAATTTTTCTCACATTTTCACTCTATCATCCTAAGTTAAAAGTAAAAGTAACATAAAACTAATAGTATAATTTATTTTATTGTAAAAGTAAAATATAATTTTGTACAAAAAGTAATAAAATTTAAATACAACTAAGTTCTACAGTGATCAGAATGTCAGTTCTTTAAAGTAGAAGTTTACGACCGTGTTGTTGTAAAGTTTGGGATAATGATTTTATTAATGTTTTAAAATAATTAATTAAAGAAAAGAGATGTGTATCAAAATGAAACTAATTAAGCCATTATCTCACATATATGAAAATGAAGAGAATCGCGAGTTTATAGTGTTAGAAGGTAACCTCAATCAATGATTGGTGTTTTGAAAAAATTTCATGTACTTCCTAAGTGGACAACATGTATAACTTGCCTTTAAATACTATCACGAGAGTTTAGAAAAATTCATATAATCATATCTAGGTACGTGTCACTTATTATATTACTACTTTTTAACACATTTTAAAATGTCTATGTCCTAAAAGTGCATATGGATTTATTGTTTCTAAGGATTAGTTGAATTGATAAAATTAATATAGTTAACATAAATATTTAATCTTAAATTTAAATTCGAGATTTTGTAACTGTATTTAATCTTTAATATTAATTATTATTTCATCTACGGATAAAAAAAACGATGACACTTATAATATTAGTAGAAATAACTATCACTGTCCTAAATTTGTAGAGTATCAAAAATATATATATATATATTAAAAAAAATTTAAGTATTTAATAAAAAATTATATTGTCTACTATAAAGTTCCAACTAAATTTCATACATTTTATAAAGAAAACAAAATAAACGCATCGCCCCGCCGCCAATCACATGTTAATAGGTGCATGAATATTGTTCTAGCCTTGGATGTTACTGCTAAATGTTTGAATTGATAAATATTGTTTAATTAATTTTCCTATAATTCTATTGTGGTTTTAGATTGGTACGAACATTTTAATGTTTATGTAATATTTAGTTTTTTTTAGCAATATTTTATTTTACTTCAAGGTGTATATTAAAACAATTAAAGGTTAAATAAATTTTTAATCAATAAATTTTAAATTTTGTTTTTAATCTCTTCAAATTTTTTATTTTTATTTTTGGTTTCTGATATTAAATCAATCATGTGTATCATATAGTTTTTTGCATTTATATTTAGGACATTATAAACATATTTCTTAAATTTTTTTACATTTTTTTAAGAAATGATCAAATATAAATTTTGACTCATAAATTTCATATTTAATTTATCTTTTATAAAAAAATTCTAAAGTGTGAGATATCCTTATAATGTTTAAAATAAAACTATAAAAAGTCATTCAAAATTTTGAGAAGTTCACTTGAGTTAATCTAAATAAAAATACAAAATTTTTAAGTACTAAAATATAAAATAAAAATTATAAGAACTAAAACTTTAATTAAACCAACAAATTAATGCATATTTTTGTGTGCACATATTTTATATCTTATAAAAAAAATTAAGGCATCAAATTCATAATTGGCACATCCCCATCCAAAATATCACAATTTTAATTTAAATAACACAATTTTGGATCTAAACCGTTGAATCTAAAATTAATGGCCTGGATTAAAATCAACACGAATCTTAAGAATTCGGGTCCTATATGTATATGTGAGGGTGCAAACACATAGTTGATAAAATAAAAAGTAAATATATTAAGTATTTGCAATGGGAAGAAACATAAGAGAAAAGTAACTAGTTGGCTTTCATTGACATTAAACATCTCTCACAGGGTACATACTAATACTACAACATAACCTCTGTAAGGAAACCTTTTTACAATTTTCAACCCATGAAACAATCACGGGGTAAAAAGTTAGAGTCACAAAATAATACACATAAAAACCCAAAATAGGTTGGTTGTTCTTCAAACATGCTAGCTCCATCACTCACTCCCAAAAAATTCATTAAAAAAAATAAATAGAGAAAATGAATTGAATGAGAACAAAAATGGCTATGATTAAAGGAGATTAAAAAAAGGAGAAGCTAAAAAGCTATTGCTTCATCTTTGGTGATCATGGAACGATCTTCTCCAAAATCACAACCATATTCTTCTCTTTCATCTAATCATTGATGTTAAAGATCGAAAAACAAGTTCTTCACAAGGAATAGTGAGACCCATATCATGATCAAAGCCAAATTCCTCTTCAGCTTGTCGAAGAAGTGATTGAAACTCAGGGTGAGTCAAAAAAGAGATTGGAACAACATATCTACTTCGATTCTCACCAACGTAAACAGGGAAATGACCTTTTGGGACATCAAGGTTATGGTCATAATCGTTTTTCTTTCCTAAGCTTGAACATCTTTTAAGAATTTGTTTCAAAACTGCATTTTGAGGAAGTTTGTTGGAGTATTTCTTAATGGCCATTGTGTAATTAGTTAGAGATGAGAAGAATGTGGAAGTTGATGATTGAATTAGTGGAAATAGGGGTATGTATTTATGGAGAAAATAGATAGGGAAAGGTGTTAGAAGGGACATGTGGAGTGTAGGGACAGAGGAAAGGACAGAGGTAGCACGGGTTGTAGTAATTGTAATATTGGGTTTTGTGTATTTGGTTTCAAAAGACATGGTGGGAGCAAATGCAATTGGTTATACTACTCTATGTTGCTCTTCTTCATGCCAACGTGGACCCATTTTTTCTATAGTACATACTCTATGTCTGCTTTGGGATCTTGATAGTGATTCATGGTCACCGATTTTCATTTCTTTCAAATACTAAATCTCTATATTATTTATATTATGCTCTGTTTCTCAGAATTACAATTATAATTACAGTGAATCACAATATTTTTGAAAAACTATATGTTGAAGCTTTTGTACTTCTACTCCTCTCATTGACTTTAAATACTCCTTTCATCTCTTAAGGTTGATTTCATTACAATGTTAGTTCTTTTATTTTTACTTATTTATAGAACTAGTTTTTATATTTTAAAATACATATTTTAAATGGTTAATCATCTAGATGTCATAATTATTTATATGTCATTAATTAAATTATAAAAATGAATAATTTTAAAAAGTTAAAAATGAAGCTTTTATAGTGTTTTATTGCAATTCATCGGTGTTAATAATTATATATATATCATATGTAATGTCATTTAAAACATGTCATATTATTATTTTTTATGTTAAAAAATTAGAAAGAACGACTAATTTCGTGAATCGGTAAAAATAGAAAAATTAAAACTAAAATTATAAGATATGATTCAAAATTCAAAGTTTTAAAAAAAGTAGTTATAAATATGTGAGTAACTTTTTATAATCATCTTTACAATTATTGATTTAACAAAATAACAATTTACATTTCTATATAGTAAATTAAATTAAAACATTAAGAGTAGAAATATATTAAGTCGAACTTCACTTTAAAAGGAAAATAGTTTAGGTCCAATTTGGCTTCAAAAGGTCTCATATGACCTACATTAAATATGTTAATTGTTAAGACATTCCAAGATGTGTTTTTTAATACATAGAAAAGTTACATTCACAAAAATTTATTTTATTTAGTTGTAACATATAGATTTATCTTTTTTATTTTATTTCATGATTTATCTTTAAGAAAGTGTACAAGAGTATACTTTTATCCTTTTTGTTTTTTTAAGGTTCACATAAAATTACAAATAATAATTTGATCTCTTAATTAAAAATAATAATTTAGTTATTTAATTTGTTTATCCCGATTCAAACATATGTGTTTTAAAATGTTATCATTGCTATCATCTTATTTACATAATTAATTAAAAAAACATAAATCAAATTAAAGTTACTCGTCTTCAAAAGCACCTAGAAAATTCATCTACAGCATCAAATTTTCGCATAAAAAAACTCAAATTTTCGTTTTCTATAAGGAGAGACGTATTTGAAATTATCATAATCTCATAAATCTATGTAATAGTGTTTTCCATAATCAAATAGGGCGTGACGGCGTAGGGAGTACTCTCCCACTCTGTGTTTGTGCTATCCAAAATGCTCCCACCTAGGAGAGTTTTTTTAATTAATGGCCTTCTTTGCGGATCCCCATAGTCCACATAGGGACCCCATAAACATAACAAAATAATCAAAATCCAACCATAACATAAAATTTAATATTTATACATTATTATTAGACATATTAGTTAGTTAGTTAGTTAGTTAGTTATACAATAATTAGTTGTTAGACATATTAATTAGTTAATTATACAAGTTAAGCGCACAAAAATAAAACATTTTATTTTAACATAGTGAGGAAGTTCAAAATTAGAGTAAACTACTATTTTGGTCCCTAAATATGCATGATGTTGTCACTTTAATCCATAACTTAATCCAAAACTCAAATTAGTCATCGATTCATTCAAATGCCTGTCAGTTTAGTCTATAACGTTAAGTTAATTGTTAAAATCTAAAACATCTTATCATTTATTCTAAAGCTTAACATTTCTTCTTTCTCTAATGTCCTCTTCATCTTCTTCCTTTCACATTATCATCACAAATTATTATGTCCTCCAAACAATGAATAATTTATATGTCGTTTAATTGTAGTTTTAGTCTTTTTATTTTATCAATTCACGAAATTGACCTTCCTATTTTAAAATATGACAATTTTTATCCCTATTATAATTTTTTTAATTAAAAAATCATATGAAATGTCATTTTAAATATGTTAAATTATCAATTTTTTAATTCAAAAATATCAAAAAATGACTAAAATTGTAAACTTTTAAAATGGAGAACTAATTCAATAAATTGGAAACTAATTCACTATTCAACAACATTATTACGGAACATAAACCTACATTGTAGCATTCACATAATCCCAACTAGAATTATTCAACTCAATAACCCATTTCTAATTAAAAAGTTAAATTTGCATGGTGAGAGCTTAGAAGAGGAAAATGGAAAAAGCAAAGGATATCCATTACCATAAAATAGAAAAAGCATGGAACTTTATGTTTATATATAAGGTAAAAGAAGAAACAAAGTTGTAAGACAAAATTAGGATTTTGTTTTTGGGGTTACAAAACTTACAGATTTTTGAAGGAAGAAGAAATATTAAATTTAAAGATGAAGACGAATAATGAAATAGTGTTAAGATGAAGAAATGGTTTAGAATTCATTTTTAGGGGAAGAAAATGAATAAGAAATTAGATATTATTTTGAATTTTAACGTGATTTTAGTTTTGGTCTACTCAACTAGATATGTGACTGTGAAAAAATAACAGATCACATATTTGTGCTTTTTATCAAATTAGTATAATTAACAATCTACTTCAAGTGATAGTCTACCTTTAAAACACTAAAATAACGGTTTATCTATGCGTTTGTTAGTATTGTTACACTTTACTCGTACCTTTCAAGTTTTTAACCTAAGTCTAATTCCTTTATTACCACCAAAATTCAAAATTCAAATTCACACTGGCTTCAGCATATAACTTAAATAATTTCATAATATATACCCCAACATACTGGACTAGTCAGATCTCTTTTACCCTTCCAATTTTATGAACAAATAATTAATTTTATAATAATCGGACTAATAATTAACCTATATAACTATTCCTTATTTTTGAAATACTAATGAATTAGAACAAACCATAATAAGCGAGCTAAGCTGTCGAGATGTGAACCTGGAGAGGTCATACTCAACGAATTAGTTGGTCGGTTGGTTCTTTTCTAGCAAGATATTCGCATTAAGGACCAATTTGATAGATTAGATAAAAAAGATAATATGAATAAATCATTATATATTATCTAAATTCAATATTTGATGAACTAACGAGATATCATAAGATATCTATTATATCGTGTTTTTCTAGTTGAAATTTCTATTCTGAATATGAATGTAATTAGAAATTATGATAAAAACAATAATTTATTTAACTACTCTTATAAAATATAAAATTTAAATATAGTAAAATATAAATATAAAAATAATTTATAAAATATAATCTAAAATATGAAAATGTAAATCTAATCAAATATAAATATAAAAATAATTAATAGAATTTGATATTAAACTTATTAATAATTAATTTAATAAATGTTTATGATTTTATCAAAAGGGTAGTTTGGTCTTTTTATACGATTTAATAAATTAATATTCAAAATTATAAAAATATGAAAATTAATTGAAATTTAAAATAAATATAATTTATTTACAAATGTATTTTTTCCATTTACATATAATATACATATCATATCTTTATTTATATTCTAACAAATAAAATAGAATTATTTGGTTACCCGTGATTTATAAAAAAAAATTTAATTATTTATTTAGTAATGTCAATGGATAGTTTTAAATATAAAATTATGGCATTACTTAATTATTTTTTTAGTATTTCTTTAATTTATAAATTTAAAATATAATAAGTTAATTCTAGAAAAAAAACTAATATGTAATTATTCAAAATGATAATTTTTTTATTTAAATATAATATACACATCTCATCATGACAAAATAAAATTTTGTTATCTTGTTGGTTATCATTTGTGTATCAAACACATCATATGATAATATTTATCTTACAACTATCTTATCATATTTTTATCTAACTTTATATTGTATCACGTCTCTATCATATCATGCACACCAATCGAACCCTAATTGTTCAAATGAATTGAAAATGAGTAAACTTCTATTTTGATACGGGATTGAGCGAGACACTATCCTTCTAGTCTTTGACTCAACAAAATAATCTAAATCAGAAACTCATCTAAATATATACCACTTTAGTTTATCATGTTAACTTTTTTGTCATTCTCTCATGTGTGCATCTGAGTAAGAGTGATTAAATTTGAATTTTTTTATTTAAAAAATCACTAAATGAGTTCACATATAGGACTTTCATACTTTTTCCATTGTACTCTCCATCTTCCCAAACCCTAACTTTTTTATCCCAAATTCATGTTATAAGATATAAGTAAGAATGATTTACATACTCCCTTTTTTTTTTTTTAGGTTTTTATTAAGTAAAATTTGGCATAAAATCAACAATTGTAAGCCATTAATATTTTTTGACGGTATTGTAAGCCCATTATTATATGCTTGTATTAGTTAGCGCCCACAGAAATTAGTATTTCAACAAGACAGGGCTTCCCATGTGGTCCCGCCTAAACCACAACCACCAGGTAACACATGCAAATTGAAGACATCATTAAAATTCAATACGCACAACTATTTAGGTTACTCTGCACTGCAGTAGCATATTTTCACTTCCAAGCTTAAAAAAAAGTGATCCTGTTCTAATAAGGATAAAATTAGTAACTCAAATAAGGGAGAGAAAAACAGGGTAAAAAACAAGAGTAAGTTGTAATGAGAGGTTGTTTAGATAAATAAACTATGAAACATTGATAGTGACTTAACATATAATAATTTTAAAAAAATGAAATAATTAAATATAATTAATGTGTCAAACACTAAAACACGCATTTGATCAGAAACATCGATGTTATCTAGATTAAAATTGTCTGGCATTACCATTTACCAATTTGTAACATATTACAATGTAAGGTACACATAGGAAACCAGATAATGGTACGTCGCATTCCTTGGATAGAGTCTTCATGTTCTGTGAATAAGATTAATTGGAGAAAGAGATTGGGAGAAAATTTAATGGCCCACAATTTTCACCAAAATGTGCTGTTCAGATGATCAAATCAAATAAGGGATGTTCTTTTAAGTTGATGGTGACTTAACATTTATGTTTGCACATGAAAGCCATGTGACTCTTGCCCCCAAAATTCCCTTGTTATGGCCCTTAAGATTAGATCATTCCAACCACTTGAAAATATATACAGCATGTGTACTCACTCAACGCTCAACAGTGCTATATGTTTGTATAGTGTAAGGTAAAAATATTGTATATTGTGTTACGAATTAATTGTCATTTTCATTTCTGTTGGAATTACCTGAAAAAATGTTGAGTCAATTATAGGGTGTTCAAACCAACCCCTAAAAGAAGATGTTCTACTATATTTGGGCGTTGTTGGTGCTAGTGATATGGTGGGGATGTAAAGTTTACATGAAATTAACCCAATGTAATGTGAATTGTGAAAAATATCTGAATCCCGAATCTTAATCATTTAAAAGATACGATATCATTTCATTAAAAAAAGAAAGATAGGAGATCATGACAAATTTTGTCTTGATTTGGGAGCTTTGACATGCCAAGATGGTAGAATTCTGCCTTGTTTTTGGGCTTAGCAAAATTACCTATTAAAAAAATATTACGTATACGGTTCTTTTGTTTAAGATTCTAACATTTTTTGTTTTAGTCAGGTTGGTGTGTAAGTTTTTTTTAAAAAAAAAATGATTTTTATGTTGAAAATGAAAATTATTTTGATTATCTTTTTGAAGAAAATCATTTTTAACAAAAGATGAAGAAATACAAAATTTCTTTTAAACGCCGAGTATTTAAAATATCTTACTTTTATCCATTTTATTTAATTAACAATGAATGAAGAAATATCACTCAAAAATTTAGTAATAGTAAAAATCTCCATTTATAATAATTTAATATCAAAATTATATTTTCGTAACCTGTAAAAAAAAACATACCCTTCAATAATAGTCTATAAAACATACGAACTAAATTATATTATTTTAATATGATTTTCTGCATGTGTAAGAGTTGTAGTTTTGAATTTCTAATTACTTGTTTAATATGTTTGGCTTTTCCATTATTCGAAATCAATTAAATGTTAGTAAGACTTTTATGACTATACAAGTTGCCTTAAAATTTATTTGTTAGGTTAAAACAAACTCTTCTTACAAAGACAATTAATAACGTTTTAATTTTAATTCATGCTCACTTAAAATTTGGCTATTTAGTGTGATTAGAAACTAGAGTTTTTATTTCCTACTTTGACTCTATATCTCTCAATTTTTTTTCTCCATATGTTCCCTGGTGTATTTCTAAATCTACACCCTTAAATCTCCTTTTTCCATTTACATCATTGTAAACTCTCTTTTTTTCCCTCCTCGCTGATAGAAAATAGAGGTTTAAATGGACCTTCATGTCACATACGATTGATGATCCATTTCTAGTGCTGTACGTTTAAAGTGAAGTTATCATGCAATCAAATACAATAACAATTTTGTAAATTTATATATTTCATTGTATGTTTAAGAAAGGTAAACAATTGACAAATTTTCCTAACTCAATTTTGATATTTTTTTCCTCCCCTATCAATGAGATTGGGCTCTGGCCAAGATGTTTTTCTTCGCTTCTTAAAAAATGCTAAATTCATGAAATTAGTTTTCTAAAGTAAAACAAAATTATTATTAATAATCAGGAAACATATGGGCATTTTTGTGAAATACAAATAATATTTTTTAGGTACATTTTATAAATACATGTCATGCCATAAGGATAACACACGACTTCATGAAAATGCGTGTATAATTTAAGGTTAAAAAATGGAACACAAATTTGATATACAAGAATATGTTAATATTTTCTAATGTTGTCAAAATATTCCGTACATAACTGTATCTAATAATTGGATGACATTCATAAATAGTCAAGTCCTTTTCTCATGCTTTTAATAGTTTTTGTTGTTGTTGCAATTGAATTTAAACTCGAGTTATTTATGAAGTATAAAAACATCTAAACCATTTCATTTAATTGTTTCTGAGTTATTTATAAGTAATATTTGATGTATTATAAATATAATTATTTTACAATATTACTCTATTAATTTAAAATAATTGAATATGGTCATAAAAATTAAAATGAGGGAAAATCATGTTTATTACAATCATTTAATTTAAATTTTTAAAATTTTTTTGTCAAATTTGGATGTTAACTTATAATATTGGATTATTGTTTTTCTCCCTGTACTTTGATTGTCAATTTGTTCTTCAACATATAATGGTACTTGTTTTCAATTTAATTGTACTTTGATTGTCAATTTGTTTTTCAACACATAAAATGTAAAATACATTCAAAAACAATAAGATATAAAAAGTTAAAAATATGATTTAATATTTTTTTATTTTAAATAATGTTAATGTTGAATTATATTGTAGTGTAGTCTAAATTTATTTATGTTATTAGTATGATGTTTTAATTGTGAGTATGAGAAGTTGTTGTAAAGAAAATTGTTTATTGGATATATTTCATTAGTTTGAAATTTATTTTATTAAATATTTACATATACTTTAAATATAGTTTTAGATATTTAAAAATTTTAATTAATTATTTGTGCAATATTATAGATTCGATTTTAAAAGTTTTTGAATTGTAGTTATGTTGATATGTATCAAAAATAAATTCTATTGAAAACTAATTCAATTTTATGAAATTTTATTGTTTATTTATTTTTTAACATTCAATTTTCATTATAATAAGAAATTTTTAAAACCAAAAATAAAATTCAATTACAAATAAATAATTTAATTGATGAAAGTTGAGTCTTAACATATTTTTTCAGAATACATCATTATTTTTTTAAATAATTTTTAATATATTCATATTTTATGATAATTTTAAATAAATTTGTGTATTTTAATAATTGGAAGTAACTTTTTTAATAATTTTTAATATATTCATATTTTATGATAGTTTTTAATAAATTTGTGTATTTTTTGTTTAAAACTTATAAATAAACATAAGTTTTGTCTCAATTACCTCTGAATTATATATTTGTTTGTTTCAATTATTTTAAGACTCATTCCCTATCCAATTAATAATAATAATAATAATAATAATAATAATAATAATAATAATAATAATAATAATAATAATAATAATAATAATAATAATAATAGATTAAAGAAAGCAACTTTTTTCACCCTCATTTCTATATTTTATACGTATTTTCGAAAGTGTTATTTAGGGCAATAAATTCCTTTCATAAGTGTACTTAAAAATGGTACAAAAATTACGGTTTTTTTCAAATGTGTACATCCAAAATAATATAGTGGCGCAAAAAGTTTCTAGCTGGATTGAAATATACTCCACACCAAATGCAAAACATAGGGCTATAACAACCACAAAATTGTGAAAAGGGACCCATGTTTATACTTTTAAATTATTATTGCATTCCGAAGTACTAAAGGTTCCTTCCTTCACTCCTTGCCAATAAAAAAGGACCCTCTCTTGGTTAGCATGCATATGTTGTTGTACCTACTAATAACTACATGTATATTTTGGTCTTGTTATTGCACCTACTCAAGAGAACATCAATGTCAGAGCCTCACTTGGAATTACAAAACACAGCAAAATGAAACAGTTGGAAGTTTGATTTTTTTTTCCATTAATAGTAATCCCTGAAGTCCACTTCAATCCTAGACCCAATCATATAACTTTGCTTTTTTGGGGTGCTTATTAACTGTATAATAATGGATAAAATAGAACAGAATAAAATGAAATGAAGTATAACATAATAAAAATAAGAAATTATTTAAATATTGTATGATGAAATAAAATACAATGAAATCTACTAAAAATTTTACCCACTCCCTCAAATTAAAAGGATTTTTTTACATGAGGTAAGATGGAATATATTTGATCATTTTATATTTTATTTCAAAATATTTAAAATAACTCGATAAAATCTAAGGTCATTATAGTTTATTCCATTATTCCTGTTTCCAATAATTGAGTAACCTTAACCTCATTGCAGACCACAACAGATAAAGTATACTTCTACTTTTCTTGGAGCTGACAAAATGTCCCATTCTGAGAATATGATAACTGTAACAGCTATACTTAATATTTATTTATAATAAACAAAACAAAAATTGAAGTTATTAATATTTTATCATCATTAAATAATACAGATTGGGCGCTTGTGTTTATTGACTAAAGGAAAATTAATCTTATACGATTTCAACAGCACTCTGACTAATTAGAAAATACACCTCAAAGTTCTAATTATATATCTATTGGTCTGAAGAGGATTTAAGCTGCTTATGCTGTCCTTCTATCAAACTTATCTGTCGTTTGACTTTCGCAATATGAGCTTGAACCTATGCAATGGAAAAGATGAAATAACTATCAGTTGGCATCAGTTTTCTTACAAGGTTAACATGATAGGGTCATTCAAAGTCTTCAAGGAAAAGTAACAGCAAGTAACTTATTTGGGCTTATCTTAGGATATAAACATTTGTATACCTATTTAAGATAATTATTGAAATAATTTGTACACAAGCGCTTATATGATAAGTACTTAATTACGTTGTTTATCCAAATGCACCATAATTCAAGCAATCAACAACTTACTGGTACAATACAAGGAAAATGACCATCATACAGAATTTAGAATACTGAGAATAGTCAATGATTTGGAGAAATGAAAATAAGTTCTGCTACATAGCATGATCACAAAATTTAAAAGTAAATCATGGAAACATTACATCTTTAGTCTTTTAAGTTATATATTATTTAGAAGTGCATTATGATAAGCATTCTAAATAATCATGCCTGGCATAGAATTATTAGAACATACATGACCCACAATTGATTATAATAGATGTCAGAAGCAAATTATTTAATGATGAAGAAGCAGAGGTGATAGTACAAGATAACTGTTGCATAAAACTGGAATAATGTTAATTTGTATATACAGCATCTTTTCTGTCTTCTCTCCCAGTTCTCCCCTCTCCCATTACTATCTGCTAGCTCCCATCTTTCTTTAGAAGTTGAATTAAATCATTTAGTTACAAACAAGAATCTCATACATGCACTGGTCAGTACAACCAATACTAATAATTCGAATACAGTTCTTTTAACTCAACTAATCACAAAATTGGTCATAAACATCATACAAACAAAAATAAAATTGAAGCATAGAACAGAAGTTTTGACTGATAAGTCGTGATTATATGTTATGAATGAAGGCATATAAAAAATAAAAGTTATGAATAATACTTAGAAAAGAGGTTCTCCATTAAATATAAAATATAAATAATCCTTATACATTTCGTTTTTTAGAAACAGTAAACTTGGATCCAAATCATAAAACTTGATTTTATTACACTTCGATGCAAGGATGCTAACAGGAACATGTATAAATGTATAGACAATATTATTAAAACTATGCAAATTCTAACTTTCCACCCTTATTAAAGCTACATTATTAATTTCTATGTAATATTATCTAAATTTTAAATAAAAAATACAACCTAAGATAATCTCAAGTTGTATCCATTTTTCTTTCTTCAATTTAGTTAAGTGGAAGAGGAAGGCGGGGAAGGGGAACTGGATGATAGGGTAGGACACACGCATCAACCTAATTTATTTAAGCAAATTTATTAGTATAAAATAGAATTATGATATACACTCAATATTCATGTCCCACATATACAAAATAATTAGAACTACCTAATCCACAATGTATTGATGACAATGAATGCCAGAAACAAATCCTTTAATGATGAACAAGCACAAGTGATAGTACAAGATAATTATGAAATAAAACTGGACTGATGTTAAACTGCATACTCCACATGCACAGGTCAGAACAACAATCATTTTATTTAAGAAAAATGGGGTGCATTCTATTCTAATAATACAGAGGCACAATTCTGTTAAGTCAAATAATAATCACAAAAGTGGGCCGTAAGCATCGTGCAGACAAAAATACAGCTCAAGTATAGAAAGAAGTATGTTTTGAAGTTTAGAGAGACTACTTAGAAAGGAGCTCCCAATAATGTTTTTGATAAGCAATAACCATGGATCAAAATCATAAATTTGATGCTATAAAATTTCTCTAAAAGGAAACTAACAGGTACATGAATACTCATTATTTCTAGGGTGGTAATTACAAACAATCAAACAGGTGCACATGTATGATACAGACTTTTTTTTTGTTGAGAAACTGTATGAAACAGATTTAATTACTAGTAAGGACACAAGCATATACTTGCTATAAATTGTTCATTCAGATTCAAAAAAATAAATCATCAACAACAACTTTGACTTCCACAAAGATTATATAATTTAAATCTATGAAGCACGAATACTGGTAATAATTTGAGAAAATTAATTCGTTGAATGTAATCAATGTGTTTTCGGCATCGGCCACCGACCCGTGTCAGACAACAGGACTCGCCTTTGATTAGAATTGTCGGTGCTACAAAGCTTTAAATATTAAATATGATATTATGTCATTCGTACCTGCTGACGAGCTGCTGCAAGCTGTAAGAGTTCATCTGCTTCTGAGAAATTCAGGAACCATTGGCTTAAGGGATTATCTTTGGTATCACCTTTCCTCCTTCTATTTGCATCTTCAACTGGAACTGCATTTATAATGTGATCGTTTATTCAACTCAAATGTGGAAAAATGAAAGCTGCAGGTGACTATGGTAATTGCAAAGTAACATACTGGGAGGAGGCAAGGTATGCCCAGCAGGTAATCTTGGAAAGTTCACAGCTGGGTGGTTCTGCACACGAGCTAAAAAAGCTTCAGAAGGATCCGGGAAAACTACTTCATCATAGAATTCCACAACAACAGGCTTTTTTGTGGACATGGAACTGTTTTCATCCTCTGGATACAACTTCAAATGATGATATCTGTATATATATTACACTTCAATAAAACACAAGATTCAGAAATTATTTTGAAATTCACAAAACATGGTTTGCAATCTGCATGATTAATAACAGTGAATACCAGATCTATGTTCACGTAGTTTATCATTAAATAATATTCAAGCATTGGAATCAAATAGCTGCATGGTCTACCCAATCATAGAACAATAAATGTTAGCCATATAATCATCTAAACTTATCATTATTAATACAATGAGGCATTGAAGCAAACCAAACTACTGTATTTATCTAACTGAACTTAGCACCGCATAAAGCAACACTCATGCAGCACTTTAGAAAATAAAAGCACATTGTTGACAATATGTCCCGTGTTCAAACATACTAAAGCTATTTGAGATCCCCCTACCCTTAATAGTATTTTTCAGCATACTTTGAACCTCTCCATTGAATCAAGAGATCACACAAAAGACTAAAGAAACTTAATTTCCCCCTAAACAAGTAACTGGCTACTAAATCTAAAGCAACACCAAACAACTCACAAGTTCATAGGCTTGTCGCAAACATCACTGTGGAAATGAAGTGTGATGGCAATTTCAAATTCACCCCATCCTGCTTCTGACAACTCAAAAGGAGGTGCATCCACAACCCTTGTGGGATTATTGAAACTAGAATGCAACTGAAAAACAACACGCTTTATAATAACCCCTAGGTCCTCGTTGGATGATCCACGAACATACACAGTCCATTTATGTGATTGATACCTTGTATAACATAAACATTATCACCTTATTACTCTTTTTTTTTTTTTTTGTGAAGAAAAAAATCCATTTAAGCAATATATTAATTAAACCAATAATTTGAGGTTGCAATGTAAGATACTTACTCGCTAGCTTTTTTGCCAAGCCAAAATGCTATGTTCCCATATACTATTGGAACACTTATTTCTACATCTTTGAGTTTCTTACCTGAGTTCTACACAAAACCCAGAAATGGTTACCCTAATAAATCAATAAAAGACTCTACTTCAGTAAAATAAACAAGTTCCTTTCCCAATGTATTTGAATTCTTAAATCATATTCAAATTTAACGTTCTGCATAGTGATTTTAAGGTGTTATTGCAGTGCTGGAAGATAGTTCCAAATCAAAGCTTCGAATTTGAATCAAGCTGCAAGCTTTACACACTCTAAAAAAGGGTAGGGTTTTGGGAAACCTTTATTTTGTCGATTTGGATATCCGAATCTGAATTGAAACAAGGTTACCTTCTTATCGTTATCTTCGGATTTGCCCATTTTGGTTCTCTGAGATTTGGGGGTGGGACCACTTAATTCAGACTGATCTTGACCGTGCTTTTTCGATGATGAGCTGTTGGTCATATCAATTTATGAATTCGTCACAGAAATCGAACCTGAATCTGAGTATCTGGATCTAGGGTTCGTGTGACTGCAAAAATTGCACTGAACAGTTCGTGTGCTTTACGACGTCGTTGTGAACAAGTGAACATGGGTGGGCGATGATAATTTAACGGGCCGAGTCCTAAACATGAACGGGCTTGGCATTCTTTGGAGTTTTCAATTGGGCCATCTGAATGCTTGGCGTTCTTTACGTTTTGGGTGAAGTTTTTGACACCCCCTACATTTGGTTATCCTATTCACATATTTTTAATAAATGGATAAAAATAAAGTATAATCAAATAGGGAATAGTTAATTAGATGTGAAATTTGTTAACATTTGAGTTGTTAGAACACAAATTGTGATAACTTAGTGATTCTTAAACTCATTTTTACAAACAAATTAATAATTATATAAAAATTATTTTAAAATAGTTAATTAAATGTGACATCTTTTTGATATTTGAAGAATTGTAACTTGTGGTTTCAAAAATTCATTTTTAAAATCAAAAATAATATAAAATATTATTAAAAGGATTAACTATATAAGATATCTTTTTATTCATTGAGTTTTTTGAGACACAAGTTGTACAACTTGATAGTCTTAACACTCGTATTTTAAAATAATTATTCAAATCAAACATACTCATTTTTTTGTCAACAAATAACTTTTTTTATCAATAACAAAACACATTTTTTAAAAAGCAATCAAGATATTCATTTTTTATACAAAAACTGCGTAGTTTTGATTTTTTCATCGCACCGGAAGGTACGTAGGAGAAAAATCACACTCTTGTCAAACACTTTTATTTCAAAATTATATTAAAAAAATTGATTTTTATATTTAATAATAAAAATAAATAAACATATTTAAATTAATATTAATTTTCCACAGTTAATTATAGGTAACCTTATTTTAACATGTCAATATAATTGACTCCCAACCTCAAAATTTGGTTTCAAATACCATCTTTTATTTTTTTCTATTTCCAAAATTTCTCAATATTTTTTCTATTTTAAAATAAATTTTGGTAAAACTCTAATGAATTCAATAAACACTCATTTTAGGTGGTGACCGAAAGATTTGAAATCTATAAATCCAAAACCTTTTTTCCATCCTTTACATGGTAGAATTTTATTGCTGTCTTTACAATACAGTCAAGAACAGTTGCATTGTTATGATCTTAAACTCACGAGCCTCTGTTAACTTGGAGTGTCTTCAGGTAATGTTTGCTGGGGAACTTGCAGAGTTTTATTTAAGCAATAAATTTATCTCCTTTTTGATTTTGGAATGAAGTCATATAATGAATTAATGATACTGCTGTACATATTAAGATTCGTTGAGATTAGGAAAATGCTAAATATGTTTCAACAATCTCTTGTCATAATAACATTCTCATCCAGGAAACATTTTCTATTTCCTTAGGAATGGCTGATACATGGAACAAACAAAACAAAAAATCTTCCTAATAGAAAAAAAATTCTTTCTGTACAAATAAGCCTCAACTAATCTATCTCAATCTTCGTTAACATGATCTACAATTGACTCAAGCGAGAAGTGAGGTTTAGGAATTCATCCTCATCGCACGGAATTGTGAGTCCTCCCATTGGATGATCATATCCAAATTCTTGTTCAGCTTGATGTAGTAATTCTTGAAATGATGGTTGGTTCAAGTATGATACTGGAATCACGAATCACCTCATTTTATCTCCAATATAGATTGCGAGATAGCCTTTTGGGACTTCAAATCCCTTGGTAGATGCTTGAGTTGTGGAAAATGATGCTTTTCTGATAATACTTGCTATGCGGAAACCCATTGTTTTATTTTATGGTTCTACACAAAAAATACTTATATATGTCAATGAGAAAGAAATATTTGAGTTGTGATACTTTAGGATTCAAAAGACTTGTGTTGCTTGAGAACCCAAGGAATAGTGTATATATAGTTGCTAAGGGCCTTTGGAAACCAATTAACCAATGAATGTATTTTGATGTGCTGTAATAGGGCCCTAATGAGGGACAATGGATCACATGGTATTGTTTTATAGAGGTCATTTTCAAGGGTTAGGAGCTTAAATGGGATAACATGCACATACCCTACCTTTTGAGATTAATTCACTTGAAATTTAGACAGTGCATTAGTGAAAGCAGCATGATGTTTGTTCTTGCATTTTCCAATGGTAGACATGCATTAGACAACTCTCATGTTTCTTTGTATTGACAATGCAACTAATATACATATGCCAACAACTAATATTATTTGACTTATGTGCAATTTTTAAACATTGAGGAGGACCTGATTGATATATATATATAGCTCAGAAACAGTGTTAGGAGACAAGAAGAAAACCAATATTGAACATATGATTAAGAGCCACATTTTATATTTTTGCAAGATAAACCCCATAAAATTTGAATACCCCAATTTTGCGGTCCATGCCTATCTAATTTGTTAACATAAGGTGTTAGTTGTATTATCTATTATGACATTTGATATTTAGAAATGGCCTCTAAGACAATACCATGTGAACTTGTATATGCTCTTGTCTCCTACAGTATACTCTTCTACACCAATCATTCTAGTAGCCAATGGTTTCTCAAATTTATTTTAATCTATATATATTCATGTCTACATGCATTTAGGACCAACACAAATCATTCACATATTAGAATATTCCTATTTCAAAAACTTGCTTCTTGCTTACCAGTCCTTCTTTAAAACATTTCTTCTCAAGTTTTAACACATACAATACAAGTATACAACACAATGGGTTTTCGTTTCTCTGGTATCATCAAAAGGACATCATCTTCTCCCAACAGAGCAACTTCAAAAGTTGTGGACATGCCAAAGGGATATCTTGCAGTGTATGTTGGAGAGAAACAGAAGCGATTTGTAGTCCCTGTGTCATACTTGAATCAACCATTGTTTCAAGACTTATTGAGTCAAGTTGAGGAAGAGTTTGGATATGATCATCCTATGGGTGGCCTCACCATTCCTTGCACTGAAGATGTCTTCCATCATATAACTTCTAGCTTGAATGGACTATGAATCTTACATCAAAAGAGACTGACATAGTTTAGTAGAAATATTTTTGTAAACTAGGCATCTAATCAAATTGTAAAGATGGGAAAAAATGACCATTAAATTGACAAATTTATGAGTATATATATTTTGTTAATGACAATGAATTCAACTACTCAAGCAACTTCTGTGTTTTTGGTTTATTGCACTTCAGAACTTTTTAAATATATGAGTGATGTTGCTTGTTATAAGAAAAAATGGGCTTGCTACATAATATAGACAAGAAACTAAATTTTTTGAGTGCCAAAGCCTTAATCATACATGTACCTTCCCTTCCTAAGCAAGCGAACAATAACAGTTTCAGTAACAAGGTCAGTTATTCCAACACCCCGTAAGACGAATTTTAATACGAGACATTTTGAAGGTTATAATACTACTTCCGTTTCTTATTATAAGCATCAATTACTTTTTCCACTTTTATTAAGAAAAATTGGTAGGATAGTTAACGTCTTCATTTTATGTGTTGTTCCTAAAATATCATTTGAATTTAAATGTGTTAAATTTGATTGTTCATATTATAAGATAAATTAGTAGTATTAATGAGAGAATGTTTGAGAAAAAAATAATAAATGCACTTAGTAAATTGAAAGAGTGCTTATGTTTAATGACAATTTTATTTTTTTGCAAATGATGTTTATAATTAAGGACAGAGGTAGTAGTACTTTCAAAAATTTGTTAAATTTTTGTTCAATATTTATTTTCCAGATGTTTTAAGATACAAAATCATTTATTAAATCAATGTAATTGATTGCGAGTAATATTTATACTTAGTTCTCAGGTTAATATGAATAAGTTACTTCAATACTACATGTTAAATGATTACTCTAATACATTGAGTAGCTTATAATAGTGGTTCTTGTCTTGTTCATCTCTAAGGACATTTCTGATAATAGCCAACAAATAATTTTGCTACATTAACTCATGACATCATGGTCACATTATAGTTCCATGCTGCACTTAGATGATTGTACCACCAAGGGTCAAGTTCCATGGCTAAAAGCTTCAACAGGGAGAGGATGAAACAAGATCTTGGAATATTTGACTTTAAACTGAGTGAAGATTATTTAGAGAATATTAAGCAGATCCCACAGCACAGATATTAATACACAGGAGACATGCGGTTATCTGAAAATTGATCTTGCAAAAAATAGGAATATTGTCATATATTTAACAAATCCAATAATTTTAGTGAAAACTCAGTCACCAACCAAACTCCTTCTAAATAAACATTCACTATCTTGATTTGGTCATTAGAGATAAATAGTAAAATAATCAATAATTGTTATGTATTTACTTAGATATGCAAGTTACTTAGCGGCCAACTATTTCTTTGTTAGTTTGTTAATATTGGAGGCTCATTACTTCAATTGAGATAATTTGGTTATCCTCTCCTTTGCACTCTTGTTTGTATATAAATTGAGTGCTCTTTGTAATAATTTAGTTGATAGTTTTTCATTTCCTAATTTTCTTCATGATTGTGAGTTCTTAACTTCATAAATTCTATCATGAGAAAGGCATAGCTCCCCATTCCTCATGTGTTGGCACCCCTCAATAAAATGGCTTAAACTATTTCCGGACAAACGTGTTTTGTTGTGTGTTCAATGTTAGGCTCAATAGTACAAAATAATTACTGTGTTTAATTAATCCCTTTTAGAAGCCCATAGCTTGATATATGTCATCAGAAATTTAATAATGGATTCATGATATTACTGTATATAAATTAAAATTCCTTGAGATTTGGAATAAGCTAAAAGTTTTTTTAACAATGTTATGTCATAACATTCTCATTCAGGATTTTTTTTGTATTTCCCTAGGAATGATACATGAATAAACAAAATGAAAAATCTTCATAATTGAAGACAGTGCTTTCTGTACAAATTAATCTCAACTAATCTATCTCAATCTCCGTCCGTATGATCTACAACTCACTCAAGAGTGAAGTGAGGTTTAGGAATTCATCTTCATTGCACGGAATTGTGAGACCACCGATTGGATGATCATATCCAAATTCTTCTTCTGTTTGATGTAGTAATTCTTGAAACAATGGTTGGTTCAAGTATGATACTGAAATCACAAATCGCTTCATTTTATCTCCAACATAGACTGCGAGATAACCTTTTGGCACTTCAAGTCTCTTGGTAGATTCTTGGGTATTGTAAAATGATGCTCTTCTGATAATACCTGCTATACGGAAACCCATTGTTTTTTAATGGTTTCTCCCAAAAAAATTACTAATTATGTCAGATGATTGGATGAGAAAGAAATATTTGAATTTTGATGGTTTAGGATGCAAAGACTTGTGTTGCTTGAGAGCTCAAGGAATAGTGTATATATAGTTGCTAAGGGCCTTTGCAAACCAATTAATAAATGTATTTTGATGTGCTGTAATAGGGCCTAATGAGGGACAAGGGATCACATGGTATTGCCTTATAGAGGTCATTTTCAAGGATTAGGAAGTTAAATGGGATTACATGAACATACCCCCACTTTGTGAGATAATGGCCAACAGACACCCTTCTTGAAATTTGAGAGTTGAGACAATGCATTAATGAAAGAAACCTGATGTTTTTTCTTGCATTTTGATATAGCTAATCCAATGGTAGACATGCATTAGACATCTCACATATTTCTTTTGATTGACAATGCAGCTTATATACATCTGCCAACTAATATTATCTGAATCATGTCCAATTTTTGAACCTTGAGAAGGACCTGATTGATAGAGCCTAGAAACAGTGTTAGGAGACAAGAAGATAACTCAATATTGATCACAAGCCACTATGAACCACATTTTATATTTTTGCAAGACCAACTCCATGAATTTTCAATTTGGCATACCGAAATTTGCGGTCCATGCCTTCCTAAATAAGTATTAAGGTCAATTAAACTTTGGACTTGTATTAACTATTATGACATTTGATCTTTGATAAAGACACCTACGACATTACCATGTGAACTTATATATGCTCTTGTCTCCCTGTAGATCCTATGACCCCATCTCAATCCTGTACTATAGTACACCCCTCCTACACCAATCATTCAAGTAGCCAATGGTTTTTCAATTTTCATTTATCTATATATATTCATGTCTGCAAGCATTTAGAACCAACACAAATCATTCACATCCTAAAGCATTCCAACTTCAAAAACTTGCTTCTTGCTTACAAGTCTTTCTTAAAAAACCATTTCTTCTCAAGTTTTAACACAAAAAAATGGGTTTTCGTTTACCTGGTATCATCAGAAGGGCATCATCTACTCCCAACAGAGCAGCTTCAAAAGCTGTGGATGTGCCAAAGGGATATCTTGCAGTATATGTTGGAGAGGAACAAAAGCGGTATGTGATCCCTATATCATACTTGAACCAACAATTATTTCAAGACTTGTTGAGTCAAGCTGAGGAAGAATTTGGATATGATCATCCCACGGGTGGCCTCACCATTCCTTGCACTGAAGATGTATTTCAACATATAACTTCTCGCTTGAATGAGCTATGAATCTGACACCAAAAGAGACTAACATAATTTAGTACAGATATTTTTGTAATCTAGGAGGCATCTTATCAAATTGTAAAGATGGGAAAAAATGATCATTAGATTGAAATTTTTTGTAGAGTATATATATATATTTTAATGACAATGAATTCATGTACTCAAGGACCTCGTCTGTGTTTTTGATTTATTGCACTTGAGAACTTATGAAATATGACTATTTGAGTAATGTTGTTTGCCATAAAAAAAAAAATTGGTATTCTGAAAATTTTCAAAGCTGGAATGGAAGATAAATTTACAAAAGGTGAAAGATAAATTTACCAAGTAGTTTCTTTTTCCAATTTTTAAAACTATATAATATAGACATGGAATTAAATTTTTGGGTGCCAAAGCCTTAATCATACATGAGGTACCTTCCCTTCATAAGGAAGTGCACAATAACAATGACGGTCACAAGGTCAACTATTCCACTGAACATTCTATGGTGCTTGTATGGATATCCTTATCTACTGAATTGAATGGTTAATGCACTATATGATGTGTTCTAGTGAGAGATAAGTGCTCATGAACTACCACATGCTATTGTCTTATATGTTGCAATCAAGAATCACAAGAGATTTAAGAGTAAATGGCCCACTTTGTAGAAATTAAAGAGATTTGTACAGTAAGGAGCTTAATTATTGTTTAACAGATGTAATTAATTGTTTCTTATGTTCAAGACATCTCACATTTTCACTCTTATTTTGTACATATCTGTTTGATCTATCTCTAAATGGATTAGTCATAATAAGTTTATTCATTGTTAAAATGGTGGTATGATAGCTAAGAGAAATTTCTTCAATCTTTGATAAATATTTGCACATTAGTTAGCTGTCTGCCGTACAACAAAACTACTATAGATCCAAAAGAAGTATAGACTCACAACTGGTTTTGAAATAAAACATGTTTTCTTCTTTCATAGTAAGGTAAAATTCGTTCTTCATGAATTATAGAATAGGAGAAAAGTTAAAAGGCATTAAACAAGATGAGCATATGCAAGGCAAATATATCTCTTTGTATTATTATGTTTATGTATATAAGTTTGTAATACAAAATCATTGAAAATTTTCCTAAACTAGTCACAATCTCTTTGTCCATAACCATCTTACTCAGTTGTTTTTCTCTTTCACTAACTAGACTATAATGAAAAAATAAGTGAGTGCCTTCCTGTACAAATTTGCCTCAAATATCTATGTCAGCTCCTTCTTCTGAAGGTATCAGCAAAAATTCAAACGAGAAGTAATATCTAAGAAAATGTCTTCTCTGCAAGGAATCGTGAGACCGCCCGTTGGATGCTCATATCCGAATTGTTCCTCAGCTTGGTTCAACAATTCCTGGAATGAAGTTTGATTCAAATATGATATTGGGATTACAAACCGCTTCATTTTCTCTCCTACATACACTGCAAGACATCCCTTTGGGACATCCACGCCTTTTGAAGATGCTTGGTTTGCAGCCCTTCTGATGATACTAGGTAAATGAAAACCCATTTTTTTATGTGTTTGAAAAGAAGAGATTGGTCTAAAAAAGAAAGACTTGTGTATAGAAGACTCAAGTTTTTGAACTTAAAATGCCTTGGGATGTGAATGGTTTTGTTTTGGTTCTAAATACTTGCAGCCATGAATATATATAGATGTAAAGATATGCAACATAGAGTTGGCAACTTGAATGGTCAGTGAAGGAGGGCCATAAGAATTGAGATGCATGGGAGCCACAGAACCAAAGGGAGACAAGGTCATATAATAGATCACATGGCGTTGCCTTAGATGACTTTCTCAACTTTCAACATCAAATACTCAAATGTCATAGTAATAGATAATTTAAGTCCCACCTCCTTAAGCAAAGACCAACATATAATTTACCCACTTGAAATAATGCAGACTTATAATCACAAACATGTAGAATGGTGTATGTATGATCGCTAGTTATCCATTGCCTCATAGTATGTGAAGAAGATAATCACTTACCAGCTGGACATCAACATTATCAAAATGAAAGAAAACATGTCCAAAGCATGTTTATAAAATTATGAAGTTACCAATTAATACATGAACAAATATGAGGTTGTACTTGTATTGGACATTATTTTAAAGGGTGGGGGGTACAATCTAAGACAACACCACATGATATCTAATCCTATGCTTTCTTCTCTATTATTTTACCCTTTCAAACAATCATATAGCTTGGAATTGGGTTTCAAGAGAACCTCTATAACTATAAATACACTTCCTCTTGCATTTACAAAAAACATAAGTAATTACAATCCTCTAGTATTTAGTTACATTTGAGATCTTAGCTTTGTTCTTGTTCTTCTTCTCTCAAACAAGCATAAAAATGGGTTTCCGTTTAAATGTTATTCGACTGACATCATTATCCGATAGTCACACAACATCAAAATCTGTAGAAGTTCCAAAAGGCTATCTTGCTGTGTATGTTGGAGAGAAACAAAAGCCGTATGTGTTGAAAATGATGATGATATTAATAAGAGATTGTTGGAAATGATAATGATATTAATGAGAGCTAGTTGGTGTAAATTGAAAAAATAAAGAAGTTCCACATAGGAGGGATGACACACAGTGTTTATAAGGTGGAGGTATGACAATTGAGGTGTGTTCCAAGAGGTACCACAATTTTGTGAAAGAGTGAGAATGCACAAATATTTTCAGTGGCATAAATCAACTTCTCCCTTGAATGGGCTAGTACTGACATAGTTTAGTAAAGATATTTTTGTAAACTAGGCATCTTATCAAATTGTAAAGACTCCCCTTTCTAAAGAAATGGAAAATGAAATTATCATTAGAATGGCAAATTTAGAGTATGCATTTTTTGTTTGATGAAGGATGACAATGAATTCGACTACTCAGGCAGCTTCTATGTGTTTTCTTTGGTTTATAATTTAAAATTTAAAATGTCCAACCCTCTCTGCAGTTAGGACATAAGAAATATATGCAAGGTTGCTTGCTATGAGAAAAAACAAACTTGGTGTTTTGATAAATTGCAAAAATTACTGGCATTCCTGCTTTGCAAAAATTTGTCTTAGTAGTTTTTGTAGGACAAACATGAAAGACAATTTACACAAAAGTTTATTTTAATAAACTACATAATGTATATAAGAAATTAAATTTTGAGGTGCCAAAGTCCCAATCATACATTAGTTACTTTCCCTTCTTAGGCAGGTGCGCACAAGAACAATGACTTAATATCCAAGTTAATTATACACCCTTGAATAAACAGTCATTTTAAGGCAGAAACTTTTGTTACAGGGATGGAGTGATTGATTTAATAATTCTTGCATAACTACTGTCCAGTGGACTTATTTTTTTTAGCTGGTTTAATTAATGATTACTGAAGTGGTTGGCTACTTGGCACAATTCTGGGACCAAACTGTCTACCAATTTCTAGTAACATTAGTTAGGGACATAGGATATTGTCACAATTTGTGGTCTTCTCTTATCTCCAATTCCATTAATTAGTAGGTATTAGGTAGATTTCATGGTTCACATCTCAGATCCCAAGAGCCAATTTTCTGGCTATATTTGAGGAACCTATGTGATATGTTTTGAACTTGTCTGCTGGAAGAATGCTTATTAGCTTATTGGTTGTAAAGTCTCTTTCTGAATTGGCAATTAAGTTGGCATAAATTTTAGTCTCAAGTAATAATTTTTGATATAATTAAAAACCATGAAATAATACCATGTGACATCTCATTGGCCCTTGTCTCTCCCTAGAACCCATCAAATAATAGCTCACAACCACACAATGCAGCTGATAATTGTTAGTTTCCGCAAAGACTCCTATAACTATCTATCTATCTATCTATCTATCTATCTATCTATATATACTCATCATCATCATGACATTCTCAAACAGCAGCAATACAAGTCACTCATAAAATACAAATTCAAAATATTTATTTCTTTATTCGGTACACAAGCTGTTGCATTTATTTTTGTGTTTTGCAACTCATAATAAACAATATGGGCTTCCACTTACCAGGTATTAGAAGGTCATCATCTTCCAAGGTTGTTGAAATATCAAAAGGCTATCTTGCAGTTTATGTTGGAGAGAAAATGAAGCGATTCTTGATTCCTATTTCATTCTTGAATCAACCTTCATTTCAAGAATTATTAAATCAATCAGAACAAGAATTTGGATATGATCATCGAATGGGTGGTCTCACAATTCTTTGCGGAGAAGAAACTTTCTTAGAACTCACTTCTCACATGTGAATGTTAAATCTCACAAAAGTATACTGACATAGATATTACATAGTTGAGACAAATTGTACATGAGGCACTTTCATTTTTCACTATTTTCTAAGAGGAGATGTCATTGAATGGAGAGATATTTGAGTTTTAGGCCAAATCTCAATGAACTTCTGTATACATCTTATTTTTGCGTGAAAAATTATATATATTAACAGTCACCTTTATGCATATTATCTTCATTTTCTTTATTTTATTATTGTTTATAACATCTGATGTTCTGCTGCTACTGTTGTCTGATAAGTTTATAATATCTTATAAGAATAAGGATTTCAAGGGTCAAATTCTAGAGTTGATCATAAAAATTCTAATACCACATCATGAGCCAAATCTTTCGAAACCTTAAATTGTTAAGTGAAAACAAATAAATGGTTTATTAAGCAATGAAGTTAAATCCAAATTCCTAATATAACTGAACTTTTAACCTTAATCAAAATATCTGACTCCTTAGTTGACCTTAAATAAGAGAAAACACTATGAAAGATGATCTAAAATCGTACTTGGATTCAATGACTATTCCTACACTAGAGAGCCACATGACATTCTATATATCAGAGGATAAATGATTCATACATTAAACTTCCATTCAATATATAATTGTAAATCATCCTAGGGGTGATAAATCCCTACAAAGCATGAAGTATGAAATCATTACTTCCAATTTAATCTTTTAATTAATCATGTGTACAAGTTTATTCTTGAGTGTGTAAATTTTTATTTATCGCCTTTTAGTTCTTGTGAAGTACTAATTTGATCTAATTTTATAAATTACAAAATTAACTCATGCACATACTGAAATTTAAGACTAAACTTAAATTGCGCTTTTTGTGGCAGAAATAAGATGGATCCTGATCCACTGCTTCATTGATTTATTTCCTTCGATTCCCAAATATGCTGAACAAATCAAAGCAACGGATTTCTCTTAGTAACAATTCAACAAAATTATTACTGATCCAAATACAGTATAGACTCAAGGCTGGTTTTGAAATACAACATATTTTTACTTCTTTCATAGTAAGGTAAAATTTGTTCTTCATGAATTAAGGAACAGAAGAAAAGTTAAAAGGCATTAAATCAGAACAGCATATGCAAGAAAAGTATATCCCTTTGTATTATATTTCTGCATATATTTTGTAATACAAATTCATTGAAAACTTTCCTAAATAAGTCATAATGTCTTTGTCCATAATCATCTCAGTAAGTTGTTTTTCTTTCACATACAAAAGGTAGACTATAATGAAAATTTAGTGAGTTCCTACTGTACAAAATTGCCTCAAATAATCTATGTCAGCTCCTTCTTTCAAAAGAATCAACACAAATTCAAACGAGAAGTAATATCTAGGAAAATGTCTTCTCTGCAAGGAATCGTGAGACCGCCTGTTGGATGGTCATATCCGAATTGTTCCTCAGCTTGGCTCAACAATTCTTGGAATGATGTTTGGTTTAAATATGATATTGGGATCACAAACCGCTTCATTTTCTCTCCTACATACACGGCAAGATAGCCCTTTGGCAAATCCACACCTTTTGAAGATGCTTGGTTTGCAGCTCTTCTGATGATACTTGGTAAACGAAAACCCATTCTTATATGTCTTGTGAAAAGAAAATATTGGTCTAAAAATGAAAGACTTGTGTGTAAGAAGAGTGTTTCTGAATTTCAAATGCTTTGAATTGTGAATGATTTTGTGCTTGTTCAAAATGCTTGCGGCCAAGAATATATATAGTGAACATATATTATTGAAAGGATATGTAACAAACAGTTGGCAACTTGAACTATTAGTGAAGGAGGGTCATAAGAATCGAGGTGCATGGGTGCCACAGAAACTAAGGGAGACAAGGATATATAATAGATCACATGGTGTTGCCTTAGATGTCTTTCTAAAATTTCAACATCAAATAGTCAAATGTCATAATAATAGATAATACGAGTCCCACCTCATTGTGAAAATGCTAGGATATTAATTCACTTGAAATATACTGACGTATAATCACAAACATGTAGGTTGATCTATCATGATCTATGGTTATCCATTTCCTTATAGCCACTTACCAACTGGACATCAACACTATCATAGTGAAGAAAACATGTCTAAAGCATGCTCAGAAAATTATGAAGGACTAATTAATGTATGAACAAATATGAGGTTGTACTTGAGAAGGTGAGGTACAATCTTTAGACAGCACCACATGCTATATCATCTTATTTTCTCTACCCTTTTAACTGTTTCAAACAATAATATAGCTTGGAATTTGGTTTCCAAGGGAACCTCAATAACTATAAATCTACTTACAGTTACTTTCAAAAACAACACAAGTCATTGACATCCTCAAGTATTAGTTGCAATACATCCTTCTAAATATTTTTAGGCCTTTGCTCTATTGAGTTTGTTCTTCCCTCAAAGAAGCACAAAAAATGGGTTTTCGGTTAAATGTTATTCGACGAGCATCATTAACTGCTAGCCAAGCAGCTTCAAAATCAGCAAAAGTGCCAAAGGGCTATGTTGCGGTGTATGTTGGAGAGAAACAAAAACGATTTGTGATCCCAATATCATACTTGAACCAACCATCATTTCAAGACTTGCTGAGTCAAACTGAAGAAGAGTTTGGATATGATCATCTTATGGGTGGCCTCACCATTCCTTGCAGTGTAGATGTCTTTCAACATATAACTTCTCGCTTGAATGAGCTATGAATCTGGCACCAAAAGAGACTGACATAGTTTAGTAGTGATATTTTTGTAAACTAGGCATCTTATCAAATTGTAAAGATGGGAAAAAAATTACAATTAGATTGACAAATTTATAGAGTATATATATTTTTTAATGACAATGAATTTGAATACTCAAGCACCTCGTCTGTGTTTTTGGTTTATTGCACTTAAGAACTTGTGAAATATCACTATTTGAGTTATGTTTCTTGCCATAAGAAAAAATTGGTATTCTGAAAATTTTCAAAGCTGGAATGGAAGACATGATACCAATCAAGATCAGAGCAAAACAGTTTTTCCTTGGACAAAAGTGAAAGATAAATTTACCGAATAGTTTTTTTTTTAAAAAATTTTTAAAACTACATAATATAGACATGAAATTAAATTTTTGGGCGCCAAAGCCTTAATCATGCATTCCCTTCATATGCAAGTGCACAATAACAATGACAGTAACAAGGTCAAATATTCCACTGAGTAACACAGGCCTCATTCTATGGTGCTTGTATGGATATCCTTATCTACTGAATTGATTGGTTAATGTGCTATATGATGTGTTCTAGGGAGAGATAAGTCTCACGAACTACCACACGCTATTGTCTTAATTCTCAGGTTAATATATAACCTGTTCATGTTGCTTCTAGTAAATGTTAATCTTAAACCAATCAACTCTTTCTTCACAAATCCTATCATGTAAGATGTGTCATTCAAAATAAATAATTGATTCCTATTTTGAATAGAATTTTGAGATTATAGAAAACTGAGTCAAACTGTGTTGGTTTATACGAGGCCTTGGAGCAAGCCCTATTAATTTGGCTAAATCATCAATAGTTATTGCTAGTATTAATTAGGAGATATAAAAGTAACAGATTATCTCATTTCAACTGGCTAGAACTAACTATAACTTGTAATAGGCTTCATGGTTGCCTTAGTCAGAAGACAAAAATGAAGGGTAGCATACACAAGTCTATACATATAAATCTTCAGCAAAAAAGTGTGTACATAAGTTTATTGAAGTTGAGATAAAATTTATATATTATGTGTCCTTAACATCACACTGAGATTATTCTTTACCACATTCAAAGGAAGAATACAAATTTGATTGGGGTCATCAATTTTAATTTAACTCATCTGAGCATAGTACTCAAAATTATTTCCATGCAGTTCCAAATAAATTTATCCTTGATACTTCTCTTTGATTCTGGAAAATAACTTTAGCTATGCACTGACTGTGAATATCATAAATGATATCTACTGTTAAATTTATGAGAAAATTCATGTCATTTTTTTCCCATCAACAAGCAGCTTGCTATTTTTGCATTATTATGTTAAAATTGTAACAGATAAAGTAACTGCTCACTTTCACTACACAAGAAAAAAGAGGACAAATTTTTTCTGAATTTGTTATTCTGACACTAATATTTCTCCATTTCCCATGAAAAGGGTAATAATTAATTACATGTCAAAAAGATGCCTATTATAAACAAAAAATGTCTCAACTAATCTAGTCCATTCAAGCTAGAAGTTATATATTGGAAGACATCTTCAGTGCAAGGAATGGTGAGACCACCCATAGGATGATACAGGCACTACAAACAAGTTTTGACTCAACAAGTCTTGAAACGATGGTTGGTTCAAGTATGATACAGGCACTACAAACCGCTTTTGTTTCTCTCCAACATACACTGCAACATAGCCCTTTTTCACTTCTACAGATTTTGATGCTGCTTGTCTAGCAGGTACTGATGCCCTTAGAATAGCATGCAAACGGAAACCCATATTTTGTGATTGTTTGAGAGAAGAAGAACAAAGAAAAAATCTCAAATATAAGAAGTATATGTAATTAAATACTGAGGATACCAATGACTTGTGCTGTTTGTGAAGGTTTAGAGGAAGTGTATTTATAGTTTTAAAGTTCTCTAAGAATCCAATTCCAAGAGAAACGGTTGTTGAAGGGGTTTAAAGGATAGAAGCATAAAGGTGAGATAGCATGTGGTGTTGTCTTAGATTGTACCCCACCTTCTTAAACAAATGTCCAATACAAAGCTTCCACTTGCTACCAACTGAGAGGTGCTCAAGAGCAACTTCATATTTGTTCATCATTTAATTGGTGTACTTAATAATTTTGTAAACATGCTTAGACATGTTTTATTCATTATTTATGATAATGTTGATGTCAAGCTGGTAAGTATAAGTAAATGGACAACAATAGATCATCATAGATCATTCTACATGTCTCATGTTTGTTATTATATCAGGTAGATTGATATGGTGGCCTTTGCTCAAGGATGTGGAGCCTTCGTTATCTATTCTATTTGATGTTGAACCTTGAGAAAGTACTCTAAGACAACACCATGTGATCTTTCATATGCCCTTGTCTGGCCATGACTCATACCTCATGGCCCTCCTTCACTGATCATTCCAGTTGCCAACTGTCTATTACATATCCTTTCATTCATCTATATATATTCATGGCTGCAAGCATTTAGGACCAACACAAAATCATTCACATTCCAAATCATTATTTGAGGTTCCGAAACTTAGCTTTCTATACACAAGTCTTTCTTTTTAATACCAATATCTTCTTTTCCAACACATACAAGAATGGGTTTTCGTTTACCTAGTATGATGAGAAGGGCATCATCTTCAAAAGGTGTGGACGTGTCAAAGGGTTATCTAGCAGTATATATTGGTGAGGAAATGAAGAGGTTTGTGATTCCCATATCATACTTGAACCAACCATTATTTCAAGAATTGTTGAGCCAAGTTGAGGAACAATTTGGATATGACCATCCAATGGGTGGTCTCACAATTCCTTGTGGACAAGATGTTTTCTTAGATATCACTTCTCGCTTGAATTGAATACATGCCAACCATCTGCAGATATCATAAGACTGACGTAGATATTTGACCCAATTTTGTAGCAGTTTAGCTCTCAGTTTCAAAAGATTTTCTCTTTTGTTGTTATCATACTTGGTTGTAAAAAAGTTCTTCTGAATGAGAAATTTATTAACATTATTAATGTATTTCTCTTTTTCTCCCGTACATGTCAATCATAAAATCGAAGGATCTATTGGTCAAATGTTCAGTGTGGAGTCTCTAAAAAATAAAATTGACAGAAAGTACTCAAAAAAATTATAACATCTTGCACTTACTTCTGTAATTCGACCTTTGAGCCGAATAGAACCACATAGGCTACAAAACACTCTCTAAAAATTTCTGTTTAGACTGAAAAAACTAGTCTCATCTAATTCTAATATTTATTTATTTTTTATAAGAAACATGTGTCATCTTGTTTAAGTACTCATGTTAACTTATCCAAACTCTCTTAAATCAAAGTCTCACACTTTTCTTTTTCCTAACTATAATAACTGGGGACCATCCCTATTTAATGTTTCGTAGTCACCGAGTCATTCAAACAATGTCGCCGCTGAAACATGGACTGGAGAGATCAAATTTTATCCATCCATGATCATCCGCTGAAACATGGACTGGAGAGGTCCCAGATTCGAATTGAAGACATGATGTCCAACTTAATAATTTCGGCATTTGTCAGTTGAGCTAAGTTTACTCAATTATATCAATATCAAATATATAATATTAATGTCTCAAGTGTAGCACATTGGTATTGGTTGAGACATTGAAGGAGTATTAAGATGGAGGTTCTGAGTTTGATCGTTGCTGCTAACAAATATTTCCTCACCTCAAAAACTAACCTCTAACATTTGCCTAAAAAAAAATAGGTTTAAGTTATGTGCAATTTTAGTAACTCTAGTTTTTTTAGAGTGATTTTTGTGGATATGATGAAAAACTATGCTTGTCTAATTAGAAAAACCAATCACAAATTATAGCCATTTCAATATTTTCTCACCCACGTTTTTCAGAAGTTAAGTTAGTACTTTCAGTACAGCAGTGAAACATTACAAAGAAAAATAACTTTGAAGAGCATATGCAAGACAAATCTGTCACTTTGTATTGTATCTTGGCAAATAAGTTTGTAATTTATATTCATTTGAACATTTCCCTATAGCCCTAAACAGGTTATAGTCTCTTTGTCCATAAATTAAATGAAAGTAAAGAAATACATATTATATTAAAATGTAATTTATAAATATATTAGCTGATTGCGGGGGAAATATTTCAAATTGGTTGTATCAGTGAATGGCATATATGGATTTTAGAATCCGTTACCATAAAGAACTGGAGGAGGTTCTATTAGAAATTAGTTTTGTTAGTGAAAGCACTGCAAAAGAAAATAATCAAGATAGATCTTTGTCTCTTTGTATTATATCTTGGCAAATAAGTTTACAACATAAATTCATTGAAAATTGTCCTACACAAGTTCTACTCTCACTACAAAATTGTCTCAAATAATCTATGTTATATCAGCTACTTCCACAAATGGATTTAGCAAGTATTCAGGCGAGAAGTGATATCTAAGAATAAGTCTTCTCCACATGGAATAGTGAGACCACCCATAGGATGGTCATATCCGAATTGTTCCTCAGCTTGGCACAAAAATTCTTGAAACGAGGTTTGGTTCAAGTATGATACAGGGATCACAAACCGCTTCATTTTCTCTCCTACATATACCGCAAGATATCCCTTTGGCACATCCACACTTTTTGAAGATGCTGCCCTTCTTATGATACTAGGTAAACGAAAACCCATTGTTGTATGTCTTGTGAAAGACTTGTGTATAAGAAGAATGTTTCTGAATTTCAAATGCTTTGGGTTGTGAATGATTTTGTGTTGGTCCTAAATGCTTGCAGCCATGAATATATATAGATGATTGAAAAGATATTTAACAAACGTACAGTTGGCAACTTGAATTATCAGTGAAGGAAGACCATGAGAATAGAGATGCATGGGAGCCATAGAATCAAAGGGAGACAAGGGCATATAATAGATCACATGGGGTTGTCTTAGATGATTTTCTCAACTTTCAACATCAATAGATAATGCAAGTCCCACCTCCTTGTGCTAATGCTAGCATGATAATTCACTTGAAATAATACAGATGTATAAATATAATCACAAACATATAGTTTGGTCTATAATGATCTATCTATAGTTACCATCACTGCCTTATAGTCACTTACCAACTGGACATCAACACTATCATAATGAAGAAAACATGTCTAAAGCATGTTTACAAAATTATCACGTACTAGTTAATGCATGAACAAATATGAGGTTGCACTTAAACACCTCTCACTTAGCTGCAAGTGGAGCCTTTGTATTGGACATTGTTTGAGAAGGTGGGGTACAATCTTAAGACAGCACCACACGCTATCTCATCTTATGCTTTCTGCCCTTTAACTCATTCAAACAATAATTTAGCTTGGAATCGGGTCTCAAGAGAACCTCAATTACTATAAATATAATTACAATTGCCTTAAAAAACAACACAAGTCATTGACATCCTCAAGTATTAGTTACATTCTTTTAAAAAATTAGTTAAAAAAAATGGGTTTCCGGTGAAATGTTATTCGACAAGCATTATTAACTGATAGTCCAACAGCTTCAAAATCAGCAGAAGTTTCAAAGGGCTATCTTGCAGTGTATGTTGGGGAGAAACAAAAACGGTTTGTGATCCCAATATCATACTCGAACCAGCCATCATTTCAAGACTTACTGAGTCAAGCTGAAGAAGAGTTTGGTTATGATCATCCTATGGGTGGCCTCACCATTCCTTGCACCGAAGATGTCTTCCAACATATAACTTCTCACTTGAATGGACTATGAATCTCACATTGTAACAAAGAATATTGACATAGATTAAATAAGTAGATACATTTTGTAGAACAAGAATCTACTTAATTTGTATAGATTACCCCTTTTCATGAGAAATGTCAAGAGTGTTAATGACAAAAAAAAATTGTTTTCTGTTTTCTTGTTTAATATCAATTACAGTTTTCACAACTCGCTGCAGTTTGGCAATTTATGCACAAATGTCATGACTGTTTGCTGTAAAATAAATTAAAAAAAATTTGTTCTGATTTGTTTTAATAAATTCCTTAGTAGTGAAGAACCATCTTGTTAGAAAAGTTTCCCAAAATTCCACCACATGTAGCTACTTTTATAAACAAGTAATTTGAAGAAGGCTAAATTTATCAATTAATTGAATTGTATGTGTCATTTGTCAACACGTATATGTTTCCCTTGTCTAGAGGGAAGTTCCCACTTCCACAATTCAATGTACTAATCTTATTTTACCTAAAGTGTTAGGCACATGTTTTACTATTTATATGTCTAGTTTCTAAATCACTACCTACTTCTTGATCATTCATTCATAAAATATCTATTTACCTCTATATATATACACATGTAACATCCCAAAATCCTTCATCAAGTTTACACACTTTTCCATCAACTAGTCCTTTCTTCAAAATCTGTCATCAACTTCTCTGAAAAAATAATAATGGCTATTCGTTTGCCTTTGATCATGCAGGCTAAGAAGCGTATCCTCTGCAGCACACTTTCAAGCAGCAAAAAAGTGTCATCTGTTAATATACCAAAAGGTTATTTGGCAGTATATGTTGGAGAAGAGAAAAAGAAGAGATTTGTGGTTCCAATATCATACTTGCATGAACCTGCTTTTCAACAATTGCTTTGTAAAGCTGAAGAAGAATTTGGATTTAATCATCCAATGGGTGGTCTCACCATTCCTTGCAGAGAAGATATCTTTGTTAGTGTTACTTCTCAATTGGAAGTTTAATCACAAACAACAAACAAATCACCAAGTTCATCATATATCACATACTTTTCTCTACAAAGCCACTTGAATTAAGTGTCAGAAAAGACTCGTGTTGGTTTGTGGGCATAGCTAACAATCCTGAAAGCAGTCTGAGATGTTACACCGTCCATTGCATATCACAACAGCTTGAGAGCACGAGTGATAAGTACACGGGTTCCTGTCAAGCCATGATCTTTGCAGCCATTTCATCAAATGGACTATACAGGACCAAATATTACTAGAAGCCATTCTGCTTTGAAGCCTGTTGAAATTAGCATAACACATGCATGCATTAGGGATATAATTTCATTCTTGAAGAGTTTATCATCTGGTCTCACAAAATTTCACGATGAATAAGATTAGTCTAGAGAATCACATCTAGAAGCATTTATTTAAGGTATCAGAGATATGTTGTAAAGCATTTTGTATATTATGAAATGAGAAAAACAAGGAATTTATTTAACTATTGTAACCCGTAGCTTTTATATTATTTTCATGGATCAATTGATATTTAATCCACGCCTCTTGTTTCTCTTATATACTACAAAAACTGAATATGTAGTACAAACATGGATGCAATACGACACAAATATGCAAATACTATAAACTTTAAAAATTTAAGATATGACATGACCTAAATATGATAACAAAATTTTATGCAAATTACTTGTAAGAGATATTGATCATTCCTCATTCACTCTGATTAAATTATATATGTTGCATTGTGTCGGTTACAGTGGGGTCTTGATGGAATGGAGACAATCAAAAGGAATTTCTGTGCTCTTCACAAGGACTTGTCCTTCAAGTTTTTATGACAAAGAAAACCATTGATTTTGATTGGAGAGATTGTAACATGCAACCAATAATGAATTTAAGCTCCTAGAAGACTACTGACCCAATGTCCAAATATTTATCAAAATTTGAAGAAGTTTCTTGTAGTTATCAAGGATAATGTATTATAACTAGTCCATTTAGAGACCAAATAGATATATACAAAAAAGTGAAAATGTGAGTTGACTTGAACATGACATGTCTTGAACATAACAGCTAAGGATATTGATTAAACAATAAAAAAAGGATACCTTGCAAATAGCAAGCATTATTAGAAGGTCAACCTTTTTTCCAATTCAAGCAATTTCAAAGGGATTTGAAGTTCCAAAAGGATACCTTGCAGTCTATGTTGGAAATAAAATGAGGCAGTTCATGATTCCAATATCATATTTGAATTAACCTTCATTTCAAGAATGATTATGTCAAGCAGAAGAAGAATTTGGATATGATCATCCAATGGATGGTCTCACAATTCCATGCAACGAGGATGAATTCTTAAATCTTACTTCTTGCTTAAAACCATACTAATAGAGCCTGAGATTAGTTAGTTGAGGAAAATTTGTACAGAAGGAACTTTTTTCTATTGTGAAGATTTTTCATTTTGCTTCTTCTTTGTATAGAAAAATGATACCTGAATGAGAATATTGTGACAAGACATTGTAAACTCACTCCCAAGAATTTTAATATATAAGACATTATCATTATCATTATCAAATTTGAGTTAATTATATATCAGGTTATCATTAGGTACATAGCAAGAACTTGTCAGCTTGGTAGGTTTATTAAAAGATGTAGAACATGATGTTATCCCTTTGTATTTTGCATATTTTCTTCTAGCTAAGTTACCTTATGTAGGGATGGGAATAGGCTAGGCCGTCCGACAGGGACCTATGACCTGGCCTACTTATGGCCTGGCCTGACCTGTTTAATAAGAAGGCCAGGTTCAGGCTTATATAAAAGCCTATTAGGCCTGACAGACCGGCCTATATATATATATATTATTTATTAATGTTATTTTTTATTATTATTTATTAATATTATAGTTTCCTATTTTAAAGTATATATATATATATATATATATATCTTATTATTTATTAACGTTATTTATTAATATTATTGTTTTCTATTTTAAAGCCTATTCATTAGGCTATTTTAATATTATTTTATTATATTAGATTTGATTATAATTTTATTAGTTTTCCTTATATAAAACTTTTAATTTAGCCTATTTAAAAAAATGTAAAATATAACATTTAAATATTTTAATGTGAATAAGGCTTTTAAATAGGCTTTCAGGCGAGGTCAGATTTTTAAAAAGGCGGCCGAAAAAAAAGCCTATGATAGGCCGTAAGCCAGACTTAGGCCTAAAAAATTAATCGTAGGCCAGACTTAGGCCTAAAAAATTAATCAGACTCAAGCCTTTCAAAACCTGGCCTGACCTAACCTATTCCCACCCCTAAGTCCTTATGCATAGTCTTGCTTTATATGAATCTCCTTTCAATTTATAATATTAGAAAATATCTTATAATATTTTTTATATTATATTAGAGTATCCGTTATTTTCTAGGATCAATTTATAATCATAGAGATATCTTATAATATCTCTCATTATTATTATGATTTGTTCCTAATTTAGGATTGAGTCTATGTTTCTATCTATAAATAGAGATTAATATTGAGTCTTTTGTAGTCAAGTTAGCATAAAGCTATTATTAATAATATTCAAACCCTTATTATTTTCTCTCATCTTTTTCTCTAAAATCCTACAACTTCAACATGGCATTAGAGCCTATTTTGATCCTCATTGAACTATCCCGCCTCCATTCTGTTGGAGTTTCCAATAGTTTGGGAATATAATCTTAGTTTCTAACGTGAAAATTCCTTTTTCAAACTACTGTCGTGACCTATTCTAACACCAGTTTCACTGGTTTTTCATTGAGTTCTGCCGCCGTCACTAGTTCTGGTGACTTTTCCGAAAAACGAACACTCCATCCGCTTCGCCAGATCGGAACGCGACCTCTTTGAACTTGCCTCCGCCTCCTGGTTTTGAATCTACTTTCGTATTACACCTGCTACCTCCAAGATCCGTATCTTAGTTGGTTAGAGCCGCTATTAACCACAAGGTTGGAAGTTCAACCCTTTTGGTTCAGTTGGTTAGAGTATTATTAACCCCATTGGTTGTGGAAAGCTTTACAGAACCTAACCAAGAGCTCTTGCTACTGTCTGCCATGGAAAAGTTTTACAGCAAGTTTAAAAAAAAAAAATTCTTAACTCTCACTGCCATATTCACTTCCAAAAACAAACAAAAAATGGATATCTCAGAGATAGCAAAGAAACTCGGTTTCTCCGATTCCAAACTCCTCATACGTAAAGCCGCTGAGCTCCGTCGCCTCTGCGATGTCCACTTCGATTCCTCCGTCATCGGTGTCGGTGAAGTTGCAAAAGCTATCATCTGTATGGAGATCGCAGCGACGAGACTCGGTGTTCTCTTCGATCGATCTTCGGCGGTTAGACTCAGTGGAATGTCCGAAAGAGCTTACATTAGATCTTATAATTCACTTCATAATGGCCTTGGCGTCAAGTTGAAGCTAGATGTGAGAGAATTGGCGATCCAATTCGGTTGTGTTCGAATTATACCTTATGTTTGCGACGGTCTCAAGATTTACAAGGATCGGTTTCTTTCATCTTTGCCGGCTGCTCGCCGTGCTAGTGCTGATTTTACTCGTCCCGTGTTCATGGCTGTTGCTTTTTATTTATGTGCAAAGAAACAAAAGCTCAAAGTTGACAAGATTAAGCTAATTGAACTATGTGGTACATCTGAATCTGAATTTTCTAGTGTTTCTACTACTATGAAAGACTTGTGCCATGATGTTTTTGGGGTAGCTAAGGAAAAGAAAGACCCTAAAGAAGTAAAGACCAATAGAGATCTGCTTGATGCCTTGCCAAGCAAAAGAAAAGCTGAGGATGGTGGCTATTTGTCTGATGATGGGGCAGAGATTTCAAGTTATAAAAAGAGGAAGCAGATGGAAACACGTGATTATCAAAAGTGGAAATCTTCAGTTCTTGCATCGAATAAACAAGATAAGACAAAAGCGCCTTGCAAGAAACCCAAACAGACCCGCCTCAACTTTGCCAAGGAAACTCCTGAGACTCATAAGTTGGAGGCAATATGAGATAGTATTGCTTTGTATTGTGATGAAAGATTCCGGAGGAACTTCAGTACAGTATAAAACAAAGAATGAAGATTGGCATTAACCTATATTGTATTTGTAACAGAAGAGGAGTAGTGGTCTAGTTGATTATTCTCACATATAGTGTTCTCAATTTTGATAGAAGTTGTCTTTTGGTAAATTGCCAAAGTATTAATTTATAGCAAGAACTCGGTACAGATTGTCCCTTTATTAAATTTCATTGGCAACAAAAAAAAAAAGTCTGGTCCTTGGTTTTGTTCCTAATCTGGAATTGAAGAGCAACTTATTGGCTAAATTGCTCTCCTCTAGCTATGAAGCTATTGGGAAACTTGTTGATCCAGAAAAAAGCCTTTCTCATAAACAGAACCCTGCTTCTTATACACAGTTTGAATGCTGCCTCTAGAGAACTGCACAGAATAGGAACTATATTCAGTCATCTTTCGATATCTGTGGCAACTGAACCTGCTGCAGATGACTTGATACTTTTATTGCTAAGGGTGTTCTGGCCCATCTTGGAGAAAATATTTACCTCCGAGCATATTGAGAGTGGTAATTTATCAATAGCAGCTTGCCGAGCTCTTTCCCTAGCTATTCAATCTTCAGGTCAGCATTTTGTGACCCTACTACCCAAAGTGCTGGATTGGCTGTCGACAAATTTTGTTTTGTTCCAAAGTCATGAGTGCTATATAAGAACTGCTTCCATTGTCATTGAAGAATTTGGTCATCGAGAGGAGTATGGACCTTTATTTGTCACCATGTTTGAAAGATTTACTCATTCAGCTTCTGTAATGGCTCTAAGTTCTTCCTACATGTGACCAACAACCTGACTTAGTGGAGGCCTACACCAATTTTGCATCCACATATATTCGCTCCTGTAATAAGGGTGCAATTTCAGCTCCTGGTCTTAGGCAACGCATTTATCGCTACCCTGGTTGCAACATGCAAGATGTTTCTCTTCAATGAGTTGCTGGAGGAATGATGTCAGTCCCATATGACATGGGTGGTCTTCCAATCTGTGATGCTGTAGGCCAACCAATGCCCATTCAGGCTTTGGCTACAACACTCGCGAATGCACCCTCGGAACAGCAGAGGACTATGCTTGGGGAGGCTTTGTATCCGCTTGTAGATCAGCTGAAACATGATGCAGCAGCTAAGATTACTGGCATGCTTTTGGGCTTTCTTTTTACTTTTTTGGTGCACGATTATTCTCTCTTCAACGGTTCCAGATCTGCCCTTACTCTCCAATTTTGATCAACAAAAATATGTGTTTTTGTTCAAACAGCCGTTATCTCTCGTGTTTTGGATGCATTTTCTTATTTCGTTGATCGATCATTGCTTCGTTTCATTAGAGTCGCGCTGCTTCTTTTTCGTGTTTGTCATGCAATTTAGTTATTACTAAGAGATTATAATAGTGGTTTATATTCCTACCGACGATCATTTTGGTGGTGTCCCTTTTTCCACATATGAATCATATTAGTGATGACTTCTTCCGTTGGTGGTTATTCTAACGGTGTCTTTTATTTTCATGACTCACTTTATCGTGACAATTTGTCCCAGATGCACTGACATTGCCTTTCTCTCCTTGAAGCACGCCTCTCTCTCCTTGAAGCAGATTGAAGTTTAAATATTTTGAGTCTCCGATATTATTGGTTTGGAGCTTCCAAATACAGTTTTTTAGAAGAACGGATGTTGCTTTGTTCGATTGCTTGCCATGAATTTCTCTCATGCTGATGATTATTTCAGTTATTTGGTTAGGCAATATTTATAGCAATTTTCTCCGACTTCACCTGCATCCCTGAGTTGTCTTTCCATCCTTTTTATTATTTTGCGGAGTAAAACATTGTTTTCTTGTAGCAAGCTAAAGCTTAGTAAGCTTTAGCTTGAGGGGGAGTATTAGAATATTAGAAAATATCTTATAATATCTTTTATATTATATTAGAGTATCTTGAGTTATTTCTTATGATCAATTTATAATCATAGAGATATTTTATAATATCTCTCATGATTATTATGATTTGTTTCTAATTTAGGATTGAGTCTATGTTTCTCTATAAATAGAGATTAGTATTGAGTATTTTGTAATCAAGTTAGCATAAAGCTATTATCAATAATATTCAAACCCTTATTATTTTCTCTCCTCTTTTTCTTTAAAATCCCACAACTTCAACAATAATCATGCTTATTTATTTAGAACTTAGTTTTCCACTTTTCTACCAACATACACTAATGGTTTGCTGTCACAATTAGCATCTTTACTTTCCAACTTACGGGCAGAAAGAAATTGCTTTAATGTTAGAAATAAAATGATCTTTCCCTTTAAACTTAATAAACAAAAAACACAGAGGAGCTGCTTGAGTAATCAAATGCATTGTCTTGTCATTAAACATTTGACAATAAGCCTAATTTACAAAAATGTGTCTAGTCTACTAAACTATGCCAGTCTCTTCTGTTGGGAAATTTATAGCCCGTTCAAGCGAGAAGCTACATGTTGGAAGACATCTTCGTCGCAAGGAATGGTGAGACCACCCATGGGATGATCATATCCAAACTCTTCTTCAGCTTGACTCAATAGGTCTTGAAACATTGGTTGGTTCAAGTATGATATTGGGATCACAAACCGCTTCTGTTTCTCTCCAACATACACTGCAACATAGCCCTTTGCCACTTGTACAGATTTTGGTGCTGCTTGGCTAGCAGTTAATGGCTTGTCGAATAACATTTAATCTGAAACCCATTTTTTTGCTTGTTTGAGGGAAGAACAAACTCAACAGAACAAAGAACTCAAATTTATTAAGGATGTAAGTAAATACTGAGAAAGCCAATGACTTGTGTTGTTTGTGAAGGCAAAAGTAAGTATATTTATAGCTTTTGAGATTTTATGGAAACCCAATTCCAAGCTAAATGGTTGTTTGAAAGGATAAAATAATAGAGAGCATAGGATGAGATATCATGTGGTGCTGTCTTAGATTGTACCCCACCTTTTCAAACAATGTTTAATACAAGGGCAACCTCATATTTTTTCATGCATTAACTAGTACTTCATAATTTTGTAAACATGCTTTAGACATGCTTGCTTCATTATGATAATGCAGATGTCCAACCGATAAACTCTAAGGCAATGGACAATGAAAGATCATCATAGACCATTCTACATATTTGTGGTTATACTTTCAAGTGGATTAATTATATGCTGGCCTGTACTCAAGAAGGTGGGACTTGTATTATGTACTACAGCATTTGATGTTGATCCTTAATAAAGACCTCCAAAGACAACACCATATGCTCTTGTCTCATAATGATTCAAACCTCATGGCCCTCCTTCACTGATCAGTATAGTTGCCGACTACTGGTTACATATCCTTTCATTCATCTATATATATTCATGGCTGCAAGTACTAAGGACCAACACATAATCATTCACATCCCAAGTCTTTTGAGAAACTTGAGTCTTCTATATACAAGTCTTTCTTTTTAAGACCAATTTCATCTCTCTTTTTTTCAACATATAAAAGAATGGGTTTTCGTTTACCTAGTATCATCAGAAGAACATCATCTTCAAAAGGTGTAGATGTGCCAAAGAGATATCTAGCAGTATATGTTGGAGAGGAAATGAAACGGTTTGTTATTCCCTTATCATACTTGAACCAACCATCGTTTCAAGAATTGTTGAACCAAGCTGAGGAACAATTCGAATATGATCACCCAATGGGTGGTCTCACTATTCCATGCAGAGAAGACGTGTTCTTAGATATCACTTCTCGATTGAGTAGGTGCTAACCCCTTCAGTAGAAGGAGGTGACAAATTATTTAATTTTAGTCAATTTGTACATCAGACAATTTTTTTTCTTTCATTTTAGTCTTCCTCCTTTGTAAATGAAAGGAAAAAGAGAAGCATTTGAGAGGGATAGTCATGGTCAATGAGATTATCATCTCTTTAGGGATTTAGGCCAATGTTCAATGATATTTTTTTTTATAACAATATTTGTCAAGATATAATACAAAGTGACAGATTTGTCTTGCATATGCTCTTCAAAGTTATTTTCCTTGGCATTGCTTCACTGCTGTACAAAAAGTACCAACTTAACTTCTAAAGAAGGGGGGTAAGAAATTAAAAAATGACTATAATCTGTGATTACTTTTTTCTGTTTAGACATGTTAAACTCAGAATTTCTGATTGGTAAAAATGTGTCATTTTCATTGGAGAAATTTCCTTTAAATAATGTTGATATAAAATGATATGTAGCCTTAATTCTTGCTATAACAGCTAACCTACAGCTACTAAATAATTATGAGAATAATAACAAATATCATCAAATCTGCACAATTAATAATTATGAAAACTGCCAATTCCATTGGCATCCCCTCAAGTTGATGCTGGTGAGTCTATAAGCATCAATTTGTTGATTAGAAAATTATGTTGACGTGTCAAGGATTTGGTGAGGACATCTGAACCGATGTTGAGACATGAGGCAGAGTAATAACTTTGCGGTCATAGGCTTCCCTAATTGAATGGTAATCGACTTCTATGTGCTTTGTTCTTTCATGGTATACTGGATTTGCTGCAGACATGGACCGGTATTATGCTTCAGTAGAGGATTTAGATACAAAATCTTGTTTCTTGCACTTCCAAGAGATAGGGGCATCACCTAAAAACATGCACCAGCTGGTGGTAGATTTTCTTGTGTCTTGGCAACCAGCCCAATCAGCATCACTGTAAGCTTGAAGTTGTATTGTTGCACCATTAGGGAATAAGAGACCGCGGCTGTGGTCACATGGAAGCAAGGTTATGTCACAACAAAAATTGAAGAGGAGTATATAATTTAATCCATCTCAAATAGACTATATACATCTCCTTGAGTGTGAATTTGAGAGAAGAAACTGTTGGAAAGCAGAAAATGGAATGAAAAGATTTCAAATTATGCAAACATATTGAACAAAAACACCTAGGAATAATTAATAAAATTTGACAAGAAGAGACTATCGCTCACCCTCTCAATTTGGCCTGTTCATGTTTGAGACTTTGGTCTAAAAAAACAAAGCAAAGAACTCAAGTCTCACAAATACTAAATTTGGATGTTTATAGTCTTAATTATCTCTAGACATTTTATCTGCAAAAATAATTGGCTCAAGCATTTAGGACCAACACAAAATCATTCACATCCCAAGGCATTTGAAGTTCAGAAACTTGAATCTTAAAAGAAAAAAAAAGTCTTTCTTCTTAAGACAAATCTCTTCTTTCAACACATACAACAATGGGTTTTCGTTTATCTGGTATCATGAGAAGGACAATATCTTCAAAAGGTGTGGATGTGCCAAAGGAAAATCTAGCCGTATATGTTGGTATCATGAGAAGGACAACATCTTCAAGAACTGTTGAACCAAGCTGAGGAACAATTCGAATATGATCATCCAATGGGTGGTCTCACTATTCCATGCAGAGAAGACATGTTCTTAGATGTCACTTCTCGTTTAAGTAGGTTCTAATCCCTTTGGTAGAAGAAGTTGACATAGATTATATAATTTGAGGCCATTTGTACAGCAAACACTTTGTTTTTTCTTTCATTTTAGTTATGGACAAAGAGACTATAACCTGTTTAGGGCTATAGGGAAATGTTCAAATGAATATAAATTACAAACTTATTTGCCAAGATACAATACAAAGTGACAGATTTCTCTTGCATAATCTCTTCAAAGTTATTTTTCTTTGTATTGCTTCACTGCTGTACTGAAAGTACTAACTTAACTTCTGATAAATGTGGGTGAGAAAATATTGAAATGACTATAATTTGTGATTGGTTTCTCTAATTAGACAAGCATAGTTTTTCATCATATCCACAAAAATCACTCTAAAAAAACTAGAGTGACTAAAATTGCACATAACTTAAACCTATTTTTTTTAGGCAAATGTTAAGAGGTTAGTTTGTGAGGTGAGGAAATATTTGTTAGCAGTAACGATCAAATTCTGAACCTCCATCTTAATACTCCTTCAATGTCTCAAACCATACCAATGTGCTACACTTGAGACATTAATATTATATATTTGATATTGATATAATTGAGTAAACTATAATCCTTAAGTCTCAGCTCAATTGACAAATGTCGAAATTATTAAGTTGGAAATCATGTCTTCGATTCGAATTTGGGACCTCGCAGTGGTGGTAATTATACCATCTCATCTATAAACAAAAACAAAAAACCATACAAGGATGATCATGGATGGATAAAATTTGATCTCTCCAGTCCATGTTTCAGCGGCGGCATTGTTTGAATGACTCGGTGACTACGAAACATTAAATAGGGATGGTCCCCAGTTATTATAGTTAGGAAAAAGAAAAGTGTGAGACTTTGATTTAAGAGAGTTTGGATAAGTTAACATGAGTACTTAAACAAGATGACACATGTTTCTTATAAAAAATAAATAAATATTAGAATTAGATGAGACTAGTTTTTTCAGTCTAAACAGAAATTTTTAGAGAGTGTTTTGTAGCCTATGTGGTTCTATTCGGCTCAAAGGTCGAATTACAGAAGTAAGTGCAAGATGTTATAATTTTTTTGAGTACTTTCTGTCAATTTTATTTTTTAGAGACTCCACACTGAACATTTGACCAATAGATCCTTCGATTTTATGATTGACATGTACGGGAGAAAAAGAGAAATACATTAATAATGTTAATAAATTTCTCATTCAGAAGAACTTTTTTACAACCAAGTATGATAACAACAAAAGAGAAAATCTTTTGAAACTGAGAGCTAAACTGCTACAAAATTGGGTCAAATATCTACGTCAGTCTTATGATATCTGCAGATGGTTGGCATGTATTCAATTCAAGCGAGAAGTGATATCTAAGAAAACATCTTGTCCACAAGGAATTGTGAGACCACCCATTGGATGGTCATATCCAAATTGTTCCTCAACTTGGCTCAACAATTCTTGAAATAATGGTTGGTTCAAGTATGATATGGGAATCACAAACCTCTTCATTTCCTCACCAATATATACTGCTAGATAACCCTTTGACACGTCCACACCTTTTGAAGATGATGCCCTTCTCATCATACTAGGTAAACGAAAACCCATTCTTGTATGTGTTGGAAAAGAAGATATTGGTATTAAAAAGAAAGACTTGTGTATAGAAAGCTAAGTTTCGGAACCTCAAATAATGATTTGGAATGTGAATGATTTTGTGTTGGTCCTAAATGCTTGCAGCCATGAATATATATAGATGAATGAAAGGATATGTAATAGACAGTTGGCAACTGGAATGATCAGTGAAGGAGGGCCATGAGGTATGAGTCATGGCCAGACAAGGGCATATGAAAGATCACATGGTGTTGTCTTAGAGTACTTTCTCAAGGTTCAACATCAAATAGAATAGATAACGAAGGCTCCACATCCTTGAGCAAAGGCCACCATATCAATCTACCTGATATAATAACAAACATGAGACATGTAGAATGATCTATGATGATCTATTGTTGTCCATTTACTTATACTTACCAGCTTGACATCAACATTATCATAAATAATGAATAAAACATGTCTAAGCATGTTTACAAAATTATTAAGTACACCAATTAAATGATGAACAAATATGAAGTTGCTCTTGAGCACCTCTCAGTTGGTAGCAAGTGGAAGCTTTGTATTGGACATTTGTTTAAGAAGGTGGGGTACAATCTAAGACAACACCACATGCTATCTCACCTTTATGCTTCTATCCTTTAAACCCCTTCAACAACCGTTTCTCTTGGAATTGGATTCTTAGAGAACTTTAAAACTATAAATACACTTCCTCTAAACCTTCACAAACAGCACAAGTCATTGGTATCCTCAGTATTTAATTACATATACTTCTTATATTTGAGATTTTTTCTTTGTTCTTCTTCTCTCAAACAATCACAAAATATGGGTTTCCGTTTGCATGCTATTCTAAGGGCATCAGTACCTGCTAGACAAGCAGCATCAAAATCTGTAGAAGTGAAAAAGGGCTATGTTGCAGTGTATGTTGGAGAGAAACAAAAGCGGTTTGTAGTGCCTGTATCATACTTGAACCAACCATCGTTTCAAGACTTGTTGAGTCAAAACTTGTTTGTAGTGCCTGTATCATCCTATGGGTGGTCTCACCATTCCTTGCACTGAAGATGTCTTCCAATATATAACTTCTAGCTTGAATGGACTAGATTAGTTGAGACATTTTTTGTTTATAATAGGCATCTTTTTGACATGTAATTAATTATTACCCTTTTCATGGGAAATGGAGAAATATTAGTGTCAGAATAACAAATTCAGAAAAAATTTGTCCTCTTTTTTCTTGTGTAGTGAAAGTGAGCAGTTACTTTATCTGTTACAATTTTAACATAATAATGCAAAAATAGCAAGCTGCTTGTTGATGGGAAAAAAATGACATGAATTTTCTCATAAATTTAACAGTAGATATCATTTATGATATTCACAGTCAGTGCATAGCTAAAGTTATTTTCCAGAATCAAAGAGAAGTATCAAGGATAAATTTATTTGGAACTGCATGGAAATAATTTTGAGTACTATGCTCAGATGAGTTAAATTAAAATTGATGACCCCAATCAAATTTGTATTCTTCCTTTGAATGTGGTAAAGAATAATCTCAGTGTGATGTTAAGGACACATAATATATAAATTTTATCTCAACTTCAATAAACTTATGTACACACTTTTTTGCTGAAGATTTATATGTATAGACTTGTGTATGCTACCCTTCATTTTTGTCTTCTGACTAAGGCAACCATGAAGCCTATTACAAGTTATAGTTAGTTCTAGCCAGTTGAAATGAGATAATCTGTTACTTTTATATCTCCTAATTAATACTAGCAATAACTATTGATGATTTAGCCAAATTAATAGGGCTTGCTCCAAGGCCTCGTATAAACCAACACAGTTTGACTCAGTTTTCTATAATCTCAAAATTCTATTCAAAATAGGAATCAATTATTTATTTTGAATGACACATCTTACATGATAGGATTTGTGAAGAAAGAGTTGATTGGTTTAAGATTAACATTTACTAGAAGCAACATGAACAGGTTATATATTAACCTGAGAATTAAGACAATAGCGTGTGGTAGTTCGTGAGACTTATCTCTCCCTAGAACACATCATATAGCACATTAACCAATCAATTCAGTAGATAAGGATATCCATACAAGCACCATAGAATGAGGCCTGTGTTACTCAGTGGAATATTTGACCTTGTTACTGTCATTGTTATTGTGCACTTGCATATGAAGGGAATGCATGATTAAGGCTTTGGCGCCCAAAAATTTAATTTCATGTCTATATTATGTAGTTTTAAAAATTTTTTAAAAAAAAAACTATTCGGTAAATTTATCTTTCACTTTTGTCCAAGGAAAAACTGTTTTGCTCTGATCTTGATTGGTATCATGTCTTCCATTCCAGCTTTGAAAATTTTCAGAATACCAATTTTTTCTTATGGCAAGAAACATAACTCAAATAGTGATATTTCACAAGTTCTTAAGTGCAATAAACCAAAAACACAGACGAGGTGCTTGAGTATTCAAATTCATTGTCATTAAAAAATATATATACTCTATAAATTTGTCAATCTAATTGTAATTTTTTTCCCATCTTTACAATTTGATAAGATGCCTAGTTTACAAAAATATCACTACTAAACTATGTCAGTCTCTTTTGGTGCCAGATTCATAGCTCATTCAAGCGAGAAGTTATATGTTGAAAGACATCTACACTGCAAGGAATGGTGAGGCCACCCATAAGATGATCATATCCAAACTCTTCTTCAGTTTGACTCAGCAAGTCTTGAAATGATGGTTGGTTCAAGTATGATATTGGGATCACAAATCGTTTTTGTTTCTCTCCAACATACACCGCAACATAGCCCTTTGGCACTTTTGCTGATTTTGAAGCTGCTTGGCTAGCAGTTAATGATGCTCGTCGAATAACATTTAACCGAAAACCCATTTTTTGTGCTTCTTTGAGGGAAGAACAAACTCAATAGAGCAAAGGCCTAAAAATATTTAGAAGGATGTATTGCAACTAATACTTGAGGATGTCAATGACTTGTGTTGTTTTTGAAAGTAACTGTAAGTAGATTTATAGTTATTGAGGTTCCCTTGGAAACCAAATTCCAAGCTATATTATTGTTTGAAACAGTTAAAAGGGTAGAGAAAATAAGATGATATAGCATGTGGTGCTGTCTAAAGATTGTACCTCACCTTCTCAAGTACAACCTCATATTTGTTCATACATTAATTAGTCCTTCATAATTTTCTGAGCATGCTTTAGACATGTTTTCTTCACTATGATAGTGTTGATGTCCAGTTGGTAAGTGGCTATAAGGAAATGGATAACCATAGATCATGATAGATCAACCTACATGTTTGTGATTATACGTCAGTATATTTCAAGTGAATTAATATCCTAGCATTTTCACAATGAGGTGGGACTCGTATTATCTATTATTATGACATTTGACTATTTGATGTTGAAATTTTAGAAAGACATCTAAGGCAACACCATGTGATCTATTATATATCCTTGTCTCCCTTAGTTTCTGTGGCACCCATGCACCTCGATTCTTATGACCCTCCTTCACTAATAGTTCAAGTTGCCAACTGTTTGTTACATATCCTTTCAATAATATATGTTCACTATATATATTCTTGGCCGCAAGCATTTTGAACAAGCACAAAATCATTCACAATTCAAAGCATTTGAAATTCAGAAACACTCTTCTTACACACAAGTCTTTCATTTTTAGACCAATATTTTCTTTTCACAAGACATATAAGAATGGGTTTTCGTTTACCAAGTATCATCAGAAGAGCTGCAAACCAAGCATCTTCAAAAGGTGTGGATTTGCCAAAGGGCTATCTTGCCGTGTATGTAGGAGAGAAAATGAAGCGGTTTGTGATCCCAATATCATATTTAAACCAAACATCATTCCAAGAATTGTTGAGCCAAGCTGAGGAACAATTCGGATATGACCATCCAACAGGCGGTCTCACGATTCCTTGCAGAGAAGACATTTTCCTAGATATTACTTCTCGTTTGAATTTGTGTTGATTCTTTTGAAAGAAGGAGCTGACATAGATTATTTGAGGCAATTTTGTACAGTAGGAACTCACTAAATTTTCATTATAGTCTACCTTTTGTATGTGAAAGAAAAACAACTTACTGAGATGATTATGGACAAAGACATTATGACTTATTTAGGAAAGTTTTCAATGAATTTGTATTACAAAATATATGCAGAAATATAATACAAAGGGATATACTTTTCTTGCATATGCTGTTCTGATTTAATGCCTTTTAACTTTTCTTCTGTTCCTTAATTCATGAAGAACAAATTTTACCTTACTATGAAAGAAGTAAAAATATGTTGTATTTCAAAACCAGCCTTGAGTCTATACTGTATTTGGATCAGTAATAATTTTGTTGAATTGTTACTAAGAGAAATCCGTTGCTTTGATTTGTTCAGCATATTTGGGAATCGAAGGAAATAAATCAATGAAGCAGTGGATCAGGATCCATCTTATTTCTGCCACAAAAAGCGCAATTTAAGTTTAGTCTTAAATTTCAGTATGTGCATGAGTTAATTTTGTAATTTATAAAATTAGATCAAATTAGTACTTCACAAGAACTAAAAGGCGATAAATAAAAATTTACACACTCAAGAATAAACTTGTACACATGATTAATTAAAAGATTAAATTGGAAGTAATGATTTCATACTTCATGCTTTGTAGGGATTTATCACCCCTAGGATGATTTACAATTATATATTGAATGGAAGTTTAATGTATGAATCATTTATCCTCTGATATATAGAATGTCATGTGGCTCTCTAGTGTAGGAATAGTCATTGAATCCAAGTACGATTTTAGATCATCTTTCATAGTGTTTTCTCTTATTTAAGGTCAACTAAGGAGTCAGATATTTTGATTAAGGTTAAAAGTTCAGTTATATTAGGAATTTGGATTTAACTTCATTGCTTAATAAACCATTTATTTGTTTTCACTTAACAATTTAAGGTTTCGAAAGATTTGGCTCATGATGTGGTATTAGAATTTTTATGATCAACTCTAGAATTTGACCCTTGAAATCCTTATTCTTATAAGATATTATAAACTTATCAGACAACAGTAGCAGCAGAACATCAGATGTTATAAACAATAATAAAATAAAGAAAATGAAGATAATATGCATAAAGGTGACTGTTAATATATATAATTTTTCACGCAAAAATAAGATGTATACAGAAGTTCATTGAGATTTGGCCTAAAACTCAAATATCTCTCCATTCAATGACATCTCCTCTTAGAAAATAGTGAAAAATGAAAGTGCCTCATGTACAATTTGTCTCAACTATGTAATATCTATGTCAGTATACTTTTGTGAGATTTAACATTCACATGTGAGAAGTGAGTTCTAAGAAAGTTTCTTCTCCGCAAAGAATTGTGAGACCACCCATTCGATGATCATATCCAAATTCTTGTTCTGATTGATTTAATAATTCTTGAAATGAAGGTTGATTCAAGAATGAAATAGGAATCAAGAATCGCTTCATTTTCTCTCCAACATAAACTGCAAGATAGCCTTTTGATATTTCAACAACCTTGGAAGATGATGACCTTCTAATACCTGGTAAGTGGAAGCCCATATTGTTTATTATGAGTTGCAAAACACAAAAATAAATGCAACAGCTTGTGTACCGAATAAAGAAATAAATATTTTGAATTTGTATTTTATGAGTGACTTGTATTGCTGCTGTTTGAGAATGTCATGATGATGATGAGTATATATAGATAGATAGATAGTTATAGGAGTCTTTGTGGACTGGAAACTAACAAATCTCTGCTGAATTGTGTGGTTGTGTTCTGTGTGGACACTATTATTTGATAAGAGACAAGGACCGATAAGATATCACATGCTATTGTTTCATGGTTGTTTAATTATATAAAAAATTACTTACGACTTGAAAACTTATGCCCCTTTAGAAAGAGATTTTACAACAATAAGCTAATAATAGAATTATCGCAGCAGACAAGCTCAGAACATATCTTCCAAATATTATTGTCAAACAACCAGAAAATTGGCTCTTGGGATCTGATATGTGAACCATGAAATCTACCTGATAGCTACTAAATATGGAACTAGAGATAAGGGAAGACCACATTTGGTGATACGTCCCTAACTAATGTTACTGTTACAAGGAAATTGGTAGACATGGTGGTCCTAGAGTTGGGCCAACAACTTGATTATTCTCCAAGTAGTTATGTAATATCAGTCACTTCCTCTCAGTAACATAAGTAGTGCAAGAAGTACATTACTTATGTAATCTAAGCAAGAAAAATTTGAAATATTGTATAAGACAGCTACTAATGACTGAGTCTCTTAAAGACTGCATTGCATAACTTAAATTTGGAGTTTTATTGATATGCTAAATTGCTCTGACGAGATAAATATCTAGTTAAAAGAGCCAAACCAAAGTTTGTTAGTTTTCCTATGGTCTTACTACGAAGCATTTAAGATACAAGATTGGCTAAATAACTTAAGGCAAATAAATGTAGATATTTTGGATTTGAGGCACTTAGATTAGATTGATTAGATTTTATTTTTTATTTTTAGCTAGTTAGAATGATAAAATTTCAAATTTTACAGCAACTTTCGTTGATATTTAGCACAAGTAGCACATGAATATGATACATAAAACCTCATCAATGAAATTTGAAAATTTTGAGGCATATCTAAATGTTCAATGAATTATAGTCATTGTTATTGACATTGTACACTATGAAGGGAAAGGCACCTCATGGTTCATGTCTGATAAATAACATATCTGCCCTTACTAGCAATCATGTGTTTCATTAGTGCTTTGAAATTTATCAGAACACCAACTTTGTTTTTTCTCATTGCAAGCAAATTTGCTCATATTTTGTAAGTTTTAAAACTGATAAATAAAAAAACACATAGAAGCTGCTTGAGTGGTCGAACTCATTGCCATCAAATACAAAACACATACTCAAGTTTTTTTCATTCTTATAGACAGTTGTAATTTGATTTCAAATTTCAATGGAAAAGGGGATCTTTACAATTTGATATGATTCCTAATGTACAAAATGTCTCAACTAATCTATGTCAGTTTCCTACAATGTTAGATTCATGTCATATTTCATAGCCCAGCCAATCTAGAAGTTATATGTTGGAAGACATCTTCATTACAAGGAATAGTGAGGCCACCCATGGGATGATCATATCCGAACTCTTCTTCGGCTTGACCCAACAAGTTCTGAAACGATGGTTGGTTCAAGTATGATATCAGGATCACAAATCTCTTTTGTGTCTCTCCAACATACACCGCAAGATATCCCTTTGGCACGTCCACATCTTTTGAAGCTGCTCGGTTTGCAACAAATGATGCCCTTCTGATGATACCATGGAAACGAAAACCCATTGTTGTATGTGTTAAACCTTGAGAAGAAAATGGTTTTTAAATAGACTTCAATGAAAGAAGCAAACTGTAGAATGTGAATGATTTGTGTTGGTTCTAAATGCTTGCAGCCATGAATATATATAGATATATGAAAATTGAGAAACCATTGGCTACTTGAATGATTGGTATTGAAGAGTATACTATAGGAGACAAAAGCATATACAAGTTCACATGGTATTGTCTTAGAGGTTTTTCCCAAAGATCAAATGTCATAATAGATAATACAAGTCCCACATTCTATAAAGAAAACCAACAGATCACCCCACCAGAAAATAGACTTATCCATGCAAGAGAAAGTTTAATTGACCATGATAACTATTTAGGAAGACAGGGACCGCAAAGTTCTTGTATGCAAGTCTCATGGGGATTGTCTTGCAAAAATATAAAATGTGGTGCATAGTGGCTTATGTTCAATACTGGTTCTCTTCTTGTCTCCTAACACTGTTTCTTATCAATCAGGTCCTTCTCAAGATTTAATTCAAAAGTTGCACATAAATAAATCAAATAATATTAGCTGGCAGATATATATCAGCTGCATTGTCAATATAAAGAAACATGTGAGATGTCTAATGCATGTCTACCATTGCGTAAACTATAGCAAATGCATGAAAAAACATCATGTTTCTTTAACCATTGCACTCTCTTAAATTTCAAGGGGGTTATCTGTTGGCCATTATTCATAATGTAGGGTATGTACATGCTATCCCATTTAACTTCCTAATCCTTGACAAAATACTTCTCTAAGACAATACCATGTGATCCCTTATCCCTCACTAGGCCCTATCACATCACATTGGTGTGCAAAGGCCCTTACCAGCTATATATACACTATTCCTTGGGCTCTCAAACAACACAATTCTTTTGCATCCTAAATTATCAGAACTCAAATATTTTATTCTCATTCAATCCTCTGACATCATTAGTAATTTTGTGTGTAGAACTATAAAAAACAATGGGTTTTCGCATAGCAAGTATTATCAAAAGGGCATCATTTTCGAACATTCAAGCATCTAACAAGGGATTTGAAGTCCCAAAAGGCTATCTCACAATCTATGTTGGAGATAAAATGAGGCCATTCGTGATTCCAATATCATATTTGAACCAACCATCGTTTCAAGAATTACTACATCAAGCTGAACAAGAATTTGGATATGATCATCCAATGGGTGGTCTAACAATTCCATGCAGTGAGGATGAATTCCTAAACCTCAGTTCTCGTTTGAGTGAGTTGTAAATCATACTGAGGGATATTAAGATAGATTAGTTGAGGCAAATTTGTATAGAAGGATTTTCTTCAATTATGAAGATTTTTCATTTTGTTTATTCGTTGTATCATTCCTAGGGAAATAGAAAATGTTTCCTGAATGAGAATGTTATGAATCATATGACACAAGAGACAAAACATTGTTAATATAAAGTAGTATCAAGAATCTGTTATCAAATTTTATTTGACTAAACCGAGCATATCAGTATTTAATAGGGATTAAGTGCAATGATTATTTTCAAAATATTGAACAAATTACTTGATAGTGGTTGTGACTTGTGACTGCTGCCTTATTGTATTTCAAACTGTACGCACTTTAGTTTTGTTTTTTTAAGCTAAAAGAAATTTATTAAATAAATTAATAATGATAACAAAGAACTGGAGACAAGAACCTAATCCAGGAAAAAAAACAAGCAAATTTAAAAATATCAACGACGAAATTATGGTTTTCTTAAGCCCTTAGTGAAGGTGCAGACACCAGAAGGGGGGTTGAATTGTGTTTGTAGTACTTGAATTCTTCTTCTGTTTTTTATGATTATTTAGAATCTGATATATAAGCAAACAGAATTAGCAGCGGATAAAGTAAAATAATCATCACAAAAATTTATCTTGGTTCACCACCATTAACTAGCTACATCCAGTCCCTTCACCTTGAAGGATTTTTCCACTAATTCAAAACATTTGAATTACAACAGCACTACTGATCCTCCAAATCAGTCTTCCCAAACAGTCTAACAACCTTAGACTTTTGAGGAACATAGCACCTTGACTTCACAAGTCAAGTCTTCTCCTACCAATCTGACAACCCCAGATTGCAGAAGGGATTTCAACACCTTGAATCTAATCGCTAAGTGTAACACCCCGAGTTTAAAACACAGCGCGAGTGTATTTTTTTATTTTTTATTTTAAAACGAATACATAAATAAAAGAGTTTTCAGAATTCCGTTTCAAGGAAATTAAAAGCAATTCAAATTAAATATCATTCGACTTCGTAATCAAAAATAGTAAGGAATTTAAAACAGCAACATCACAATTAAATCGAATGAGATATTTATCGAAATTTGATCTTTATAATATACTAAAATAAAGATACATCAAAATATTTATCAGAGTGCGGAAGAGTTTTACAATAATTCCCAAAATGAATATTTACAACCATTGAGTTCAAAACCCTATACATAAGTCTACTCTGATCATACCCTAAGCTACAGTAGCATTACAATATTCACAAGTCTTTTCTTCACCCAGCTGCTCATCTCTTTGCATAGCCCACAAGTAAAGATCAATGGAAACTAACGACGTTCCCTGTCGTTAGTATGACCATCAGGGACACGGGTTTGAATCTCATATGAGGGCAAAGCCCAATTTCCACAAAAATTGTAAAGGGTCACCGACCGAAAATAACAATTACCACATAGCAGTTATAACAGCAATATCAAACATATTCAGTACATGATGATAAATAAGGATGCTAAATTTTGAAATACATGTCATTTGTACTTTACAAAACAGCAACCAAGTAAGTATGAAAATCATGATGTAAGCACAAACATCAATTCATCCGAAATTACAGATTTCAAAAAAAATACTTACTCACACAACAATTTTCCACCATCAACATAAAATCAAAACGTGACCCTCCGGTCAAACACTCTGATGCAATATGTATATGCTCATGATCATAAATTCTTGGAATCACCAAGGTGCAGTCGCTTACAGACCAGCACAATTTAACGACCCTCATGACCAGGGTGCAATCGCATACAGATCAGCACCAGTGCAGTCGCATACAGACCAGCATTCGTGCAGTAACTACAGACCAGCACGTTTGACATAAACCAAGGTACAATCACTACAGATCAGTACCTAGTGCAATCACTACAGATCAGCACTCGTGCAATCACTACAGATCAGCACGTTTGACATAAACCAAGGTACAATCACTACAGATCAGTACCTAGTGCAATCACTACATATCAGCACTCGTGCAATCACTACAGATCAGCACGTGGCTGCGCATTTCAGGGTACAGACACTATAGTCCAGTACCAGTGCAGTCGTTTATCTGACCAACACTTATATACCAAGGTACAATCACAGATTAGTACCTAGTGCAATCACTACAGATCAGCACGTGGATGCGCATTACTCTGTGGCCCATCGCGGGTACCACCTGACTATGCCATGCATGAGTATGCATTGTTTCACTTCATTGAAAACAGTATGCAACCTTAGTAAAATTCATGCATTTTCCTCATTTTTTTCAAAACATCTCAACACATTCAAAGATTAACCATTCAAGCAAGCATTACACTTTGCATTACCTCAAAGTTCCACTCTTTATTAACAAAGGTTTTTCCCCAACTGTTAAGATTCAAAGCTGTGATTAAAACTGAGGTTTTCTGGCAAAAATACGAATCTGTATTCGAATACAGCTTCATTGTATTCGAATACAGAAGCCAAACAAGGCAGAATCAACATCCTGTATTCGAATACAGACTCCTTGTATTCGAATACAGAGGCTGTCACAGTACAAAAATCAGAATTTCTACAACTTCAGTAAATTCTCAAAAACTTCATTATCACCACTTCAAACTATCACCAAATTTCCATTTTTAATCACCACAAACCTTCCCAAGGTACCCCAACACTTAAGGTTTATAAAACAATGTTAAAAACTTGAATTTCTGAAAAACATGAATCTGTATTCGACTACAGCTCCCTTGTATTCGAATACAGAAGCTAAAGCAGTGAAAAATCAGCATTCTGTATTCGACTACGACCCTCTGTAGCCGAATACAGATTTACGACCCTCGAATACGAGGTTGTCGTAGTCGAATACAGATGCGAAGTCAGTGGCAAAAGTTGTAAATCTGTATTCGGCTATAGAGGGTCGTAGTCGAATACAGAAGCTAAGTCAGAAGCAAAATTGGAAAATCTGTATTCGACTACAGAGGGTCGAGTCAAATACAAGTTCGAAAATCTGAAGAAAACAGAAGCCTTGCAGGCTGTATTCGAATACACTCAAGCCGTATTCGAATACACATTCAAATTCAGTGAAATTTCCTGGAACTTCAACACATTTTTAAAACCTTTCCTTTGAAAAACCAACTCAACCCTAGAATCATAATTACCACTCTTTAAAATCTCAACTCAGAACATTTTTCATCCAATATCAGCAACAGATTGTTTTAACAAAACCCAACAAAACACACATTCACTCAAATCAGAATAACCTCACTGATTTTTAACAAAACAAAATCAGAACCAGAATCATCATTCAACACACACGGAATGATTTCCAAAACATAACACCATGTTTTTCACAAACATAAACCAATAATCATTCATCACACATGCATTTACAGCCCTAAATGCAATCTAAAAAGTTGGAAGGTGCCCTTACCTTAGTTACGTTCCCTTAGTTCGTACGCTTCTGCGAAAAAAAGTCGACGATACTCCCGTTCGCGTTCGCCGCTACGAAAATTAGTTCTTTAGCTCCGTAACGATCAGAGGAATGACTTTCGTACTCGAAACTTTCTGATTCGACACTCAGATTTTCCAGAACGATGACTTTTGAGTAAACTGTTTTTCTTCACCAACACTCAGAAAATTAGAAGAAGAAGAAGATAAAGCAGAAACTGTCGTACAGAGGAAAGAAGAAAAGCTTCTCACTTAAGTATCCACTTAAATGCAACTGACACAGCAGAGGAGAGAGGAATTGTTTCCTTTTTCACAAATATCTACGCCACCTCACCAACTCTTATATTAAAATATCTTCTGATCCTCCAGCAATTAATTCGTTTCGTCGCAAATAGTAGAAAATATCTTAATTAATTGGCCCGATAATTTAATTACTCGAAATTAAATTAATTCATCCATCATCCATAATTTTAATTCCAACTTCAAAACAATTAATTATATATATATATATTTACACAAAATATACATATATTGAATATTACACCAATATTCCCAAAATACCCTTAAAATCAAATCTGAATTTAATTTTAAAATTTAAGGGTCTTACACTAAGTCACCTGCTACTTCTTCTGACTCTTCAAATTGTAGACTCTACTTCAACAATATAGATCTGACACAAGGGAACGAAAAACAAGAGTACTTGCTTCTGGAAAGCTGATATTCACAATTAACCTCACTGAAAACTCGAGTGTTTGCCTCTGTAAGTTTATGACTCTTTTACTGATTTTCGATGTTAAGTCTTCTGCCTTGAGCCTCCTTTTATAGATGAAAATTAGGGTTTCTTCCATGATCAAATTCAAGTTGTATCTGTCTTGCAAAAATAACTTGGCCAATCCTGTTTCACTTAAATAAAAATCGTATCTTTTTAACTCCAGATTGCACTTGAAAATTCTGTTGATCAATCTTGTTTCTTTTAATTTCAAACTATATCTTTTTAAGCTTCAGATTGCATTCGAATTTCTTCAAGTCTTCAGTAAATTTTTTTAATCAAATCCCCTTAATACTTTGATCAAATTTCTATCAAAATTTAATCAAGTCTTTTTCGAATTTTAATCAAGTATTCACTGATTTTCATCATGATTAAAATCTGGACCGTATGATCTTCTTATCTTGATCAACTATGGACTTATGTAATCTGATCTGCCCCAATTCTGTGATCCTCTGATCTCGACATACACTGGACCATATGATCTGATCTTCTAATCTCGGCCAACATTGGGCCATATGATCTGATTTTCTGATCTCGACCAACACTGGGCCATATGATCTGATCTTCTGATCTCGGCCAACACTTGGCCATGGTACTTAAATCTGGACCATTGATCTGAACATTTTCCCTCTGATATGGACCAAATCTGGACTGAGTCTGGATTGAATCTGAATTAAATATGGACTTATGATATTTTAATCTAGACATTTATCTTCTGATCTGGATCAAGTGGATTAAATCTAAACAATCATTTCTTCTGATCTGGACTGAGTTTTATGTTCTGGACCATGCTATCTTCTGGTCTGGGCCAAGTCTGGACCAAGTTATTTGTTCTGAACCAGTTATCTTCTACTCTGGACCAAGTCTGGATTAAGTCTGAACTGATTCTTATAATCACTACCAAGCTATCTTCTAGTCAGGATTAAGTCTGACCCAAGTCTGACTTATGATTCCTTCTGGTCTGGACCAGGTCTCCTTCTAGACTCTGCTTCCTTCTGATCTGGGCCAAGAAAGATATCCTCTGATGATGTTATTTGACTTTTGATGACATCCTCTGATATCCTCTTGTGTCCTCTAGATGCATCCTCTGGTACCTTCTAGATGCATTTTCTGGCCGAACCTTCTGGTGACATTTCTATCTTCTGGTTGCTTCCTCTGGATGTATCTTCTGGTGGTGTCATTCTCTTGATTTTGCACAGCTTCTGATTTGTTCTTCTAAGTCAAAATACTATTTACATAAAATACTTTTGTATAGAACCAACTTGGTTCCAACACTTAGATTATTGTCTCTATTTGTTATTAGATTTTATTTTCTTTCTTTTTTCCATTTTGATCACTAAGCTTGTTAGAATGATAAAAGTTCAAATTTTATAGCTACTTCCGTTTACCTTCAGCACAAATAGCACTGGAATCTGATAAATACAACCTTATCAATGAATTTTGAAAATTTTGAGACATATCTAAAATGTTCAATAGGCAGAACTCAGAGAATAAAAAATCTACAGATACACAACTAAGTCATTGCAATTGTCCACTATGAAAGGAAGTCACCTCAAGGCTCATGAGTCATGTATGATAAATACAACCTCTGCCATTGCTAGCAATCATATGTTTCAGCAATGCTTTGAAATTATCAGAGCGCCAATTTTGTTTTTTTCTCATATTTTGTAAGTTCTTAAACATTTTAACTTACAAATAAAAAACACATTGGAGCTGCTTGAGTAGTCAAATTCATTGTCTTCAATAAAATACACATACTCTATAAATTTATCATTCTAATAGTAATTTGTTTTCTCATTTCATTGGAAAAAGGGATCTTTACAATTTGATATAATTCCTAATGTACAAAATGTCTCAACTAATCTACGTCAGTTTCGTAAAATATCAGATTCACAGTCCATTTAAGTGAGAAGTTATATGTTGGAAGACATCTTCGGTGCATGGAATGGTGAGGCCACCCATAGGATGAGCATAACCAAACTCTTCTTCAGCTTGACTCAGCAAGTCTTGAAATGATGGTTGGTTCAAGTATGATATTGGGATCACAAACCGTTTTTGTTTCTCCCCAACATACACTGCAAGATAGCCCTTTGAAACTTTTGCTGATTTTGAAGCTGTTGGACTATCAGTTAATAATGCTCGTCGAATAACATTTAACCGGAAACCCATTTTTTGTACTTGTTTGAGGGAAGAAAAAACTCAACAGAGCAAATATCTCTAATTTTTTAAAGAATGTAACTAATACTTGAGGATGCCAATGACTTGTGTTGTTTTTGAAGGCAATTGTAATTATATTTATAGTAATTGAGGTTCTCTTGAAACCCAATTCCAAGCTAAATTATTGTTTGAATGAGTTAAAGGGCAGAAAGCATAAGATGAAATAGCGTGTGGTGCTGTCTTAAGATTGTACCCCACCTTCTCAAACAATGTCCAATACAAAGCCTCCACTTGCAACTAAGCGAGAGGTGCTTAAGTGCAACCTCATATATTTGTTCATGCATTAACTAGTACGTGATAATTTTGTAAACATGCTTTAGACATGTTTTCTTCATTATGATAATGTTGATGTCCAGTTGGTAAGTGACTATAAGGCAGTGATGGTAACTATAGATAGATCATTATAGACCAAACTATATGTTTGTGATTATATTTATACATCTGTATTATTTCAAGTGAATTATCATGCTAGCATTAGCACAAGGAGGTGGGACTTGCATTATCTATTGATGTTGAAAGTTGAGAAAATCATCTAAGACAACCCCATGTGATCTATTATATGCCCTTGTCTCCCTTTGATTCTATGGCTCCCATGCATCTCTATTCTCATGGTCTTCCTTCACTGATAATTCAAGTTGCCAACTGTACGTTTGTTAAATATCTTTTCAATCATCTATATATATTCATGGCTGCAAGCATTTAGGACCAACACAAAATCATTCACAACCCAAAGCATTTGAAATTCAGAAACATTCTTCTTATACACAAGTCTTTCACAAGACATACAACAATGGGTTTTCGTTTACCTAGTATCATAAGAAGGGCAGCATCTTCAAAAAGTGTGGATGTGCCAAAGGGATATCTTGCGGTATATGTAGGAGAGAAAATGAAGCGGTTTGTGATCCCTGTATCATACTTGAACCAAACCTCGTTTCAAGAATTTTTGTGCCAAGCTGAGGAACAATTCGGATATGACCATCCTATGGGTGGTCTCACTATTCCATGTGGAGAAGACTTATTCTTAGATATCACTTCTCGCCTGAATACTTGCTAAATCCATTTGTGGAAGTAGCTGACATAACATAGATTATTTGAGACAATTTTGTAGTGAGAGTAGAACTTGTGTAGGACAATTTTCAATGAATTTATGTTGTAAACTTATTTGCCAAGATATAATACAAAGAGACAAAGATCTATCTTGATTATTTTCTTTTGCAGTGCTTTCACTAACAAAACTAATTTCTAATAGAACCTCCTCCAGTTCTTTATGGTAACGGATTCTAAAATCCATATATGTCATTCACTGATACAACCAATTTGAAATATTTCCCCCGCAATCAGCTAATATATTTATAAATTACATTTTAATATAATATGTATTTCTTTACTTTCATTTAATTTATGGACAAAGAGACTATAACCTGTTTAGGGCTATAGGGAAATGTTCAAATGAATATAAATTACAAACTTATTTGCCAAGATACAATACAAAGTGACAGATTTGTCTTGCATATGCTCTTCAAAGTTATTTTTCTTTGTAATGTTTCACTGCTGTACTGAAAGTACTAACTTAACTTCTGAAAAACGTGGGTGAGAAAATATTGAAATGACTATAATTTGTGATTGGTTTTTCTAATTAGACAAGCATAGTTTAAGTTTTGGAAAGTATTCAATCAACGAGTGATCTCTCACATCTCACTATTAGTTTAAATCTGAAAGGTTAAGTTATGTGAAGATCCAACTTGACATACAAATGAAAGTTACTCTAAATTTAAATTATATCCAAAATAGGACCAAATTAGGCATGCAATGGATATACATGGGTACGGATAACTCGTGTTAGAATAAAAATGACATTTGTATCTATTCATATATGTGCGGATAACTACTTCACAAATATTTAATGGATTTTTTAAAGTATTAACGGATATTTATAAATATCATCTTTTAAATAAAAAAAAATCATTTAAGTACAAAATTTATGTAGAATTTATCTCTCTCTTTTGTCAATACAAAAAATATGTGTGAAAATGCAAATTGATCCTTAAAATTGTAAATATCAGTTAAATTATTATCTGAATTTTGTGAATTGGCAAATATATTTTGAAATTGGAAAATATCATTCAAAATAGTTCATATATAAACTTTTGCAGTTAGATATTTTGATGTGACATTGTAATTGAATATGACTTCTCCATGTTGATCTCATGTCAATTTCATTTTTCTGAAGATAAATTTGCGATGAAATTTTGTTATTTCAAAGATAAATTTGTGAGTAATTGCAATTGTGTATAGACTGATTATGGACAAATTAGTCTATAAAATATTTAAATTTCATCAAAAAATTAGTCAACATTGTGATGACATTCATATGAGATCAACGTGAAGAGATCAAATATTCAATTAATAAATCATATCATAATCTATAAAGATAAAAAGTTTAAATATAGACTACTTTGATTACTATTTTACAATTTCAAATATGTATATATTAATTTGCAAAATTTAGAAATTAATTTGAGACGCTTGCGATTTGAATAATCAATTAGCCCAAATAAATTTAACACATATGAGCATAAAACTCGAAATTCTTTCAATGCAGTTCCAAATAAATTTATCCTTGATACTTCTATATGATTTTGGAAAATAAATTTTAGCTAAGCACTAATTGTGAATATCATAATTCATATCTACTGTAAAATTTATGAGGATATTCATGTCATTTTATCCCCATCAACAAGCAGCTTGCTATTTTTGCATTAGTATGTTAAAATTGTAACTGATAAAGTAACTGCTCACTTTCACTACACAAGAAAAAAGAGGACAATTTTGTTCTGAATTTGTTATTCTGACACTAATATTTCTCCATTTCCCATGAAAAGGGTAATAATTAATTACATGTCAAAAAGATGCCTATTATAAACAAAAAATGTCTCAACTAATCTAGTCTATGTTGGTATGCTACAGTGTAAGATTCATAGTCCATTCAAGCTAGAAGTTATATGATGGAAGACATCTTCAGTGCAAGGAATGGTGAGGCCACCCATAGGATGATCATATCCAAACTCTTCCTCAACTTGACTCAATAAGTCTTGAAACAATGGTTGATTCAAGTATGACACAGGGACTACAAATCGCTTCTGTTTCTCTCCAACATACACTGCAAGATATCCCTTTGGCATGTCCACAACTTTTGAAGTTGCTCTGTTGGGAGAAGATGATGTCCTTTTGATGATACCAGAGAAACGAAAACCCATTGTGTTGTATACTTGTATTGTATGTGTTAAAACTTGAGAAAAAATGTTTTAAAGAAGGACTTGTAAGCAAGAAGCAAGTTTTTGAAATAGGAATATTCTAATATGTGAATGATTTGTAATGGTCCTAAATGCATGTAGACATGAATATATATAGATTAAAATAAATTTGAGAAACAATTGGCTACTTGAATGATTGGTGTAGAAGAGTATAGTATAGAAGACAAGAGCATATACAAGTTCACATGGTGTTGTCTTAGAGGACTTTAATAAATATCAAATGTCATAATAGATAATACAACTAACACCTTATGTTAACAAATTAGATAGGCATGGACCGCAAAATTGTGGTATGCAAATTTTATGGTGTTTATCTTGCAAAAATATAAAATGTGGCTCTTAATCATATTTTCAATATTGGTTCTCTTCTTGTCTCCTAACACTATTTTTCGGCTCTATCAATCTCAAGGTTTAATTCAAAAGTTGCATAAATAAATCAAATAATATTAATTGGCAGATGTAAATTAGCTGCATTGTCAATTCAAAGAAACATGTGAGATGTCTAAAGCATGTCTACCATTGGATTAGCTATAGCAAATGCATCTGTTGGCCATTATTCATAATGTAGGGTATGTGCATGTAATCCCATTTAACTTCCTAATCCTTGAAAAAGATCTCTCTAAGACAATACCATGTGATCCATGTCACTAGGCCCTATTACAACACATCAAAACACATTCATTGGTTATGCAAAGGCCCTTAGCAACTATATATACACTATCCCTTGGGCTTTAAAAGCAACACAAGTCTTTTGCTTCCTAAATCATCACAATTCAAAAATTTCATTCTCATCCAGTCCTTTGACATCATTAGTATTTTCTTGTGGAACATAAAAAAAACAATGGGTTTCCGCATAACAAGGATTATCAGAAGGGCATCATTTTCTACAACCCAAGTATCTACCAAGGGATTTGAAGTCCCAAGAGGCTATCTCGCAGTGTATGTTGGAGATAAAATGAGGCGATTCGTGATTCCTGTATCACACTTGAACCAACCATTGTTTCAAGAATTATTACATCAAGCTGAAGAAGAATTTGGGTATGATCATCCAATGGGTGGTCTCACAATTCCATGTAGTGAGGATGAATTTCTAAACCTCACTTCTATGTTGAATGAGTTGTAAATCATGCTAATGGAGATTGAGATAGATTAGTTTAACCAAATTTGTACAGAAAACATTTTCTTCAATTATGAAGATTTTTCAATTGTTTGTTCCATCATTCCTAGGGAAATAAAAAATGTTTCCTGGATGAGAATGTTATGACACAATGAATTCTAATATTATATATACTTTTGCCATCACTTATCAAACATTAAGTTAATTATTATTAATTCAAAGCTAAAAACTGGTGATTCAACATCTCTTTAGGCTTAAAGTGAAATTTTGAGGCAGATTTTTTTTTAAACTTAAAAAATATTTCATTAAATTTATTGTTTATAATCAATTGTGTTAATTTTTCTTTCAACATCTCTTTATGTTAATTGTTATTAAATGTTATATTATGAATATTTTAATACAAATATTATGTAGCAATAATTATGTCAATGGATAATAATATGAATATTTTGTATTTGAATAATCTCAGAAGTTGACTGTATTTTATACATGTTGTTGCTTTATATGATTTTGAAAAATATTAGAATAATTAATCCAAAAAAAAAAAAACATTAGAATAAAAGGGATAGTTGCAAAAATTTTAAAATTTGAGAGGCTTTTTATGGAAACAAAAGTTGAATGTAATACTTGAATTTCAGACCAACCAAAGTCACAATGATAGAATCTCGATAATGAAAATAAGACACTTATTTACCATACAAATAATACTTCTATATAATATATAGAGGAAAAAAACTGGGGAGAACTAAACCCTTTCTTTAGTTGTCTCTCCTTGGACAGACTATGATACTACATTTATTTTTAATTTTCGTTTGAATGTTATTTACACAAATTAAAAAAAAAAACAGTAAATTTTATTATTTTTTTATTGTAATTATATGTCTTTTTTATAATATTATTAACTATTTATTATAGCATTCCACCTACTCTCTACAATAAATAGTTGAAAATAATTTTGAAAAAAAAAATAACTAATACTATGAATTTTAAAAATGACAAATACAAGTAGACAAAAGAAGGAGAAGTTCAAAAAACATAAAAGATTGAAAAAACAATTAGGTGAACTTTAATTTGGGCTCTTGTCTTGTCTATGGCTTGAGTGGATACGGCCCAACTAGATGAAGATTACTTACTAGCTAGAAGTTTGGGATTTCTTTTTGCACCCTTCTCTTTAATACACTTACTATTTATCTTTAACATGTCTCTTCTAAGAATTCTCTTTCAGAAAGTTAACTCCTATAAAGCAATTATATATTTTCAAAAACACATAATCTAGATGCACCTTCTATTTTTCTCTCTTTTATCCTCTTCCTCAAACGTCCAAATTGTTTTTTGTTTCTCTTTGATAATATCTTTTTTTCATCTTCGTCTTTAATTGTCGTTTAATCTCCTTCGTTCTTTATCAATCTCTCGAATAGGAGTCGTTTGCACTTAGTGGTGGCAATAGGCAAGGATGGGTTAAGTTTTCTAAAGTTTACGTCCGACCTATTAAAAAAATCAAAGTTTGTGGTTTGTCATAAACTATTTTAAGATATGATTCTTACCTTTATGAAAATTTAGTATTAAAAGTCAATTTCATATTAATATTTTTAACTAAGTAATGAGACATATATTTAAATAGACTAATGAGCTAATATATCAAAATTATACATTTAAATATGTCAAAATTAATGTAGTAATATGATTAAATTACTAAAATGTTAGCAAATTTATAATTTTACATGAAGTTCAAAATCTAATAATAATAATGTAGTCTTTTTTGGGACGTGTAATTTGACCTTTTTAATTAAATAGACTTCTAAAAAGATCTTAGTCTTGTCTATTTAAAAAAAGTTTGTTTTGGGCTGGACTCAGGCCAACTCGATCCAACTCATATGTAAGCAGGGAAGATCCTTGAATTAGGGCATATCGACAAGACCATAGGGAATCTAAGGTGGGTGACCATCAGAACTCACTTGCACCTTTTTTTCAATGTCACATGATGGCAATCATATCACAATCTCAGTACCACGATGACAACCGTTATCATCTATCATTAAGGATACGTTTTCGAGATCAGACAATGATTTGTCCAATTCACAACCCTAATGAATTTTTGCTAGAAATCCTTGGGAAGGCCCTACAAAAGAACACCTAATGTAGAGCAAAGATATATATTACTTTAACCATAAAACCTCTCACTCTAGGATACAAACTTACTTTATCGCCATAATGTGTGTACATACATCACTCCGAGGAACAATCGTTGTCATTACCACTGCAGAGCCACGACATTTTCACCTCTGCGACCATGAATTTTAGTCCACTACAAATCAATGATGTAGTTTATTGGAATCAATGACTACTATTTCACCGTTATTACTCAAAAACATTATGATTCATGGCCCTAAAAATGGTTATCAAACCAAGAAAGAAGGCAAGCGCTGTGGTCAAATCTTGTTAACCACCACCAAGAGATGGATCCATTTCTTCTCCATCACTAATGTTGAACGACACTAAAGTGCAAGAGGTCCCACTTCAATAGGCTCTACCGCTCAACATCAACTAGGGTGGTGATGAATTCCTCTATTACTTGATCATTTTTGTCTAGAGATAGTCATATCTCATCGAAGAACAGAGTTAAAGACATATAAATGATATTTATATATTATTATTAGCATTATAAGCATTTACCTATTATTATTATTATTATTATTATTATTATTATTATTATTATAGATTTTATGTGTCATTAGTAAAATTAATGTATAGTACTTATTACTAACATAATTGTAGAATTATGTTCTACATATATGTATGTTGTTCTTCCATGGTTACCAATAAGAAATAAAAAATAAAAAAAGATCTTTTTGTCTAGAAGAAAGTATATAATGTATTACATTATTCACCTTAACAATATGCTTAATCCTCCCTAACATATGGCTCATTCAAATCAAACTCTAATCTTTTTTGTTCTGCAGAATGACCATCATTTGGATTCTCATCAACCCTAGATTCAGATATTGGGCCACTTCCTTGACTTTTCTTTAGCTCCTTATCAATGTTGTGACTCTCACCACCATTCTCAATATCACTTTTATTTCCAACCTTCAATGAACTACCAAAAAAGAATTTAATCTTGTTCACCACAATTGTTGATGACTCACCTTTCTTACTTGGAATTGGAAATTCATCAACACTCTTTGACACATCAATAGACAAATTAAAAGCATTTGAACCAAGGTGCACAAGATTGTTAGCAGCTTCAACACCACCAATACATTTTCTACCTCTTTTATCTCTCTTTTGCCACTTTGGCAAAGAACAATAACCATCATCTTCTTGATCTTCTTTATTTTGTTGACTAGAAGAATTAGAGTTGCTGTTTGAAGAAGAATTATGATTTGAAGGAGGGCTAACACCTTTACAAACCCTAAAAAAGTGAGATCTCATGTGACCGTACAGAGCATTCTTCGATGGAAATTTTTTCTTGCATAGATAACAAGTTGGTTCCTTTTTCACATACTTTTCTTCATCATCATCACAACTATTATTATTATTATTATTATTATTATTATTATTATTATTATTATTATTATTATTATTATTATTATTATTATTATTATTATTATCATTTAAACTAGCCCTAATACCTTATATTGAGAAAAAGGGTTTTACCTTTTGTGAATTAGGGTTCTTCTTTGCAGCTTGAAAGTGAGATCTTCAATGACCACCTAAAGCTTTTACGTTGCTAAAAGTCTTTCCACAAATATTGCATTTGTGTATTAACTCTTGAGTAGAAACCTTACCATTCATCCTCTTAGCATCATCTTCATGATCACTAGACACTGAAAAAGATCTTTTCATCTTCTTTTTATATTTTTCATATATAGACAAAGTTCTAGTCAAAGTACCACCTAATGATAATTTTAGTTTTGGTCACCCTAATAATAAAGTCCTAGGACTTTGTCTAGGACTTTATTATGATTCATGGCCCTAAAAATGGTTATCAAACCAAGAAAGAAGACAAGCGCGGCGGTCAGACCTTGTCAACCCACCACCAAGGGATGGATTCATTTCTTCTCCATCACTAATGTTGAGCGACACTAAACTGCAAGAGGCCCCACTTCAATAGGCTCTACCGCTCAATATCAACTAGGGTGGTGATGAATTCCTCTGTTACTTGATCATTTTAGTCTAGAGATAGTCATATCTCATCGAAGAACAGAACGAGGGTCTAGTTCATTTTCAACCCTCATAGAGATAGAAGTCATCAAAAGAAGATACAAAATACATGGAGGAAGCAATTCCCCAAGACATCAGAGGCGTCATGACCATTCTGATGGTTCAACTTCATAAGGATATGGCTTCAAAAACGAAATGTCACAACATAATTCTTTCTCTAGTAAGATTAACAGCCATCCCATTCCCAAATATCTTCAAAAACCATCGTTGATAGATACGTACAATGGCACAAGAGATCTTGATGACCACATTGTGGGGAGCTAGAGGCCTAGTGAAATGCAAACTAATCATCCCCACACTAATAAAAGTCGCCATGGCTTGGTTCCATAACTTGAAAGTTTGTTCCAAAAAATTTCAATTTATCTACGGTGCCCAAGATAAGGTCAGATTCGAGAAGAAAAGAGAGGAAAGGCCGAATAAAGAAAGGGAAAGACGAAGCCTGATACATTTGTGAAAGACAGTGAAGACTTAGTTTTTTGTGGTAAATTGCAAATCTATCTATAATTGCATTATTGAAATACCCACCTTGGCTGAATTCTGTGTTTCAAGAATCAAAAGACAAACCTGGAAACCATGGCGTGACGATGACAATGCGTGGTCCACGGCACTAAAACGTTGTCGAGGTAAACATGAGTGAATTAGAGGAGAGTTCTTCTCACAAAGGTCGAAAGATAGCAAAGAGAAATGATTTCTTTTAATGGTGGAGCAGTTTCGTGAGAGAAAGTGAATGACTAAATTAACAATTTTAGTTTTAACTAGTATAGTATTCGTAGTAGGTGGTTATATTTATTTTGAAAATTTTAACAACTTTTATAAAATATAATAAAATTATTATAATATATTAATTAAGTAGTAAAATATTATAATTTAGAATGATATTGTCATGAACATAGATTTAAATGCGCTTGTACGTGTTAGCTCTATAAAATATCAATAACACTAAAGACATATTATAACTATGATAAATTTTCACCATTGATAATCACAAAAATAATAGATTAGAAGTCATAAACTAATATTTAATGCACTAGTCTTAAATTACTTGAATAGAAATGAAGATAACAATTTTTTCAGTTCAATATTGTTTATTTCATATTGATCAATAAAAGTAAAGTTCAAAAATGTTTACAAAATGAAAGTTATTATCATCGCAAAATGTTCTCTATGCAGTTCCAAGTTTTGTGAATATCTGGTGACATCCTTTTAAGAAAATAATTTATTAAATTTAAGGGGATTAAATTAAAAAATATAAATATACATGTACGCATAATTTGATATAATAAAAAACAGAGTGTGTGTACTATAAAATTTTACCATTAATTTTCTTTAATTTGTCCATATATGCATTACTATAGTATCTATTAAAATTGATTAAATTAAGAATTTTGGTACATAAATGATTTGTCATTCAATTATTGGTGATTTAATTTTGAAAGTACTAAAATATATATTAATTTTTCATGTCCCGTAAAAGTCTCCTATAATATATAGATGCGGAGAAAAAGTAACACATTTATTGATGTACATATACACTCTTCTTTTTTAACATTACCATAGAAATTGTCTCATTTGAATATTATAATTAATAAAACTCTAGTAGTTGTAGTTGTATTTGTAAAATAAAAACCAATCTTTAATTTTTCAAAAAAAAATAAATTGGCCAAGAAAGGCCAAGGACCACATAGAAAATATCCGTACTTCACATGCTAAAAAGAAAATAAATGTATTTAATTTATTAAATTTTAAACAAAAGACATTAATTTTTTTTAATTTTAATTTTGTTTATATTTAAAATCATAGTGGTATTTAGATATTACTTCAATATACCAAGTTTTCTTTCACATATCTTATATATTTTTCTTCTCATTCCTAATAATTCTTTCACATATCTTATATATTTTTCTTCTCATTCCTAATAATATCTATCTTTTTGGACTCTTTCTCAATATGGCGAATCAGGAGTGACCATTGTTGGACGATTTATTAGTTTTCTTTACATAGTATGTCAGTGGTTGATTATCCATTAAATTTTAAAGAAATGTTTGTGGACCACATATTGACTAACTTAACCTCTTGCAGTATAGTGAAATTAAATATACATAAAAAAAAAAAATTTAATGTTGCATGAATTAAATTAATTGAAATAAATGTTCCTCCAAGCAGGAATTCGTACTTCACATGCCGTGTTGAAACTTTGAAAGCATATCGTATGCAATCACATGGAAATTAAAGTCCTTTTCATTTTCAAATTTCTACTACAGTGGTTCTATATTATTGGACCACTTTATGATTTCAAAGGAGGATGGGGAGTACAATCTATTGATGTCATGAAAATAATGCATTCTTCATTTCACAGCATCACTAGTTTGGAGCACTATTGACTGAAATTAATGCCATTGAGCAATCCAATATGATTGCATTAATTTATTTGGAAAATTTGAAAGAGATAAAGTCTCCAGATTATAAACAATCATATTCCTGCATTATAAATCGGTTATATTAATAGAATAAAAGAGTTAATAAAATATAAACTCATAGTATTACTAAATACAATCTTATATCTCTTATTTTATAAGAAAGAATTAAACCTACGACGAGGGAGAGGAAGGAAATCGTTGCACTTTATACAACAATATGAGCTACTAGTATCACTAGTATATTATGTATAATATCTTCCGAATTCTTTTAATTAAATTTCAGTTAACAATTGTGTCTTTTATTTTATTTTTTTTATTTAGTCTTTTATTTTATTTTAAGTAATAATTTGATCATTTGTGTTTTAAAATGTCAATAATGTTGTCTTTTTTTATATAAATTTATAAAATTCATCAAAATCTTCTAACAAAATCTATAAAATTCATTACCAATTTCAAAAAAAATCATATATTTATAACTCAAATATTCAAACAACCTTATATTTTTATCTCCAACAACATCAAATTTATCAAATAAGGAATGAAATATATAAATTTATCTGAAGATTTGAGTTATGAATTTAATAAAATTTATATTGTGTTGAAGATAATAATTTTATTTGAAAATTTGGATAAATTTCTATAAAAAAATATATAATATTATTAACATTTTAAAATATAAAATATTAAATTATTATTTAAAATTTAATCGAAAGATTAAATTAAAAAAAATAAATAACTCCCATTATTATCTTTATCCGCCTCCAACTAAACATACTACCTAAATTAGGAAGAAAAAAAATTGTAGGACTAATGTAGGCAACCAACCTTTTGCCAAATGGAGTAATTAAGAACCTATTATCAGCATATTTGTAGAAATAATAATGATGTTCTGCTCCTCGTTATCTTATCCTTTCTTTATATTTATATACGACAATTTTGAATTTAAACTTATTTTATATTTATTGTTTATATTTGTTATGATGTCTATAAAAATGATAAAGGTATATTATTGAAAATTATTTCATTTTCAAACTTTTTACAATTAACAATTCCCTTATAATAGAAGCTATTAGGTTCAAAACGAAATTAATTTTTTTTTATAAATCGGACATCCTCTACACATTAATTAGTGTATAAACTAATCACTTGAATCAGATAAAAATATTATAATAAATAATAAAATTCTCTCTTAAAAATCTTAACACTACTACATTTTTTATTTCGAACCCCAAACCATTGATTAAACTCAACTTTAGGTTATTGAATTGGGTTTGATCAAGTTTAATAAAAATAAAAAAAAAAATAAAAAAAGTAAATATTCAGTACTTGATTAACCCAACATAATATTATGTTGAATTAAATTACATTTAAAAATTTGACTTTTGTAATATTTAACCTGAGACAGTTATTTATATCTATTATCACAACAGAGGTTATAGTGGTGCCAAACAAATGCCAGTAAGGATCACAAGTCTAAATTCAAAGCTCCTTTGAATAAGTAAAGACCAAAACAACAACTTTTCCAATTCATGTTGGCATTTCATATCAAGAACGTGCCAATCATAGATTCATAAAATAGGCCAAGATTTTATTTTCCTTCAAAAAAAATGCCAAGTTTTTATTTGTTTAAAGCAAGTAGCTTATAACCAATAAGTAGTGTAACTTTCAACAAAGGCCACAATTTTCAATTTGGGCTCAAAAATATAGTGGCCCCTCATGTTTTGGTCTAGATTAGGCATTATCATGTGAACCTACTATCCTCCTACACCTGACATGTTCCTAAACATTCTTCATAGTTATCACTTATATCAAACAATATTAATTAATGTTGCTTGATTCCCTATATATATACTTTCTAGAGATGACAATTCAATTCAAACTTACTAAGTCTTTCTTTTCTATAATATCATTTAATATTTTTCAAATTGATTCATTCCATATCTAGTTTTCTACATTATGAAGACAACAAGTAATAGATTTGTGGGGATAGTTCAAGCAAAACAGAAACTTCAAAGAACACTTTCACAAAGAATAAGAATTGCTTCAGCAATTGCTGATGTTCCAAAAGGACATTTGGCAGTGTATGTTGGAAAAGACTATAAGAGGTTTGTAATTCCAATATCTTATTTGAGTCATCCTTTATTCAAAGATTTATTGGATTGGGCTGAACAAGAATTTGGATTCAATCACCCAATGGGAGGTCTCACAATTCCATGCACCGAAGATTATTTCATTTCTCTAACTTCTTCTCTTAATTAATTAGTTGTAGTTGTTTGTTCAAATGAAGGAAAATGGGTTTCATGAAATTGACCCATTGGATTGGACAACAATATTTGGTTTTTAATTTTTTATTTAATGCTACCAATTGTTAGATAGGAGCAAATTAATCTGGTCACTTTAATTCATGATGTACCGGATAATCATCTTAATCTAATAATAACATCCTATATAGTCTTGTGATGTACCATATAAATTGGGCACTATATTAACTATATTCACTTAACTTATATACATTACGTTTGTCTCTGCAATATCTTATATTCTCTATCACACTTTTAAAATTTCTTAAATATGCAATATTGACTGAATTTATGGAATTTAGAATTACATGGCCACACCAAAAAGTTAAAATAATATCATCTTATTGTTAGGAATGCTATTGAAGACAACACTCACAATGAAGTTCTCCTCAGTCGATCTTGCATGTAATATTTTATAAATGAATGAAGTTTCTCTCATCCATTTATCATTTTTTTAATGATAGTCCATAATAGAATAAGCATCAAATTCTTCTAACTCAATACTAATATTTTTTATTAAATGACTGCTACTAATAATTATATTGAATTTCGATCATTTCCTTTGCATTCTCTCCGTCTCTCTCCTTCTTTCTATCTCTTTTAATTTTACTCTCTCTCAAGATTAAGAGAGAGATCTTGTACAAAAAGAAAAAAAAATTAAAAGAGACAAGAGAGTGAGGGAAAAAACGTAAATAAAACGATTTAAATCCAATTATATTATTATATTTCAACAAAACTTATTTATTTTAATATAGTTTATTAAGTGTGGACCTTCAATAAATGAAGAGAAGTAGTTCTTTAATAGACATGCTTCAAAATAAGAATCACACTTTTTTACTCCATAATGTGAGTGTCTATTTAACTTAAAATAGATGAAACATCTCTCGTTAAAAATGTCTGTATATTTTGTAACACAAAGTTTGAAGTAATTCGACAACAAAATATTGATAACACGAGTTATATAAGATCAAACTCTAAATATATCATGATAAAATTTGAGTTAAATATAATGTAATCACATAGATTTAGCTTAATCGACTAAAATGAACCGTTTCATTAAAATAATAATAATAATAATAATAATAATAGTAATAAATAAATAAATAAATAAAACCAAATCAACTACTCCAACTCCACTTCACTTATTTTTCCGTTTCACTTTCCTCCCTTCTTCTCTCTCGGCAACATATCTTCCCCTTTTTTTTTTGTTTTTCTTCTTTCTTTCTCCTTGCTCCTTCTCACTCCACAACACAAAATGCACACATAAACCTTCAACTCTTAAAATGAATTTAACATCCTCAAGAGCATAACTTCTCATACTCCTACAAATACTCTTGGTTATGATTTTTGGGGGTTAGGGTTAGGGAGTCAAGGAAGAAGAGTAACCATTCTTTGAAAGGTGTTCATTGAGATTCTTTGAGGTAAATACATACACAACTCTAATACTAGTATGAATCTCTAGAAGAAAAAAATGTAGTTTTGTTTAAACATCTTATTTTTGTGTTTAAAGTAGATTTAAATGATTTTTATGGTTTCCTAGAGTTAGCTAAACTTTAGAATAATTTTTCTAAAGTCTTAGAGAATATTTTTTTATACTCAGATTTGTCAGCTGAGGTCCTGCCGGCTACTCTGAGGGTTGTTGGAGAACAAACTTAGGCAATTATCTATAGTTGTGAGTAGACGACGATCATTGTCATATATTTTTATTATGTTATAGTTATTATTTTACTCGTTTTCTATGTTAAAGTATTTATTTAAAATTTGGGGAACACAACCTTTGAATTTTTCTCGATTTCATCCTTTATTTATATTAATGGTCTTTGTTATATAATATGTCATTAGTTTGATTTATGTATGAGTCATAAAGTATTTAAATATTGAATTGATATATATTTGAATATGTTTTTCATGAGTTATGATGAAATAGGAAATGATTTTTTGTAAACGTGTTTTGGAAATTGTTGTTATAATTATGAAATCGTTAACGGCAGTAAGTGCACCTAGTTACATCGTTTTGATTAGGGAGAGTTACCCGTTAGATGGAGTCACCCCTATGAGAGATGTCATCCATAGGAGGAGAGGACTATCAACAAGATATAAGCTCCCTAATTGATTTGCGATGATGCGTTGCAGGATTGAGATAAGAGGGTTACCCGTTAGATAGAGTCACCCCTAAGAGAAAGGCCATCCTTAGGAGGAAAGGGCTATCAATGAGATGAAGTCGCCTCCTAGTTTTCAAAAATTTATATTTTTTACTTGTTTGATTTCCTATGATTTTTTTTTCTTTAGGTTGCTCATTGTGATGTCACTTTTCTACCAATTGGATTTTTAAATTAATGGTTATATTGTGTGTATACTTTACTTGAGAATTATCTATATTTTTTGCAGTATTATTTAATATAATTGTCACAAGTTTGTAAAACAATGATTCGTGCCTTTTTGTATTTCCATTCTAGTTGGTGGTGGTTGTTGTCTCCTCACTAAGTCTTTGTGACTTATCCCTTCATGTTGTTCTTTTTTTTTTAGATTCACAGGCAGCTGAGTAGCAGATTGTTAGTAGATTCAAGTCTCGATCATATTTTTTGGTAGGCCTCTTTGATCGAGGACATTTTTTTGTAAAGTCTGTTGAGTCGTGATGTATTTTGCAGCTATTTTAAATCTAGAAAGTCTTTTAGAAAATGTATTAAATATTTAGATTATGCTATTTGAAATTGACTGAGTTAGAAGTTTAAACTGAGATTTTGTAAATTTAGAAATGTTGAAGTTACAGAGGATACTATGTTGAAATTTCGAGAAAAATTATATATATATTTTTTGAAATGGTTATTGAGAACGATTTAGTTGCTTAATTGTTAAGTTAGTTGATAATCTTATCAGGCTAAGAGTATAGCTTGTGTACCGATCACGACATTTGGTTTTCAGATCGTGACATGACTTACAAAGTAAGAGATACATATCTCTTATTCATAAACATAAGCTCATATCACATAAAACTTGGATCTCTCAACCATTAATATCATAAAATAACAATATCACTTTAGGTGTAAATATATTTTATAATAAATGATAAATTTATGAAACAAATTTAAAATTGAAAGGCACACATGAGATATTGAGATAGATAGCAATTGCACAATTTGAAAGTGTCCCACATAGTATATTGTGGACCAATTGAAAATCATTCAAAACTTCAACAATTTGACATCACTATTTTTAAGAAGTTTAGAGTCTTTCACCTCTCTACTAAAACTATAATTTAAGGGATGCTGACTAAAAAAAAAAAACAAATATAAAATTACATTTTTGAGACATTAATATATTTTCTTTCAAATTGACATTAATTACATTTTAATCTCAGTGACCGTAATTCAAATTTCAAACGATATAAATAAATACAAGATAAATTCATAATTTAAAAAAAAATAATACTCTAGAAAAAAAATAATTTAAAATTTAAATTTAATTAACATAATTAAATATAAGAAAATAACATGTGATTAAGAAATTTGATATTGGATAGTATATGCAAGAAAAGTTTGGGATATTTGACCTAAACTTAAAGACCAAATGATCCCCTGCCATTATTAATAACTCTGTTTTGACTGCATTGAGATAACATCCTCACCCTATCCCTATCCCTATCCCTATCCCTATTCCTATCCATATCCATTCCTTTACAAATCTGTTTATACAATTTTCGCGCCCACAGTGATCCTTTTCTTGTTACCTGTTAAATAAACGTGAACAAAAATAAACATTACTACATGTGTGCGCGTGCTAAATTCAGATTTTTGAATGTGAACATTATAATAGTAATTGACAGGTAGAAATTGAGAATAACAAGAAAATAATTGACAAATTCATCTTGATTAACATACATTCAATTCATCAAACCACACTTACGTCAACAACGTGCCCACTTTCAAGAACACACATCATACAAACACAGAGCTTTTTTTTTTTATAAAAAAAAAAAAAAGAATAAAAACGGTGGGCAATTGAATTAAGTGAATCACCAACTTGGACCTCTCTTACAGATAGGCTCACATTACTATTACCAACGTTTTTTTGTATCTACATGCAAAAATTCATCATGAATAATGAACGACCATTTCATTTAAATATATAGTATATATAAGTGATGTTTGGTTGAGAAATTAAAAGTGTGTTTTTAATCCATATATGGGTATCTATATGCTTCTAGAGATGATTCAACATGCAAAGAAAATCTTACGATTGCGGTCTCATCTTAAATACTACTACTCAAAACGCCATTTTTCAGGAAAAAGTTCCAAGAAAATTGTTGTTCATGTCCCAAAAGGTCATTTTGCTGTATATGTGGGTGATAAAAAGGAAGATGAATGTATAAGGCGGTTTGTGATTCCAATATCATTCTTGAAGCAACCTCTTTTTCAAGCTTTGTTGAGTCGTGCTGAGGAAGAGTTTGGTTTTGAACACCCAATGGGAAATATTTTTATTCCATGTGCCATTCATGATTTTCTTACACTCACTTCTCATTTCGATGTGTTATAGTTGTAGAAGATCCTCTAATTCATTAACTTATATTAATCCACTGTTTCTATTTCGTGTATTGATATGTAATATTTGTAATGATTACTTTTTACCATTAACTGTTTGAAGAAGTCTTGCTTAACATTATTAAGGTTGTCTCACCTAAACAAAATAGGAAAGATAGTTGCAATGGATGATTCTCAATAAAGATGACATATATACTTCAATTTGGTGAATCTCAATTCTGGTGTTGAGTTTTCCATAATATTAGAGACATAAACAAATCGATTAAAAAGAGAGACTTTGTTTCAAAGGTTGATGTGTTTGTCTAGTGTCTATTCATGTTTTATATTACACTTATATAAACTAAAAAGACTTCATTAAATTTCAACTAATATAAATTAAACTAATGAGAAAAACGTGCGTAGGATTGGGTTCTCACATATGATATAAGAGTCTATTGAAATCTTAATTCTTTTTAAAAGAATTAAAATCTCAATTGAAAAGGATAGAGACATAAAATCAATGGTAAAAATTTAACAATATGAGGAGACATGAAGAAAAGAATTTAAGAGAATCTATTCCATTAGTAGCATTATTCATTATATTCGTTGGGACAAGGTTCGTTTGGATCGAGATAGAGGGAGTTAGAGTAAAGGAGTTCAACCTTGCTCTTTTACGTACATGGTGGTGGAGGTTGAGGATAGACAAGGATGATTTTAATTTTGTTTAAAGTGTTAGCTCAAAAGTATGAGATGGTTAGAGGTTTAATTAGGAAAGGGGTGTGAACGCATCATCTTGGTGGAAGGATCTTCATTCTATCCAAGATCGGATGGGCGTTGGGAATGGTAGTTGGTTCGACAATCATTTGTTTAGGTCAATGGGTAACGAGGAGGAAACCTCTTTTTGGTGAGACCATTGGTTAGGTGGGGTTCGGCTTAGTGAGAATTTGTTGTTTCGAGTTTTGAAAATTAACCTTTTAAAAATTCCTGTTAAAAGTTAACTCAGGATTAATCTTGGTTGTAAATCAGAAAAACGGATAACGTTCTTGATTCTGATCCAGAATCCGAGAACGTTCTTGGTTCTGATCTAGAATCGGAGAACGTTCTTGGTTAGTTGAAAATGACAGTTTTAGTTAATCTATTAAACTTGATATTTAAAGACTTAAATGTAAAAATGTAAATAGATAAGGGAAGGAATATAACACACAGATATATCCTAGTTCACCCAACTTGGGCTACGTCCAGTCCTCACAACTGTGAGATTTTCAACTAAGTGTTCCAAGACAAGAGCTCTCTTGACTTTTACACAAACTTTCTGCAGATCTATCTTGATCTGTTACAACCAATACCTTTCAATCTGGAAAGAAGTTTTTCACTGATCTATCCTTCGATCTTTTCAGAGGATTACACACACTTCCTTCTCTATAACATAGAAGGATTTTTTTCACAACTTCTCAAGACTAGTTTTTACTCACTTTGTCTTGAGATTACAATGGAATAATAAAGTGTTTGACTAGAATCTAAATATCCTCAACTCTTGTTTGAGTATTTGATTCTAATCTTAGAAGCATAGAGTGATTTTAGAATGTAAACGTGATTGGATGCTGCAGTTTCTAAGAGCTGGACAGAACTTAGCGAAATGTATGAAAACTGTAGAAACTCTTGAATCTGATTTGTGAATAATGGAATGATTGCTTTGTTCAATTCTGCCTGTTGCCTATATCTTGAGTTCTCTTTTATAGACTCAAAAAGTGCTTTTGACAGCTCATTTTCCCATTGGGAAAGCTGGCTTGTCCTTTGTCAGTGATTAGGTGAGAGCAGGTCAAAAAGCAAGAATGTTCTTCATTCTGCTTCCAGTATTCAAGACTAGACTTGGTTCTGGCAAATGAGTCTTGATCTTCAATACTGCGCATTCGGGGTTATTAAGTTTGTAGAGGGAACCTCTGATGATATCTTCTGGTATCCTCTAGAGGTATCCTCTGGAGATATCCTCTGGTGTCCTTTGGAGGTATCCTCTGGTGTCCTTTGGAGATATCCTCTGGTGTCCTTAGAAGGTATCCTCTGGTGACGTCATCTTCTGGAGATATCTTTCGATGACTTCATCTTCTGGTGACATCTACTGGAGACATCTTCTGATGACGTCATCTTCTGGAGATTTTCAAAGTGTTGTCCAGAATGTTCTTGAATCTTCAAATATGTTCTTGCTTCTCACATAATGATCTTGTTTAAGTTTCTTGGTACTTATCTTGATTGATAACACTCAAGCACACTTATTAGATACACAAACATGCTTTAGAATCATAATTCTAATTCTTAATTAATCTTTGTTTATCATCAAAATTGATTTAAGTTGGGATTTTGTCTCAACAATACTAGCTCAATTTGTCTTCATTTCCAACAGAATTTTAGCAAATTATATGGCTTAGTTTTTGATAAAAATGTGTTAGTGGCTAAGAAGTCTAGATTGGGGTGAAGTGTTGGCGGGAATGGGTGGAGGTGGAGGAGGAGAAGAAGTATTTTTTTCTGGGAAAAGGATTTGGTGCTTTCCTGTTTTGCTTTGGTAGACATTTTTTTTGTTGCAGGATAATGTGTCTGATAGATGGTCCTTGAGGAACAATCACAATGAGGAATATGCAGTCAAGGAAGCCTACAAGTTACTATCTCATACAGTAGAGGACAAGCTCTCAACATCATAAATCAAAGTTTGGAACAAAATCGTCCTCCTAAATGCGTTCTTATTTGCATGGAGATTCTTACAAAATCGGATCCCAACAAAGGATAATTTATGTAAGCGTGAGATTCTAAATCCAAATTCTCGATTATGTATCGGTGGGTGTGGCATTGAGAAAAAATTAAATCATCTCTTCTTTGAGTGTGTAATGTCTCACAAATTTTGGTGTACGCAATTACGAATTGGTTAGGTATATTTACTCTTTCAAATAATGCATCTATTCATTTACATTAGTTTTGTGATCTTCAAGTTTCCTAAGTGAAGTCAAAAGAATGTTTTCTTTCCATTTGGTCGGCTAGCATTTGGACGATTTAGAAACTTTGTAACAATCAATCGTGAGCTAATCATTAAACAAATCAAAATTCAAGTATGGTGCCTCAAAGTGAAGGTGAAGAGCTTCAAATTGAAGGTGCAAACACGAGAAGAGGGGGTTGAATTGTGTTTGACTAACTTGAATACTTTTTCTGTTTTTACAGTTATAAAACAAAACTTGATGTATGACTAAAACAGAGTTAGCAGCAGATATAAAGTAAAAATAAAAACACAGAATTTTATAATGGTTCACCGTTAACGAGGCTACGTCCAGTCCCTTCACTTTGAAGGATTTCACTAATTCAAAACCTTGAATTACAATAATACCATTGACCCTCCAAGTCAGTCTTCTCAAACAGTCTAACAATCCTAGACTTTTGAGGAATGCAGCACCTTGACTTCTTAAGTCAAGTCTTCTCCTACCAATCTGACAACCCCAGATTGTAGAAGGAATTACAACGCCTTGAATCTAATTGCCAAGTAATCTGCTACCCCTTCTAACTCCCTCAGATTGTAGACTCTACTTCAACAACTTAGATCTAACACAAGGGAAAGAAAAAAACACGAGTACTTGCTTCTGGAAAGCTGGAACTCACAATTAACCTCACTGAAAACTTGAGTGTTTGCTTTGGAAGTGTATGACTCTTTGTGATTTTCGATGTTAAGTATTCTGCCTTGAGCCACCTTTTATAGATGCAGATTAGGGTCTCTTCCAAGCTTAATTTCGAGCTGTATCTTGCTGGATTCTTTTGCAAAAATAACTTGCCCATCGAGTTTCATATAAATAAAAAACATATCTTTTTAGCTTCAGATTTGCTTTCATAAATAACTTGGGCCAATCCTATCTTTAATTAATTTTGGAACAAATCTTTCTTCCCGCCAATAGCTTCTGAATTCCACAAGACTTCAATTTATTTTTGTATCAAATCCTTTTTAACAATTTGATCAAATTTAATCAAATCTCCACCAATTATCATCATGATTAAATCTGAACCCTTTGATCTTCTGCTCTCGTCCATATCTGGACCATACTAAGCAATCTGATGTGATCCTCTGATTTCGGCCAACCCTGGACCACACTTTCTGATCTTCTGATCTCGGCCAACCTGGACTAGCAAACTTATCTGCTGTGATCCTCTGATCTCGACCAATGCTGGACCATACATTCTGACCTTCTGATTTCGGCCAACACTGGACCATGGTCTGATCTTCTTATCCCGGCCAACACTGGGCCATATTCTTAAATCTGGACCATTTATCTAAACCTTTTCCCTCTGATCTGGACCAATTCTGAATTGGGTCTGGATTGAACTGAAATTAAATCTGGACAAATAATATTTTAGTCTGGACATTTTACCTTTTGATTTGGATCAGGTCTGGATCAAATTTGGACATCATTTCTTCTGGTCTGGACTTAGTTTCATAGCCTAAACCATGCTATATTCTTGTCTGGGTCAAATCTGGATTGAATCTCTTGTTCTGGACCCATTAATTTATCCTTTGATTAAGTTTGGATCAAGTCTGGACTGTTTATCATTTCATTGTCAGGCCATCTTCTGATCAGAATAACTTCTGGACTAAGTCTGACTTATGATTCCTTCTGGTCTGGATCAAGTCTCCCTCTGGCAAGCTTCCTTCTGGTCTGGTCCAGGTTTCCTTCTGACTTTGCTTCCTTCTGATCTGGGCCAGCAAAGATATCCTCTGGTGATTTCAGGATGCATCCTCTGGTACCTTCTGGATGTATTATCTGGTGTCTTCATCTTCTGCCTCTGGAAACTTCATTTTCTGGTGGCATTTAATGTAATAATTCAAGGTTCAAAATAAGATTACATAGAGTGCTTTTGTAAACATCAAAATCCTAAGTACTTATAACCAACTTGGTTCCAACACAAATATGATCTCAACCATTGGTGGACTAATCCCCTTCATGTCTTGGCTTTATAGATTTTTGTCATGTGTGATTTGGTGTTGTTTTTTTGTAATAGTTTGGAGGAATTGGTATTTTCACCCTTTACTTTTGTTGAGATATTTGATTTAGACCTCTCATTAGTGATTCATTTCATGTAAACCTTTGTGTGTATTCTCGTCTCTTTTGCACATATCTTATGCATGAGGGGAGTTGTTAGTATTCTTTTAGCCTTTAAAAAAATAGCATTATTCATCTAATAAATAGACAAATCCAAAAATATTTTGAAAGATTTAATTCAAATACACTATTATTCAATCATGAATATTAAATAATTAAAGACATTTAATTTTTTTTTATTTTTTTTTAAAGACATGTCCATAAATAAATTTAATGTATTTATAATGTAAAAAAAATTACACTAACAATAAATGACGGTTAAACTCTTCCAAAACTTCGCATTCACATATCAATTGTTTAGTCGAACTTAGCCGATTATTCTGATTTTCTCCTACATTTATTTTTGGTAGTTGACAATCTTGATTCCTTGTAAATAATTTTAAACTACATATCGACTCACGCTTTTCTCGAGAATATTTGATATATTAAATTAAGATTAAATTATACATTAATTTTATAAATATTACTATTTGAATTTAGAAGTAAAGATGATTAGTAGATAATAGTTGGTGAATGATATATTAGAAATAGACAAATTTTATGTTACACGAGTGAGGTAAGCTTTGCATCATGTACAAAACTTTTATCTACCATTGGATTAATAAGTTTCATCATTGAATCAAATGAGATTTACAAGACTTAATAATCAAATGGTGAAAAATAAACTTATGCATGGTACAAGATGGTGTTACCCATGCACATTAGAGAAAGCTAAAAAGTAATTATCATTTCGTATGATGTTTATTGTAATTTTCTATCACCTTTTTTGTATATGTTCAAAATAATTGATAATGATTTAAAAAATCGAAGTTAAAATACTTATTTGAACTAATTATTTTTGGCATCGTATTTTATACATATACTAAAGTTTCTCTGATATTAATATACTAAAATTTTCTACTATCTTTTGAAATTTTTTTAAATAAAATAGACAGTGTATTTCAAGAGATATGTAAAAGTTTGTATCAATCAAATTACCTCACAATACATTATTGTTTGTGTGCTCGTATTTGATATTCAACAAATGATACTTCTCTAAGACAAAAAAAAAAATATCAGTCTTTTATTAAATAACATTTTGAAAGTTTCCAAGGAAAAATATATGATAGATCCTTTATCAAAACAATTTGTAATCAAATTTGAGTTGTAAATATTAAAATATAGAAAGAAAAAAAAATGAAACATCAAAGTTGAAATAGTTTAGAAATGTGACATTCATAAAAATTGGTATGTCGGTTGAAGAAAAAGTAATCAATACTAATTGTATTTAAATAGTGTATTTGGGGGAGAAATTTTAAAATATTAAGAACAATCATATTATAATAAATTAGATTAATAATATGCAAGTTATCAAACTAATACATTATATATGAACTCTAAGAAATTGAAACATTATAACAATGAAGCCACATAACTCACATATTGAGCTCTTTCAACTTGGTGATTGAATGAACTGTTGCAATCTTTTACAAGTACAAGATTGAATGCCACAATTAGAACTAATAGTTGTTATTGAGGAAGAGAAAAAATAATGAAGTCAAAGAGGATCCAATAAATTCTATGATACGATTGACTTAAGCTACAATGCAATGTTGTAATATAAAACCAAATGATTTTAATAGACAAATGGAAGTTATCAAATATATTATATGATAGAATTATATAATAATGAACTCGGAAATAGTAGATTTTGGTTATAAAATTGGTGCAAAAACAACGAATAAAGAATAAAATGGAAATATTAATTAATGGGAGAATGAATGTAAAGTAGTCTTAGAGAATATTGATACAAGATGAATTTTGAATATGTCACATCAGAATATATTTGATGTGGTAAAATTTAGATGAAGTGTCGTTAGATATAGGTGGGAAGTTGTTTTAATATATTATAAGTAGATAAATATTTTTTTTTTATGTTTTTATAATTTTTTACCAAATAAAGCTATAGAAGATAATGTATCATACCACAAGACTATAATCATCGTATACATATATTCTCATAAAATAGGTAAATATTCAAAAGTTACAAATAAATTGTTACATAGGTCAAAATAAAATAACAATAACTGATTCTAAATCAATATCTAAAAATATTATTGACAAAAAAGAGTATTTGAATTTAATCTGATCGACATGTGATACAACTTATATAGACTCATCTCTTCCTAAAAATAAATACCAAGAATAAATGTCATAAAAAGGAGTATCAAATGCATATATAAGAAATTGAAACAAAAATTTGAGGCAAATGCCTAAGTAAAATCATTATATATTGAAATAGGTTTAGAACATAATAAAAGTAACAAAATATTGAGAGAAGTGACAATAATTGATTCTAAATCAATATTTAAAAATATTATTAACAAAAAGTATCTTGAATTTGATCTGACCGACTTGTGGCACATCTTATATAGATTTATTTCTTTCTACATTTCTTATATTGTATATAAAAATGAATATGAAGAATAAATAACATAAAAAGAATTAATATCAAATGCATATATAAAAAAATGAATATCAAGACACAACGCATCTTTTGAAATCAGAAAAAATAAATAAAATAAAATTTAAAAAAGGAACGTACACGAAATGGTGATATTAGAATATGTGATTAAGACTTCTACTAATAAAAATATGTGATTGAGACATTGTGTTTATCAAACTATAAATTATGATCTGAACTCTAATACTATAGATAATTGATAAACAATTTTTAGAGTTGGGAATGTAGTTGGGATATCGAGTTTTTAAGGGGTATCAGGTATGCCTTGCCAATTAAATTGAGAGATTAATTATAATTTATGAAATAGTAATTATGAATAAATGTCTGTGCATTATTAATTTGGAGTAGGAAAATCAAAGAATATTAGGAGAATGAGAATGTGTTTTATAGCTTGAAGAGTGTCATTTAAAATATGTCAATTAATTTGAGAGATTAATGAGAATTTATAAAACAATAATTATAGATAAATGTATGAGCATTATTGGTTTGGAGTAGGAACAAAAATATTAGGAGAGTAAAAATGTATTTTAAAGATTTAAAAGTATAATTTAAGAAGTGATATCAAATTATGTGTGATATGACACAAATAAAGTTATTTAACACATAAAAAATTAAAGTATTAATAGATGATATGTAGATCTAATTTAATATATTATAATATGTAGATTTGTATATTTCGATAAATCCAAGAAGTGATATTGCAATTTGCACTTATAAGAAGATATGAGAGGATCTGGCTCTATTTTAATTATGTTCCAGTCATACATTGCACCATGCCACCATGTAATAGAGATTGTGCGTTTTGGCTACTTTCTGACTAGGATTCTCTTATCACATTAATTTTAGGGAACAATATACTTTTCAGTTTTTAAGTATCAGACTTTAATTTCAATATAAAATCCTCTTGTTTTATCCGTTTGAGAAATTTAGATCCGTATATTTTGTAATAATATTTTTTTAAAATTTAAAATTTAAATTAATGTTACTAGTTAATAAGAAGATAAGATAGGAGTTTTTTTTACATAAATAATTATTTATATTTTTAAAAAAATAATAAAAATATTAAAAATTGTTTTTATTATTTTTAAATACATCTTGATTAGTTAATATATATTTTATCTTTTTAATAATTATTTATTTCAAGAGTCTCTCGTCAAAGTAAAATAAATACATATTTTAAAAAATAAAAACATAAATATTTTTATGAATATTTACAAATATACCCCACAACTCGTCCATATTTTACCATTTTTCTTCAACGTTAATCGACCATCACGAAATTCAGCTTCGGATCACAATCTAATTTGAATATGAGTTGAAGAACTATGTATCCGTGATGCAAATGTTTTTTTTACACAAGCACTTAAAAAAAAATTGTAGTTAAAAGTTTATTGTTATGTTTTGGATTAAAAATAGATTAACTTTACTAAGATGACGCTTATATATTTTAAAATATCTTAACAAATTTATTTTTGAAAGGGATAACTATATAAAACACTTTTACACTACTTATATATGATCTGTATACTCTTAATTAGAATATTAGTGTATATGTATACTACAAATGGCTTATCGGTGGTTGTAACTTATAAGTTATAACTTGTGTCGAATTATCTTTAACCTTTTGGTATGGCCAAATTTTCTTTTGTTATTTCAAAGTATTTAAAAGTAATTTTTTATTTAAAAAGTAGTATCATGTCTCTTCAAACTTTGAATGAGCAAACCTATTAGATGTAATTTCTTTTGTTATGCCTCGTGAGTCGTCATTATGAGGTAAAAATCTGTCATAATATTTCTTATAATAGCTTTGTTAATTTTATAAGCATATTATGTGTATATTTTTCCTTTCCTGATAATTGGTGAAATTTTATCAATGATAAACAATCACCCACAAGTAATATGGTCAACGAGTGATGATTAAGTGAAATAGCTTATTTAAACTATATTTTCCAATAAGACATCTAAATATGTCGAATATTTAAATAGTTAAATACACTTAAAATAGTTTCAAAAGATAATATTTATATTTATACAAATAGAAGATATTTTGTTTTTATATTATTTTTTTATTTAAATTTTTTAATTATATTTACGTTGAAATTTATATATAAAAACGTCTTATTTTTTTACCTTATTTGTTTTAGTATATCTATTCAACAGCATTAACTTTAATGTATTTTTTTTATTAAATGTATTTTGTTTGAATTATTTAATATAATTTAATTTTTTTTAGTTATTTTTATTTATTAAATTAACAATTAATCATTTGTTATAAAAAAAATGGAAATAAATGTTGCATTCCCAGAATCGACCTCAAATAAAAAATCTCGATAAAAAAAATGACATTTTAATATATAAATTTTAATGTATAATATAATAAAAAAAATTTAAATAAAAATATAATATAAAATAAAACATCCGAAAAAAGAAATCTAACTAGTCTTTTTAGTCAAGTAGATATGAAAAAATTTGATTTTTTTTTTTTAAAAAAATATGTTCCAACTACGATATATAGTAGATAGGCAATCAATCAACTTTGTCAAATAATGTAACATATTCTCATCTCTAGTTAATAAAAAATATATATAATTAATTTTAAAAATATTTTTAGAGTGAATGAATATTTTAAAATTATAAAAATCGATCAATTTAAACATACAAATTTATAAAATTGCAAATTGGTCTTTAAAATTAACGTGATCGATCAATTCAGTATTTTATCTAATTGAATAAAAACAAATACTTTGTTGCCAAATGCTGAGTTGAAACATATTTCTATAAATTTGTTTAAGGTTTTGGTGGATCTATATTTTACAGGAGTAGATTCCCTCATTATTTAAAAAAAAAAAAAATACGAGAGGAAATTCATTGACTATTCCTGTTTTTTCAACATAGGACAATCTATCTCCATATTTTACATCATAAGTGATTGGATTGATTGCTAGAAGGAATAAATGTATTAACACAATTCAATTTAAATAACTAATTTTTAATTTCATAAATTTATAAATCTAAATTGTTCCACCCCATAATTTCCAACTATTAAAATGACTCCTAAAAAAATTGAAAGATAGAAAGTAAAATAATAAACTTATCTTATCTTATTAAAAAAATACTAAATGTAAATATAAAAAAAGAAAAAAATTGAAATAATATATTACAACCTTATCTTTTTATTTATATAATCTTTTGTAGTCATTTTCTGTCATCTCGTTTGAAAACAAACTCAAGTGACAACGGACCACATGGGTAGAAGTACCAGGCTTTCCTTTTTCAGCGTACGGCACTCGGTTTTGCACACTCTGTCTGTGTAGTTGTACTAACTACTTTCTCTTTATTATCATTATTTGAAAGGACCATTCCAATAGAACTGCGCTGGCAGATAACAAACAAGTACCATAATTTTTATGTGGAGTTTTAGCTTGCTTAACAAAGACATGTGATTCTCTGATGATTTTTATGACGTGGGGCCCACAAGCTTGCGTCAGCAAGTCAGAATTCCACATTTAGATGTATGGCTTTCCACTCCGCTTACAAGCTATAAATACAATACAACACCTCTAAGATCTTCACACTCAAATCTCAAGATTTCAGCTTAACTAATACACAATTCTTTCTCTTCAGTTCAAGCCTAAAGGGTTATTATTAATATCATGGGTATTCGTTTGCCATTTATGGTTCTTCAAGCAAGACAAATATTCAAATCCACTTCGACACAACCAATTCATAGTAGAAAACAGTCCAATGTTCCAAAGGGGCACATGGCAGTGTATGTTGGAGAGTTGCAAAAGAAACGATTTGTGGTTCCAATATCATACTTGAACCATCCTTCGTTTTTGGACCTACTTAACCGAGCCGAAGAAGAGTTCGGCTTCAATCATCCAATGGGTGGTCTTACAATTCCTTGCAAAGAAGATGCCTTCATAAATGTTACCTCCCAACTAAGTGCCTTGTGAAAGATTAGTATCAATATCCTGTATAATACTAGAATATACATTAAAAAATAAGTACTGTATAATACATATATATTAGAGTATTAGACTGTATTGGCTTCATTTTTTCAGTTTTCCTTCCTTTTTCCCCACCTGTTTGGGTTTTTCCTTCAAACTGGTGTTTTTGAGGAATGCAAAATGTTGTATTTGCTGTGTATATATATATATATATATTTTATTCGATTTAGTATTTGTTTTTAAGAGAAGCAAAATAGACATGGTAAATGTATCTTCTGCTTCTCTTGTTCACTGTAAGCTGAAAGTTTATTTATTGTACTTGAAAAGTTTGCTCTTGAAAAATTCGATATCAACAGTTGTTCAGTACTTCAGTTGCAGGCATTTTATAGTTTAGCAATATTTTATTCTCCTTACTCTTCTCCAAAGAACAATGGCTAGGTAGGTGAAAAGAGAGAAAACAAAGTGACAATAGTTCAAACATGTAAACGAACAAATCATTCTCGAATCGGCTGATAGTACATATATAATGGAAGAACTTATAAATATCAACACCAAAATCATCTGATATACATATTTTCTTTATTTGCCTACTTTTTAGTATACACCTAGAGAGTTCTGGCAAAAACAATACAGGTAGCAATAACGCATACATTAACAAATATCAGCATCTCTATCATCAAACATTTATATAATCCGCGTTGCAAAGGCCGCGTAGCTGTGGGTAATCACAAGAACGAGATCTTTGCCATCTTATATTCAACCGTGGTTCGTTCATCAAAATGTCCTACACTTTCCCTGCCCTTAGCATTCAATGGCCTCAGCACTCAAGAAGGCATTATATGCTGCTTTCTTGGGTCTAGATCACTACTCTTCTACTATACCATTAGGATAAAGGGGATTTCAACTTCTATTGAAAAAATATTAGCAATGGAGAGCTAGTATTAATGATGGTAATCAATCTTAGTCCAAAGATAGATTGCCAGTTCGAATGTTTCGCTGCTGATGGCTAATATTTTTGCCTAGTCGTGATTCGGATGAGCTCCAGTCACCTGGTAAACCGCTGAATGGAGATGCAAGCTTCGGCTGAAACCATTTTATCAAGCCCAGACTATTTATTCTAAGTTTCCCATTCGATTCATTACCCTGGTAGGGAATATGAAGCCTCCTGAACAACGCTGCAACTGCTTGGCCAGCTCTGAAGCCAAAACATTGCATATTTATCATACATAACTTCTTCAACAATATTTTATCTAGACTCTTCATGCAAGAGAAAATATTATACTGAAAAAGATGAAGTTCACACAGGAACACCTAAAGATTATCTTCTATTATTTCAGCCACATATAAATCAGTCCAACATTTATGACAATTTCTCCTAAAAACATCATGTAAATTGCAAAAAGATTAAGATGAACCTGCAAGTAATAAAATCGGGTAAACCACCATTTTAATCCTTGAAAGTATAAAACGCCGTTATTTTGGTCCTTAATTCAACAAAAAACTCAAATTAATCCTCGAATAGTCAAAATGTCAGTCAGTTTAGTCTTTGACATTATAACAGTCATGGACTATTTTGACAATAAATTGTATCTTTCCGGAACTATTTTGATGATTTGAGGACTAATTTGGATTTTATGCCGAGTCATTGACCAAAACAACGACGTCCTATACTTTTAGGGACTAAAATAGTGGTTTACCCTAACAAAATCTTACCAGGAGCATTAAATGACCCGCTTAATACTACCAAGAAAAATTGAAAGAAAAAATAACTTGAAATTTAAGTTGCTTGAGCATGACCGTTCACCACTGACCACTTAGGATAATCATTGAACACATACATCATGCAACTAACATGTGGACGCGTCACCAAAGTATGTAAATCAGTAAAATATGGTTGTCCCAAAAAAATCTTTAGATGATAGTTGCACAAAGATTTCCATATTTGATTAAGCAGTCTAAAAATGAAACATTTGCATTTAAACAACTGGTGGGATCTTCTAGCTCAGAAAATTTGATAAGTACCTCATATTGTATGCTTGAACAAAATGTACTGTTGCAGATATGTGAAGTACAATATGAATTTGAAAAATGCTGAAAATGGATGCATTTCTGATTGATTATTCTCACCTTTCTGCAAGTATAATAATCTTTTCCCCATTGGGAGACGAAACTTTTGTTTCTTCTACAGGCAATAAAATGATTAAATTGGGTAGTCTTGCACCTGAAAATATTTTCATGGGAAATTTTTATGTTAAAAGGGAAACAATTAGGGGATGTGAACTCTCACATTACCACCAATGGATAAATAAATATGTACCACCAAGTGAGTGATCAAAGCTTTTTCACAATCTTTGCCAGAGTACCAGAAAACAAGCCCTTATATTGGTAAAATCATTAGAGAAAAGGAAAAAAACGAACTAGGGTGTTGGAGAGCAACTAACTTATGTGTGATAAATCCATTAATAAAATGTGGATAATGATTCTTAAGTAAATAAAATAAAGCACAATCTTTTTAATCATATGTTGTTAGCTATTCCTTTCCATACAACCGTTGGAAATGTTTCAAAAAATGAAAATAACAATTTACACTTTGGACTTATTTCCATATCCAAATATCTGAATCAATGGCCAAAAGCGAAGAGAATGTGTCATATAAAATAAACTCAATTTAGCAAATATTTTTTTAAAAAAATCAACATATATCTCACACAAGAATTAAAGGAAAAAAGAAAGATCGAGGAAATCATCTTTCTACAAAAGAAAACGTCCTTATCAAAAAGTGCAACATGCATAAATGCAGACTGATAGTAACATGAACGATGATATTACCTGCTGCTAGTCGATGCTTGAGACCTTTCAAAACAGTTAAGAGGTATACCTGGAACATTTCCATGGATTTAGGGATATGAATTTCACAATTAAAGCAGCATAGATTTTTTATCTACTGTGTATGAATTTACATCTTCAAATTTGCAAATATGGCAGTATATATCACGTTTGAGAGAGACAAAGAGGAAAAAGCAGGAGAACAAGAGGCTATTGTGGAAGCAACTCAACCATCAGCTGTAAAGCTACTTCTCCTCCATTGAATGGACCATAGTCCAAAGCTTTTTGGTAACAACACAACCATCATTAATTTGTTTTCCTCGCCAATGTTTGCTTAATTGCCTTTATTCTCTCATTTGCAGTGACATCAAATGTTTATATATTTCTCTTATCATGTGCAGATGTTTTACTCTCTCACAAATAATTTATATAAATAATTATCTCCCCGTGTGTAGCACAGGTTCCACTGCTAGTATATCAGGTTTGAGAGAGACATAAAAGTGTAAAGGCAAAAAAAAAAGAGGCTGTTGTTGAAACCAACTCCAACAATTGTATCCATTATTCAAACTCACATGTAGGTTAAACATATTTCCATATTTATCTTGCATTCAATAACTTCAATGAAATTTGTCGTTTGTTAATTATAGAATATAGTAACCATATGTATAGGCTTGTAAGATTTTGGTCCGGCCTTTGGTATGATACTTGTACCTGTCCTAATTCCTCTGAGTCAATATATACAATGATTGAATTCCCAACTACAATTGAGGTAATGAATCCCACATGCAATTACTCTCTTTCTCTGGTGTTTGACAGTTAAAATGCAACCTTTTATGTAACATAAATCATCATAGTAGGAGTGTTTTAATTCTTAGACAAGCTCACCTCAGCAGTAGAAGCATGCAATTCTTTAGCATCAATAACAATAGGATTCACTTTAAATGACACAGATGGAACAACTCCATATGAAGCAGCTTCCTACATAATTAGTACAGCATCAAATGATATCTAGGTTCCCTTAGAAACACTAAGATAGTATTTAATATTATCTGTTTCAGTTTCATAGTCCATACTGACCTCAAGTATTGAAAAAACACGAGGATCATATTCACCAAATCCATCTATCAATGAACAGAGGTTTGAATTTCTTGAGGTTTCAGAACTCACTCCCAAGTTCTCAACAAGTCTATTTTTCAGATATGTATCATAAGGGAATTTCATGCATCCCAGAATTTGTGACAATAGTTCACTTGTAGGCTTTTCACCAGCTCCGATTGTTTCACGATACACCATTAAAGCCAGTGATGTCCTAAGAGTTAAAAGCTGGATTAGAAACTTCACAAAGAAAATAACCTAGAAGAGAAGGCCAAGTAAATTAATGGTTATAACAAATAGGGAAAGGGGTCATTGACAGACTTCACTTATGTTACTAATTCTTCATTTCTTCTTCAACAAAGTTAATTGAGTATAAATCTGGGATAAACTAACCTCTTCAAACAAAATACTATATAAATGCAATAGTTTCACAAAAAAAAACGAAACAGCACACTGACATACCTAAATTGAAAAAATAAAAATGAAAAAGAATGTCTATATACAAATAGTTAGTACTAGCCCTTTTTCTATAGACAAATGTTAGTGGTTAGTTTGCCAAGAGGAGGGGGGGTGTGTTAGCAGAAGGGATCAAACCCTAGACCTCCTTAATACTCTTTCAGCGTCCCAACCCATATCACTCGGCAACACCATTGGGAGCGTAGCCCTTTACCAGTGATGACAGAGAATCATGTATTAAAAAAGTTGCAGAAATTATATAACAAATACCATTCATTATTAACTTGTGGCCGTCCTGAGTCAAAAGATAAAACAGGTTCACCAACAAGGCAAGCTTTCTCAAATCTCCGCAGGCACATTCCTTTCAAAGAAATCAAGTAATATCAGGATTCACAAACCATGAAACTCTCAAGGCATGATATATGAATAGATCTAGGCCACAAAATAACCAGAGTCCACGATCTTTTTACTTTAACTTCCTAGCAAATAAAGAACTAAATCCATAAATAAAAAGCTATGAAAATCATGAGTAATGTATTTTCTTTTATAAGTAAAGTGGAGGAATAAGAGTTCATCCTATTTCTGTATTCTTTATATCAAATGATGTTTATAGAAATACCTTCTATGTCATTAACACAAGTAACAAATAGGAAAACACAAAATTGACAACATATGTAAAAATGTGAAAGAAAAACGCAAAAGTTAAATATAACTTAAATTTTCAATGTATCTGCAAACATCACTTAGTAAGACAATAGACTTTTGATAACAAAGCTCCAGATGAGGAAAAGTAAAAGAAGTAACATTGGGAACCACGTGCTTTTTAAAGCAAGTACAAAAAAAATTGATTAATCCGACAAAATCCTACAACACTTACCAATTATGCATCGACACATGATTAGAGTAGGGGCTGCACCATCCTTTTTGGCTCGAGAAAGGAGCATTTGAGCTGCTTCCATATCATCCTTCCTACAAAAGAAGGAAGGAAAGAAATTTGGCCAAGTAAGAACCCAAACTAAATCATTAGTTCGACAACAACCAATCCACGTAGATCACTTACTTCTCACTTGCCACAATAAGTATTGAGAATGTGATACTGTTTGGGCGCAACCCTAATCCTTTCATTTCAGATAAAACCTCCAAAGCCTTCTGAAATTGATCCCCATCACCTGTACGGAACTCTTACAATGTTTTGAAGTCCATTTCTCTAATAAAAATCTATACTTAAAAAATGCAACTGCACACATCAGGGGAAGGGGGGAAACAATTGAAGCAGACATAAAACTGAAAACAAAGTTGGAAGTAACCATATTTCAGGTAAGACTAAGGTAGAGCGTTTTCACGCATGTCATTAACAGAAAATGTCTTAGAAAAAGAAACGTTAACCAATGTCAAGTCATCTTGGCATTTACGTGCCTGTCCTTATCAGATTTTTTTTTATACAGAAAGGAAATCCTTATCAGAACTAAATCACTTTTAGTTATGGTCTTGCGTATTTAATGCTACCTGGGTTATAGTTTCAACAGGAAAGTTTTTTATTTAGTTACAAGGATGATAAGGGTTAGTTCTATAGTTACCTGTATATAAGTATTTTGTAAAAGGCTTGACTCAGGTTAGCAATTGCACAATAAAATTCTCTTTTTTCTGTTTCTCTTACTCTTTCCATTTTTATTCTCTCACTGCTCTTATTTCTGAATTGGTCACCAAATGTGACTTTACTAGAATTGTTGTCTTGATTGAAGTTATATTTTCCAGGGTTATTTTAATATTTCTTGTGCAGAGTTTTAAATATAGGTGTTTATTTATGTAATTATGTTTATGTATAAGCTTTGGTTTTGTCAGTTTTATTAGTAAATCGACGTGGGTTAGTTACTTGCGTCCAGTTTCCCTGCCTTCACTTGTGGACTCTTGGTCTCCTAACTTTGATTAGTCCTAAGTCAAGCAATAACTTATTAGTTATCCAAGAACGAATCAAGAGTAATGTAATTTTTATCGAGTCTTTAACAGTAGCTGCTAGTAATGTGATACATCTCTTTGGCCTCTCTTCAGATCTGTTTATTAACAACAATTAACTTACCATCTTCCTTCAAAACAATTAACCCTACCATCTTCCTTCAAAACAATTAACCCTACCATCTTCCTTCAAATTTAGTTACTTTTTCTACAAAATGCTTCTCAAAACCATTTAATAGCATCCTAAATCAATTACTTAGTGTTGAAGCATAAACATCCTGAATGAATGAAATAAAAAATAAAAAGGAAAAGTCAAACTTACAAAGAGCAGTGAGCAAAGCATTAACAGTTGAAACTGTTTGCACCAATTTAAGAGATATAAGATATTCGTATAGCTCCAATGCTTTCTGCCAATTTCTTGCCTGGAAAAAGCATTTACCACTAGTTAGTAAATGGTGAACTCATTACAGGCAACAAAAGTATTGAAATAAAATAAAAGCATGCTGTAGTTTCCCAAGGTTGTACCTGTACTTCATATGCTATATCAATTTATCTAAGTATTTTATCTTAGGGTTCTCAGATTAAGAAATTTAGATTCATTATTTTAACTTCTAGATGCAGGCTCATCAACTAGAACACAAAATCCTTAAATACTACACTTAAAAGGATAACATCTTACATGCATACATCTTTTTTATCTAAGATCAAGAGCTAGAATGCCAAAAAAAATGATAATCAAAGCGAAACCCAATTCTTATAATACATATCCGATTAAAAAACCTAATTATAGTCATTTAACTGAACTAAATTTTCTTAAATTAAAAGTATAATTTAAAGCTAAAATAACTTTTTATTAGCCGTCTGTTTATGCATAAATATTATTCAAATCTACTCCATTGCTAAGTATACCTTCAATCCTTTTCAATTCCTTTCCCTTCCACAACTAGAAGATGCCGGGTAAGACCAGACTCATTTCTTATATTAGCAATGATTTCATTTTCTGGAGTCTAAGGTGAGGCAGTGACTTATATGGTTTACAATGAAACGTGTTTTAACTAACAAATGAATTACTATCTTATTGAAGAGCTCAGATTACCAGAAATCTATTATTCTTTTAGAAATTGCAAATGAGGCTCTGGGTTTGGTGGATAGTGTGAAAATTGATGGGTGTGAAGCCAAATGTGGTAAACTGGAACTTTTTTATATCAGTGTTAAAAAAGAAATGGATTTTTAAATTTTCAAGAACACTTATAATATGCAATAAGAAAAACAGGGAACACTTGAATACAATAAAATAAAATAAAAAGGAATTGCCACCTATAATAGCAGGTTATTTTTTATGGCTTATGGTGAACTATATGTTTTGATGGTTCACTTATACTCTCCACCTTCATTTTCTTGTGCGCCAATTTTGCTTTCTTTTTTCCTTTAAATCATTTTACTTGACCAGACATACATACCTTGCTACAGGCACCCATCAATGAGCTATATGTCATCATTCCAATCTGTATTCCTCCTTTCTGGGCCTGTTGTAGTATATCAAAAGCAGCCTCCAGATTTTGAGCATGCCCAGCAACATCTATTAGGGCACTAAGAAACATCTGCATGGTAAGTCAATAACTTCTGTAAGCAAACAATGGCAGAGAAAGGACAGAACATTACACACATGAATCAATTCAAGAAAACACCATACAAATAAAGCAGAATTATCCTATAAAAAAATGCGAAATGATTTTTTAAAATAAAAGTATGCAGATTTCGATAATCCATATCACCCAAAAGTTCAAAAACATAATACCTCATCAGGGAGCACCCCTTTCTGGGTCATGTCATCGTATACACTACGTGCAAATTCCCAATCTCCAGTTTGACTACAAGAATTAATTGCAATTGTGTAAACTTCTGAAGATCCCTTTATATTATATTGTTGTATCATCTTATACACTTTACGTGCTCGTTCAACCTATATAGAAAATTCATCGTTGTTAAATATCACATACATTTTATGAAACATAAGAATTACTCCCAAAAAATATATTTTTATACTAAGGGGAAAATGGGGGAAGAAAGATCCAGACCTGACCAGCCTTTGCACATGCCTTCATCAATGTACCAAAAGTTACGTGGTCTGGCTCAATAGGCTGTATTTCAGCTTCCATTTCTGCTACCACGTCAAAGGCACGAGCCATTGCTCCTGACTCTGCACATGCAGCAATAAGTGCATTGAAAACAACACGATCTGGCTTCACATTCTACTGCATACAAACATTTCATCAGTATGTATAATTAAAAAATGTCGGAGGAATCGGCTAATACCGCTGATAGGTGACACCATAACTCTTCAGAAAAAGATGTTGCAAATATTGTACCTTTGACCTCATTATCCCATATACACCAAATGCTTTAGCTACTTGACCAGCTCTAGCACAACCATCAATAAGTGCCCCGTAGGTATGAACGTTAGGTTCCACTCCAGAATTAACCATTGTGTGAAATACCTAAGCATGCGTGTTAATATTATTACTATCTATGGGATTTAGAGAATATAATTATGCATAAAAATATCATGCTAGAGTGAATTAAATAAAAAATCCCAGAAGAGAGGCATTGTACTTCAAACATTAGATCAACTTTCCCAGTTTTGGCACAGGTTGATATCAGAGTAGTATAAAGTTTGCAATCAGGATCTAGTTGAGCATCCTTAAGAAGCTGCATAACTTGGAAAGCCCCTGAATACACAACACAAATGTCATGCACTGAAAAGTTGGCAAAGAAAGAACCTTTTGTGGGGTAACCAGCATCAACTTACCTTCTGAATCTTGGGAGATGGTACACACCGACATAAGCATGTTAAACGTACTCAACGTTGGATTTGGAATAAGCCTAATATAATCAAAAGCTTCTTTAACAGCTTTTTGTTTCTTGCAGATGTTGAAAAACTTGGCATGATAAGCCTATAACCAGTGAATATGGCATATAAGAGAAACTCAAAATTGAAGAACACAGTATGTGAAAACAACCATAAAGATGCATATACCTTAGTCATATCTAATAAACCCTTCATTTCCATATCTTTAAGCAATTCTACACATTCACGTAGCCTAACAAAATCAATGTAATTCAGGATAAGTTTTTCAAGCTTTAAATTAATAGTAAAGAGATGAAGAGGAACTTTGACCACATCGTTTCATTCAAAGCAAATTTGCTACATGCATAAAATTCCATCAAGCAGTGATCGAAAGACAAGTTTATGTTCTTTGTTGTTCATTGGAGTACCTGCCAGCTTTTAGCAAGTAATTATATTTGCTTAGATGCTTTGAAGGATCAATTTTCTGACCATCGTGGACCCTGATTTTATCCTTTTTCTGATCGACATGCACCCTGACTGAGTGGGAACTCTGGGGCAAAACTTTGTTACTATTATGATCCATATAGTTTCTTTCCCTGTCTCTCAGATATCTGCCGGCTTTCCTCAAGTTTTTACTAACATGTTGTGGAGGGAATCCTTCTCTGTGACTGGAAATTTTAACTGCTCCTTCAACAAACTCTGAAACAACAAACATGGTTTACATTAAAGTTTTCTCTGAAATATGATTGCTCATCACGTTGACGTTATGAAAATATTTGACCAACTACATCATCAATGAAATGATATCATCTTGCATTTTCTTCCATGTAATTACCTGCATTTCGTTCAGAAATATCTGTAGATAATCTTAATCCATTCACGCTGGTATTTCCTATTGCAGATGGAAATCCTTTGCTATTCGCAAAAGAAGCACCAGGAGATAATGACTCAATACTACTCAGGGGTGTCATGGATCCGGAGGCAGAATTTTTGTCCTCATAAAACATGTACAGCCCCTCCCTAACAGATTCGCCAAAAAGGACATCACTTTTGATGGCACGAAGTTCAATTTTTTCTTTAGTATGTTCATTGATTGTAGCAAGTGCATTGTCTACATCAACAGAAGAAGCATCATGCTCAGGTTTGACCATACTGAAAGGCAACTCGAGATCAGAGTCAACTACATCTTGATTTTCTTCCACTTGTAGAGTCATTTCCTCAGCAAAAGCTATAGGTTCCAATGAACCTGATTGGAAAGCCACAGATAAAAAAGGCTCCTCTAATACCTCGGAGCTGTTATCATTGACACTAGAGTCAAGAACAGACGAAGATGAATCTATCGTCTGAGTCTTCAAGGCCGTTTCCTGCACCATAGAAGATTGCAAAAATTGAAGGTGGACCTCTTGGTCCTCAAAAACATGGTTTTCTTTTCCGTTGATATCATTTAACTTCCCAATTTCGCTCAGCGAGCTATCCCTTTGAAATTTTGGAAAGCCAAGAATCTGGCTGTCAATGACCTGGTTCCCAACATTACTTCCTTGTGGTGATAATGCATATTTTGCATGTCTCTGTGTCAGTAGTAGTGAAAATGTTAAGAAGTTGTTATTAATTATATAAATAGAAGTATAGAACATATGCAATCAATTCAAAAATACTTTATACTTGGCCAGGAAGGAAACACTAGAACACTATGAGCATTAACGTTTTACAGCAAAATACCAACATATGTATAACACTAAATTAAATTAAATGAACCTAGGCAATAAAAGTTGACCATCAGATTCTGACTTTCTATTTAAATAACAAGTTTATACAATTCAATTTTAAAATTAAACAGAATCTGACAACATCGTTATGGTTTCAATAAATTATCTAAAGTCTGCAACTAATATCCAAATGCATACTGCATGTCCATATGAAGATCTAAAAACGAACTTAAGTCTCCATATCCTGAAATAGATATAACGCAAAACAAACATTTAAACGATACAAAATCAGAATAAGAATGCAGAAGCGATTCTAGAAGAGCATAAAGAAGAGTATAGAGTGTAGAGCGTAGAGTAGATTGACCTGATTGAGATTCTTCTTTCTCTTGTTGAGAGTGAAGTGAAGCAAGGAAACAGCAGATAAAGTAACAACGACGACAACGACTATAAGAGAGTGAGAGTGAAAAGAAGCCTTGAAGACGAAGCGAGGTGAATGGAGACGAAGAAGCCCTAACCTGTTGGTTTTGTTTCGAGAGCGAATTGATGGAGCTGGAGCAGCAGGTGGCTTGAGAGTATGGTTGCAACCGAGGAAGTGTGTGCGGGGAGAGGAAAGAGAGAGGGGAGAGGTTAATCGGAGGGAGCGATGGTTGAAAGAGAAGTTGTTAACTTCCATGGATGATGAAGGGAGATGAAGAAGATGAGAGAGAAAGATGAAAGAGTGGAGTTAGCATTAGCAGTAAGGAGAGGAGGTTGTTGGACTTCAAAAACCAGAGGCAGCCAGGCACCACTTCTTGCTCATCATCCCATCCTATTTTTTGCTGACGTGGCGCGTTTTTGTTTTTCCGTTACGACACATATCCACATACTCTTCACTTGCTTTCTTGGAAAAATAATAAAATACCGTTAATCATGTACTAGATGAAATTAGATGAGTATTCAAATTACTAAAAAAAAAATTGACTTTTATGGTAATTATATTAAAAATTATTAATTATAAATAGTTTTGATGTATTAATGGTATAAATTTTGTTATATTATGGATGTATAGTAATTAATCTCTTAATAATAATAGTTGAATAAACAAGTAAATTAATCTTTTAAGTTGTAAACCTCAATTAAATTAATTATTAAATTTTAATAAATTGACAAATATATCTTTAAAATTGTAAAATATTAATCAAATAATTAATATTTAAACTTTTATCTTTAAAATTATGATGTAACATATTAATTGAATATTTGATTTTTCGTGTTGATCTCATATCAATGTTATCATAATATGGATTAATTTTCTTAAGAAATTTAAATTTTTCATTAACTAATTTATTCATGCATAATTACAATTCATCACAAATTTATCTATAAGATAAAAAAAATTCATTAGTAAATTTGTCTTTGAAAACATTACATTGACGTGAGATTAACGTAGATAATGTACATATTCAATTATATAGTCATATTAAAATATCTAACAGCAACAGATTATTCAAAAATTATTTTAATTAACATTTTACAATTTCAAATATGTATTTGTCAATTCATACAAATTTAAAAATTAATTTAATTAATATTTACAATTTTATGGACTAATTTGTCTATTAAAAATTAATTGCAATTTAAAAAAGAAATTAGTATACTAGGTTCGAATGTTGAATTACCGGCTACACAGACCTCATTGGCTCATCCTTATCTTAACCTATGTTCCTCACTCTATATAGGCTCTAAGCTGCCTCACTCATTAAAGATTTACAAAAGCGATTTGGGGTTCTTTGTCTTTGGCATTCATGTACATAGCCATAAGAAAAAGAAAATGCAACGTAAAAGTACAAATGATTCAAATATATGAAAACTTGAGATGAATTTGTGAAGTGTGTTAATTTGCCTTGATTATTTTTTTTACGACAGTGTTTATATTTTTTTTGTCTAGTTTAAGACAAGTGTTTAAGTTAATAATAAATCATTAATTTAGTTCATAATCTATTATCTAAACTGAAGAAATATAATAAGTAGTTTATAAATAAATAATTTTAAATTTATTAAGTTAATCTCTAAACTATTATTATCTCTTCTTTTTAATGCAATTGAAAGACTAAATTGATTAATTATTTATTATATTTCTATATTTTTTAAATTGATGGTTTATTTTATTTTTACTTAGTTGATGATTATTCTTAAATAAATCAAGTTTTGGAATATCAAGATAATCAATACTTCTTTGGGAAATATAATTAGTTGCTCAATATAAAAAATTAAAGCTTATATAACCTATCTTAAATTATCTTTTACATCCATCCCAACAAACAAATAATCTATGAAAATCGTGATCTTGGTCTAATTGTGAGATAATGTCAACTTTAATCGTTGAGTTGAGATTGATCATTGCCTGAGATTGTTCATTAAACATCTCATGCGCATAACCCTAGAATCTCTACTCTTTAACAATACCAACAAAATGACTTCTTCTTTTCACTTTTTTTATCCTCTTTTCTTTTGTTGAACTCGTAACTTTTATTATACCTTTTACATTTTTTTTTTGCACATTATGATATTCAACTAAACTAATCATTAATGGAGGTATAATTGACGTGTAATTATCTTTTATTGGTCTTGTTAAAGAGTAGGAACTCTACCTTTCAATTACTACTTTTGTTAAATTTTTCTTTATATTTCTCTTAACCAATCATCCACTCTCATTCAAATAATATTATTTTAATATTCGATCCCTCTCCTACATACACTAAAGTTACCAAAGTCATCAAATATGAAAGCAAGAGAATCTATTTTTCTTCTTAACACATATTCACCTATTGAGTTAGTCTTCTTCACACACATTTTAGTCTTCTTCACAAATATTTTAGCTCCTTACCAACCGACAATGATAAAATAGATGATCCTTAAAACTTTATCAATGACCAAATTAAAATTTTACTTTAAAAATAATAATAAATAGTAAAAAAAAATGTATTAGGTAATATACCAAATAAGTTTTTCTTTAATTAACAAAAAATTGAATAGGTGTGAAAACAAACACAACATAGAACACATATTTTACCCATATGCTTTTCTGGTTTGTGTGAATAAGAAAATCGCTCTTCGAAATTGTAAGTGTCGATGAAATTAATTTTTGAATTTTGTAAATTGACAAATATATCTATGAAATTATAATATAAATTAAAATAGTTTATCTATAAATTTTTGTCGTTAGAGATTATGATGTGATACGTTAATTGAATATATGACTTATGCACGTTGATTCTATATCATTGTCATCTCACTATGGATAAATTTATATATGAAATTTTGTCATCTTAGAGACAAATATATGAATAATTGTAATTGTACATGGGCTAATTACTGTCAAATTAAACAACAAAAGACTTAAACTTTATAGGAAAATTAGTATATGTTGTGATAACAATGATGTGGAATTAATATTAAGAGATCATATATTCAACTAACACGTCGCATCATAATCTATAACGATAATGTTTACATAAAAACTATTTCAATTAACATTTAACAATTCCGTGAAGAGAAAAAATGATATGCATTGTCGATATAAAAGTTAGTTTTACATTAATGTCAATAGAGTATATGGTAATTTAAAAATAAAACAATTACAATATATATTTACATAGCAAGACGATTGGTTCGTATTGAACGACACTATAAAATTATGAAAAAATAGGGTATGTATTGTCGGTGTAAACTAATTTTACACCGACAATCAATTAGAATAAAAAAATTACAGTTATTTTTTATTTTTAAAACGAAAAAAGATAATATATTAATTTAAATTTTTCATTAACTAATTTATTCATGCATAATTACAATTCATCACAAATTTATCTATAAGATAAAAAAATTCATTAGTAAATTTGTCTTTAAAAACATTACATTGACGTGAGATCAACCTAGATAATGTACATATTCAATTATATAGTCATATCAAAATATCTAACAACAACAGTTTACCCAAAAATTATTTTAATTAGCATTTTACAATTTCATATATGTATTTGTCAATTCACAAAAATTTAAAAATTAGTTTAACTAATATTTACAAACATGGACTAATTTGTCTATTAAAAATTAATTGCAATTTAAAAAAAATTAGTATACTAGGTTTATTTAAAATGATACTAGTACCTCATCAGCTCATCCTTATCTTAACCTATGTTCCTCACTCTATATAGGCTCTGAGCTGCCTCCCTCATTAAAGATTTACAAAAGCGATTTGGGGTTCTTTGGCTTTATAATAAGTAGTTTATAAATAAATAATTTTAAATTTATTAAGTTAATCTCTAAACTATTATTATCTCTCTTATTTTTAATGCAATTGAAAGACTAAATTGATTAATTATTTATTATATTTCTATATTTTTTAAATTGATGGTTTATTTTATTTTTACTTAGTTGATGATTATTCTTAAATAAATCAAGTATTGGAATATCAAGATAATCAATACTTCTTTGGGAAATATAATTAGTTGCTCAATATAAAAAATTAAAACTTATATAACCTATCCTAAATTCTCTTTTACATTCATCCCAACAAACAAATAATCTACGAAAATCGTGATCTTTAGTCTAATTGTGAGATAATGTCAACTTTAATCGTTGAGTTGAGATTGATCATTGCATGAGATTGTTCATTAAACATATCATGCACATAACCCTAGAATCTCTACTCTTTAACAATACCAACAAAATGACTTTTTCTTTTCACTTTTTTTATCCTCTTTTCTTTTGTTGAACTCGTAACTTTTCTTATATCTTTTACATTTTTTGTGTGTACACTCTGATATTCAACTAAACTAATCATTAATTGAGGTATAATTGACGTGTAATAGTTATCTTTTATACTTTCATCAATTGTTGAATGAGTGTCTCTTATCTCTTTCATATAATTCACACTTGCATCCACCTCGAGAGGCTCTACACTCAAATTCAACTAGTCATTTTGTTGGTCTTGTTAAAGAGTAGGAACTCTATCTTTCAATTACTACTTTTGATAAATTTTTCTTTATATTTCTCTTAACCAATCATCCACTCTCATTCAAATAATATTATTTTAATATTCAATCCCTCTCCTACATACACTAACTAAAGTTACCAAAGTCATCAAATATGAAAGTAAGAGAATCTATTTTTCTTCTTGACACATATTCACCTATTGAGTTAGTCTCCTTCACACACATTTTAGTCTTCTTCACACATATTTTAGCTCCTTACCAACCGACGATGATAAAATAGATAATCCTTAAAACTTCATCAATGACCAAATTGAAATTTTACTCTAAAAATAATAATAAATAGTAAAAAAAAGGTAATATACCAAATAAGTTTTTCTTTAATTAACAAAAAATTGAATAGGTGTGAAAACAAACACAACATAGAACATATATTATACCCATATGCTTTTCTGGTTGGTGTGAATAAGAAAATCGCTCTTCGAAATTGTAAGTGTCGATGAAATTAATTTTTGAATTTTGTGAATTGACAAATATATATATGAAATTATAATATAAATTAAAATAGTTTTTCTATAAATTTTTGTCGTTAGAGATTATGATGTGATACGTTAATTGAATATATGACTTATGCACGTTGATTCTATATCATTGTCATCTCACTATGGATAAATTTATATATGAAATTTTGACATATTAGAGACAAATATATGAATAATTGTAATTGTACATGAGCTGATTACGGTCAAATTAGACAACAAAAGACTTAAACTTTATAGAAAAATTAGTATATGTTGTGATAACATTGATGTGAAATTAATATTAAGAGATCATATATTCAACTAACACGTCGCATCATAATCTATAACGATAATGTTTACATGAAAACTATTTCAATTAACATTTAATAATTCCACGAAGAGAAAAAATGATATGCATTGTTGATATAAGTTAGTTTTACATTAATGTTAAATAAAAATAGAGTATCTGGTAATTTAAAAAAAAACAATTACAATATATATTTACATAGCAAGACGATTGGTTCGTATTGAACGACACTACAAAATTATGAAAAAAATAGAATATGTATTGTCAATGTAAACTAATTTTACACCCACAATCAATTATAATAAAAAAATTTACAGTTATTTTTTATTTTTAAAACAAAAAAGATAATATATTAATAAAATTCTAAGTATAAGATGTTTTAAGAATTAAAAGTACATAAGAGTATCAAGGCATTCTATGAAAAGAGAGCAACCCCACCAGAAATATGAAAAGGCCAAACACATGCATGACTTAAAACCAAATCAAATAAACAAAACCTTCTACTACAAATGAAAAAATCCTAACACTCGTGGTTGTAAGTACCACAAATTACGTATTTTTCATACAAATCAAATGCAAGCTAACCAAATAGCTCAAACTTTTTTTTCTCAACAAATAGCTCCAACTTTTGAACGAACTCCTTTTTTCGTGAGACCTAGCCCAATAAATTGATGGGTGTGGGTCTCCATAGTACACATCCTTATTCAAAGCAACACATCCCTTAAATAACTCAAAAGATTCATCCAAACCACCCCAAACTTCAAAAAAATGATAAACAAGTGATGAATTGATTATTTCTCGTTGCATTCCGCTACGCACAAAGAAGAACCAACATGAGTGATATCTCTACTGACCAATTGTCTTTAGTAGATAAGCGATGATTTAAAAGACAGTCACCCACAAACACCTTTAACAATACCAACTTATTCTAAATCAAAGAATAAGACGGAGAAACTGTATTTAATCATAGAATTTCATAAGAACTTGTATGCATCTTTGACATCATATACACCTCCTTTTAAGAAACAATTTTATAATATACTTATGTTGGAGTAGGATGAATGGTTATTGGAAGACAATTTAAAATAATTTTACATTGTGAGTATACTCTTAATAAACTTTTTTTTTTTGTCAATTTTTAATCTCTATAAAATTATTGTATTTCATTATTAGTTCTTATAAAGAAATTGTATTTTTTAATCCTTACAAATATCATTATTTTCAATTTTTGTCTCTATTAAAATTGAAAAATATGATATTTACATGACTAAAATATGAAGAAAAAAAAAAAGATTACAAGAACTAAAAGTGGAATTCAACACTTTTACAGGAATTAAAAATGTATTTAATTTTTTTAAATTAAACTACAAAATTATTGCATAATTATTAGACTCTTTCATGAATGTATTTGTTAGATGAGAAGATTCAAAGAATAATTTGAAATACACTTACCAATTTCTTTGTTGTTGTAGGATGACTTTTGGTGCTTAGACTTTTATCCAAAAAATACAACAGTCCTTCTTCTCTTTCTCTTTCTCTTAATCTCTTCACCGAGAGAGAAGCCATGGATAGGCTTCTATCCTCCTCTTCTCTCCCTTCTCTCAAAACTAACCTCAAATCCATTACTTTTATCCCTCCAACCACTCGTTTTGGTTCCGCAAGATTCAATTTTTCCCCTTCAAATCGTTGTTCCTTCAGGTGGGTCACCTCAATTTCTCGCAACCATGAAAACCCATCTCCATTTTTGTCTTCAACTCCCCTTTTCGTTAACCGGATGATGCAACCAAACAACCCACTTTCTCAATTAACCAATTCTAATAACCCCATAATCGAACCCCAACCCCTCAATCAGATCAATGCCGGCGATTTCAGAAAACCAAAGGTACGTGTTAAGATATTGTGTGTGTGCGTTTCATGTTGTTTATATAGAATTTCACTGTCGTTTTGATAATTTTTTTGAAGTTGATGGCGTTCCATTGCATGAACAGTATCTTCAAGAATATACTTGTGTTTATTTGAATTATAAGCATATTCCATTGGCATTGGTCTTAAGGAATTTGTATAGTTGTTAGTATTATGCTGTGATTAAGAATCTATTTGAACATGGTTGATTCCTTTACTTTTTTCAAACAAAATATTAATGTAAACACATAAATCATAAATGTCTCTTTTGATTCTTAAAATTGCCTTGGTAGTTACAAACCTACCAAAGAATTAGGAATAGTTATGCATACATTAATCTACAGAGCCTTTCAGCTAATTTTTGGGTAGGAAACTACTGTAATTAGGATCTTTCGCACCCCAGTGACTCCACATAGTATCCCCACAACCTTCTATCATTTGGATTGGCTATGTGACTAATCTCCGCTCGTGTGCGTAAGTCATAGTTTATAACTCTTTGCTCCTCCCCAAGAGTGTGTTTTGCAGGGATTAAATCTTGGTCCTCCCCCACAAGTGCAGCACTGCTTAACCAGCTAAGTCGCACTCATTGGGTGCCCTTCAGCTAATTCGTATTGAAGGTTGAATAATCTTGTTTTGAAGTAGTTATCATTACCTTCTAGATGATTTCATCAAAATTAGTGTTTTCAACTTTTGAGCTATTGCTCCATTTTAGTAATGTGGCTTTTTTCTGGTCCCAAACCATAATCTAACTTAGCTTTCAATCCCAAGTATTTTTCTGATTAAATCGTGATAATTAGCATACTCGTGGACTCATTTATAACTTAGTTGATATCAATGCATGTAAAGTTTCACTTGAAGATTACTCTGTTAAATAGGTGAGTGTGACATAGTGGTAAATTGTGATTACTATTGTCCAATGCTGCTGCTGTTTCTGTATTCATGATAATTTTTGTTGAGTATATTTGTTTTGGCTGAAGGTTACAAGAGTTTACATTATATAGACCCAATGTACACATTAATTTTCTGTTAGATGTTTAAACTTTCCAATAAAGCTTAAAAGTCATCCTTTGTACTTATTTTTTCCTCAGGGAATAACAGTTCAGACATTTGTAATACTCTCTGCTCTTACTGTGCTCTTAATTCAATCAGCTTTTGCACCAGCAGCGTTTGCAACCTTTCAAAATGCTGCCAAGACCGGTGGTCCTGCCACCACTGCCGTCGGTGGAAAACTTATCCGCACTGAGCTCCTAAGTAGTGCTTGGACTGGTTTCTTTGCTGGTTGCTTGCACACATTATCAGGCCCCGACCATCTTGCAGCTTTGGCTCCATTGTCAATTGGCCGCAGTCAAATGGAGAGTGCTGCTGTTGGAGCCCTTTGGGGTTGTGGCCATGATGCTGGTCAGGTAATCTTCGGCTTAATATTTTTGCTCCTAAAAGATCGACTTCACATCGAAATTATCCAAACTTGGGGCACAAGAGTGGTAGGCATTACCTTGCTAGTTATCGGTGCTATGGGAATTAAAGAAGCTTCAGAGGTTCCCTCCCCATGTGTTGCCTTAGAAAATGGTGAATGCGACGTCAGTGCCTATGAATCACTTGATAATCCTGTAGTAGGAAAGAAGAAGATTGGTTTTGCAACTTTTGCCACTGGAATAGTGCATGGATTGCAACCAGATGCGTTGATGATGGTGTTGCCGGCCCTCGCTTTGCCTTCTCGCTTGTCCGGCGCTGCATTTCTCATCATGTTCTTATTTGGAACTGTTGTTGCAATGGGTAGTTATACGGTGTTTATAGGATCATGTAGCGAGGCACTAAAGGATAGAGTTCCTAGAATAACAGAGAAACTCACTTGGGCTTCTTCTCTTATAGCTATAGCCCTTGGGTTTGCCATCCTCATTAGCCAGTTTTTTGGGTTTAGTTTGTATTGATACACTTCAATCAACCAGTAACCTTTATGATGATCATTTTATTGTTAAGAAAAAGTAGAGCCGTTAGAGAGCAATTTTATTGTTTGGAGAAAGTTCATGATTCATGCAACATGTGATATGGTTCCTGTCTATTAATTGACTAAACTTAGAACTATTTAGCTGTTACACTTTTAAAATTTTAATGGATATTGCAATGTTCTGTTTATGCATGTATGTTATGTATTGGAATTCACATACCGAAGTTCTACTCTTTTCACATGTTCCTCCCCCTAATTATACGCATCATTCTAGACCCCACATCAGCCCATTGTAATGCCAAGTCTTGTTTATCATTCAGTTTGTCTCTTTACACTTTCATGAGCCTGCATTGATCTAAAACACCTGAATGGACATTCACACCATTGGGAGAGTCAATAATCAAATCCTTATATGCCTTCACCTTCAACCAATTTCACGCCAGAATCTTCACCTCATAAACACATAATTTAGAGCTTTGGTTTTAATTTTTAAACAAATTTATGGCCATCTCAATAATGCCTACATTTTTTTTTCATTTTTAGTTCCCGTGAAGTTTCTTTTTTCTTTTTTAGAATATAAGAGGCCTAAAGGCATCCCTGTTTATTCTATGTCTAGTTTCACAAGTCGTCCAGTCAAAGAAAAAGACCAAATAAGTGAAAATTAATTTTAATTAATGATAGCATGTTTTGAATTTTATTCCAGAAGTGCCCTTTGGCATCCTTTGTATTCTTGCATGAAAAATACACACTTTTTTCCACAATGAAAAAGAATATATAAAAAGAATTGAATAATCAATATTGTTGAACATGATTATATTTGTTATATATAACACAAAAATCATTATTTTTCATACAAAAAAAGACTGGACATTGTATAAATGTTGAGGACTATCAGTTGTCTCCAAACTTCATTTTTTACTCCAAGTACCTTTTTATCCTAAATTTTACACCAACATTCTTTTTAACATAAACATCCAAATATAAATTACTTCACTTCAAACAATCAAATTCATTTAATTTAAATAACAGTTATTAAACAATCATCATCAAACACACTAAATACTTACCCATCCTAGATTTTTTTTTTCTTTCAAAACTAGCCCTATAATCTCTCAAGAGTTATATATATCGTACATTATGTGAAGTTTTCAGCTGTTTTATGAAATCCTCCACATGCCACCCTGTAACACGGCATTGCAATAACATTCACCATGTGAAATATATGCGCTTATTCAGTTTATTCCAATTCCAACGCCCCAAAACAAACTAATCACAAATTCATAATCAGTGCGATAATTCTCCTGGAGCAGATAATATACACTTCAATGGATTAGGAATTCAGAACTGAATAAATCAGTTGTAGTGTGATGGAAAGTGAACAAAAAAGGCAACGAACTTCATGCAACTGAATTTTTTCTACATGCAAGGCTGGATTTTCTAATTCAGCATTGTTCCATTTCAGTATTTCTTTTGTTACAAACAATGGAAAACTGACTAACTCAAGCTCAATTGCCAACTAGGATACTGATATCAAACTTTTAGCTCAAAACTAGGTACAAGAAGGTAAAGGCAAGGTCTTCGTGGACATGGAATAAACATCAGTGCTTTTGTTTTTTGTCGATATCATAAAGCACACACATGTCTGCTGCTGTTTTCATCTGAAATCAAATAGGTTTTATGGCAGATTAATATGCAGGACTTAATCAATGAACAAATAAAATCAAAAAGGATTCGATAAACACCTAGTACGTGTAGCTAAATAAATAAAAATCAACCGATCAATTCTTATTCCAAGACTTTCTTTATATGACTAGAATGTAAACCTTTTGTTTGGAAGTTAGGAAGGGAATGAAACCTTGCATAGGGGATTAAAGAAAAGGAAAGGGACGATAGTCCCTCACCTTGCATAGCAGATTTTTTTTGTAGGACTTAAAACCCCCAAATATGGGAGAACTCACAATAAATTGGGAGAGGACTTTGGAGAAGAAAGAACTATGGAGGATTTTGGAGGGCGTTGAAAATTTTCCTAAATACTCTTTCTCTTTATAATATACTCTAGAACAAAGAAAATATTAGTAGTAAACCTTCCCTTCCCCTCCAATTACACTACCAAACAAGGTGAGAGATACTCCTCTCATCCTCTCCCCTCTCGCCCCCTCCTAACTCCCAAACAAAACCTTGAAGTCAATTATTAAAGTCATAATATGAAGATAATATGGTCTGGTTTGGGTTCAGTAGCTCTGCTTCTATACTATGGAGAATTTTGCTCTGCTGTGCATTCTCTTATTTTTCTTCCATGTTTTATGGAGAATAGGAGAAGCAGAGGAAAATTTGTATGAATAAAGGGCAACATGGTGCAATCCGCTCTATAGCACGGTGAAGGAAAGAGTCAAACTCGAGCCCATTGTAGACACTAGACAGCCTTACCTTGCATTTGCAAGAGGCTGATTTCATTTTATGACTCTAAAGTCAAACCCAAACTCCAGTCACATGGAAGAAACTACAACCATTGCACCGATAATCCCCTTCGCTTAACAGGATGATATTCCATATTTAAAATATGAACAATTTACTGATTTAGTACTGCCGTGTTTTCTTGGAGTTTGGATTTTCTTTTTCATCTCATTATAGGATGGGGGTGGATAAAAAACTAAATATATATACAGCATCTCATCATCTAATATATGCAGCATAAAGACATCATGTACGAACCTGAATAACATTTATAACTTGCTTGGTTGCCCATCCAAATAAACTTGTGCCAATTAGGAAAGAGATTATAGTTATCTTTTGCAAATTACTTGATAAAACCTGAAAATAGAAACAGTTAAGAAACTAAAATGATCAGAAGAAACCCCCTAAATATCTTAGATAATCTAACAGCATCAAAAGCACAGAGAAAACACTAACATCCACCAATGTCTCTGTTTGATTCTCCGCGAGATAAAACAGGATTAAGTAAAGAACCTGCAGAATAAGGATAAGAAACGAAGAAAAACAAAATTAATGAAGTTTTTTTCACAAAATATTATGATGACAGCATAACAATTACCTCACATGAGACACAACAGTAAGCCATAAACATCCTATTTCCATAATATGCCTTGAAAAGCCAATTGGTGCTGTCTTTTACATCTTTATGACTAGCCTTTCCCAGCAAGAAAGTGCTGCATTGAAAGTAAAAAATCAGCTCGAGAAACTCATCAAGATCCAATCCAGTAACTGCAAAATTATACAATTTGACTTAGGGGAGAAAAAAAACAATTAACTTTCACTACCTGTACATTTGAAACCAGTGGCTGGCAATATCTAAGGCGAGCAATGACAAGAAGATCAGGCCAGGCCTTTACACAAATTTAGCCCAAAAGTTAGGTGTACAGGCTTAAAAGCATAGTGACTGAGGAACAGCTCAAAAGGATAAATATCTTACTTGTATAATTGGGAAAGAACTACAAGAAGACAAGCAGTGCTAATCCTGGTATTAAGAAAGCCACATTAATTCAAAGCACACAAGAATCAAACAATATAAAGAATTTAAAGCAGTACTGATCAACATATTTCTTTGGCTTGCATGTAAACTGAGAACGAGAGGGAACCGAGAATAACCTGTCTGTTACCATGTCCAGCACAGCTCCAAATGTTGACACTGAATCAAGTAAATAACAATAGATATAAATGCTAGATTGTATACAGGCTTATTGAAGAACAGCCTGATGCGATAAACCATTGTGGCGTCGTGGAGCTATAAAATGCTTTATTAATACATTGGTTTCTTATAAGGAATAATCACATTTAACAAATTAAAAATAATTACACGGAAATAGGAGTTTTCCAAATTGCACAGTCTGGTCATGCTACAAGTTTTCCTTATAAATTATAATGGTGCTCAAACATAGCATGCATATCAATGAAAGACAAGCAGAATGATTTGAGCCAAAGACCTTATGTGGATGATGTTTGATCCTACCATTGAAGCCAACCTTCATTAGTATACAAGCCTTCCTACCATTTGTTTTGTTTATTTTTATTTTTATTTGATACAACTTATTAACAGCCACCCTGATCTTTCATAAAAAAATGTAAAAATCAAAGAGTCAACAGAATGCAGTCATGGGAGCAAAACCACGGCAGCTGGTTCTCAAGAATGGAAAAAGTATAAATGATCACAGATTTAAATTGTAAATGCTTCCCATACAAATATTTAAGCAAAATCCCAGATTTAATGTTACCTCAATTTCAAATTCAAACTGATTTTCAAGTGTTTAAATTCCAAATGATTATGAAACATACAATAATCAGGAAGAGTTAGAAACATCAAGTTTTACCTGTTTTCACAAAACAGAAGGCAGCTAAGCTAAGAGTAAAGATATTTAACACAGGGATCATAGATTCAAATTTAAAACGCTCTACAAGGAGTCAGAAAATGTAGTCATCCCTTAATTATTGACCAACTTTTGGCCAAGAATGTCAGTGTGATGCATCATAGTGATCTGGTATTATTACATTGTGTGTAAAGATTTTCTAAGTTAAGTATTGACATTATTAACAATACTCAATAGGAAATATTAGTGATCTGACATCTACCATGAAATTTGTACCTTGATTGAATCTTCGTGCACACCAGCCATCCACAGCATCGCATACAAAGCTGGCAACACAAATTAAGCCAAATTATGCCCGCATCCAATATATATTTATATATTAAAGAGGTAAAAGTTCAATAATAGAAAGAAAACAAAAATCCATTAAACTGTATCTCACCTGAAAAAGTAGAGAATAGGGAAAACGATTTTGTGTTTTAAACATAAAGAGAAGGCAAGACAGTTCAAAAGAACCCGGATATATCCTACATTATCACAGACAATCAAGAGTTAAGACAGTACATTTATTCTTGGAAGTTGGAACACTATGAGCAAAAGCTAAGTATTAAAAAACTAGGGTTTGTATGTACACCATTATAGTGAAATACCCACCAATGATATTAGGAACGTACAGGTAGACAGATAATTTACTGGATTTTGGTGCCGATTTCTTGGCCATTGAAAAGCTTCTTCTTATACTCAAAAACTTGACTATTAAGTATATAAGAAGATTGTCAATCAAATATTTACCTGCACACATAGTTTCCAGTAAGAAATCCAAAGCCACAAAGGCACGTTAAGTATATAACTATAACCTAACCATAAGCATAACCGAATATGCATTAAGTTGACAATCATCGTCTACCTAACCTAACCAATCATTTATCTATATACACGAACATTAGAAAAGAAACACCCATCATCACGGCATGTTAACATCCTGTAATCAAATTTCTTTGTTTTTTATTATTATTATTATATACCTCACATTACAAACAAGCGAAAAGGGGACTGTAGCATAGAAATTTCAAATTCTCTAATCATATGACATCAATCTCGCCATAGCAGCGCGAAATCGTGGAACCGCGGTGCGGGATGAATCTCTGGCGCGTTGCCTTTTGCAGAGGCGGTTATCGCGGCCACAAATCGCGCTAAAATCGCATCGGAGAAAAAAATGAAAAAAATGAAAAGAAAACCTGGACGGACTTTGTGAGTGTTTGTGGTGGTGGGCTTCGTTCCTGCGACGACGACGACAAACTCCGGCGAGTTGAGTTTAGCGCGACTCGTTTGGGGCAGCTGAGAATAGGTGGTTTTGAAAAGGAAGTGGATCGAGGCTGTGAATAGATCCCATCGCTTTCTTTATCTCGAAACTATGTTTGTCATCGTTGTCAAGTTGTCATTATTATATTTTGTTATAAAATATAGGTTTAATAGATTCTTAGCTCCTTAATTTAATTTGTTTTAATTTTTATGTTTTTTTATTTTTTTTATTTTAATATTTTATATTTTTAAATAATTAGAATTTTACGTGGCTTTCCGTTAAAGTAACGTTATAAAATTTCTTTTTTTTTTATATTTCAAAAATTATTGTTGAATCTTCTCATTTTTTTCTTCGACTCATGAAAATCTATTTAAACGATAACAAGAGAAAATCAAAAAACGGTATCGAAGAACACAATATCGGAATTAAACTTCAAGAAATTGTAATACCACATTGACAAGAGAATAAATGTAATGTGTTTATTGATTATGATGATTACTTGAGTACTTATCATAAACCCATAATTCCGACATGGTTTAATCTGAACCAAAACTCGTAAATCTAATAACCTTAATATGAAAAAACCAAGTTGAAAACCAAAATTTCAAAATCCAATCTAACAATCTCAAATAAAATAATCGAAAACCATAAAAGTATCGATGTATACCACAAAATTTCTACAACTCTAAAAATTTTGTTCCTTTGTTCGGATCCTATTTTGTCACTGTGCGCGTCACATATTTCATACAACAAACGCAATTTGGAATATGATTTTTTTATGGGTAAGAAGAGGAGAATACCAAATTTCCAAATGTGAAAAAGAATAAAACAAAAATAAAACGGAGCAGAGATTTTTTCAATGTTGTGTTAACGAAAATCCACTTAAATGGTAAAATTGTAATTATTTAAAAAATATAAAATACTGAAATGAAAAGAAAAAAATAAAAGATTAAAATTTACCTAAAATTAAGTTAACAAATAATTAATAAACTCATTTTTTTTAGTGAAAATAGAACCTTGTGAAAAAGAAGGACCAATACACAGAAGTATAGCCCTTATAGTCAAAAAATATTTGTGTCTATTCACAACAAAAAGTGCGAATCGTAATTTATAATTTTTTTTTTATTTAAAAGGGTTATGATAATAGAACTTATGCTTATGCTTTATGGAGTAAGTATGATGCTTATACTTTAAAGTGTGTTACCTTATAAGACCTTTAATATTAGAAGGAGAGAGTATGTGAATATTGCCAAAAGAAAAAATTAACTTGTAAAAAAAATGTATATTGTGTTGAATTGGTATTTATTAAATATATTTATGATTTAATTTTGATAAAACTAAAAGAATGGGCTGGACATTTTTAAGAGATTTTAACTATTTTTTTTGTTTTTGTTTTACTTTTATGCTTTTGAAAAGAACAATACTTTATAATTTGGAGTTTAGATTAAAGGTAACTAAAATTTGACTAAGAATTGTTGTACATAGAATTTGAACTTAAATTTTTTTGAACAATTCAAAAATTCGTTAATTATTTGAATGTAATTACTTAGTTGCGATTTTAACTAATTTTATTTTATTCATCAAATAAATAATTTAATTAATTATTATTTTGTAATTAATTTTTTCTTTTAAAAATTAGCTTAATTTGAAGTTAAAGAAACAAAAATTGTAATAAACATTATACTCTATCATTAAAATCGTTTTTGTTAATTATACTTTGTTAACTTTTAATTATAATTATTTTATATAGTTATGTTATTATCATTTTTATATTTAATTAACATAACCTAATAGTAATAAAAATAATTTAGTACTAATACTAATAGAAATGAATGTAAAAAGAGAAAGTCAACGACTAACAAAAACAATTTAACTTGCTGGAAAGGACCTGACCTGAACAAGAAATACATTATTAGGAATATATTATTATTATTATTATTATAAAATAAAATAAAATAAAAAAAATATGACGCTTTTTTTGTTTGGCATTATAAATACGACTCGGTGGATACACTAATATTGTTATTGGAAATTGGAATTGGAATTTAGGGTTTTTGTTTGCTTTGAGATAGAGAGAGTTGAGCTTCTTGATTTCCAACGACAGCTCACTGTTGTTCGTATGAATTTGATCTCTAACTATTGCCGACATCTCTCTTTTTCCTCATCTCTTCATCTTCAATCTTTCTAACTTTCCAATTCAATTTCTTTATTATTGGTTCGAATCGAATTGCGATGGTATTTCTTTATTGATATTAAATCAATAATGTCAATCTTCATAAATATTGATTACTCGAACCCTAGAAATCTGATTTTATGAAGAATGTCAATCTTCATAAAAATACGATGGCGGAGTCGCTAACGTTGATTTAGGGTTTCATGTTTCTGCTACTTGTGCTTGCTTCTTCAATTCGAAGCGCTAATTTCGGGTTTCATGTTTCTGCTGCCCGTGCGCTTACTTCAATTCGTAGTGTCGATTTTGGGTTTCACGTTTCTGCTGCCCGTGGTTGCTTTGAATTCAATTCCTTCTCGTGCTTGATTTCGATCCAGTTTTGTCTTTCGTGAATCAAACACATTCTGTCTCCAAAATCTTGATTCACACATGAATATTTTGGGGTAGTTTTTTGTTTGCAACTTTAAAATTTTACTCTTGATTATTCAAGATGTGGAAATCTGCGAATCTTGACTATTAAGCCTATGAAGGCTATTTAAAATTTTACTCTTGATTATTCAAGAATGTGGAAATCTGCGAATCTTGACTATTAAGTCTATGAAGGCTATTTTGGACCGTAAAAAATTGAAAGTTGCTATATGAATTATAAAGACAAATTGGGATAGATGACTCTATTGTGGTTTGTAATATGAATTCATTATTCATATGAAACTGTACATTGAAAAATTGATGGAATGCAATTTCAATATAATTTGCAATAATGAGTGTGCTTTGAATATCTGTCCCTTGATGAAATTAAATATTTGTCCCGACTTTGGAATTTTGAATGAGAAATTTGACATTTGAGCCTTGAATAGTTGAACAAGTGATTTCGAAAATAAACTGTCCCTTTTGATTTCTAGAATGTCTATGAGATAGCAAACAAAATTTCTCAAAAGATTGTTTATTAATCTCCCATTTTTTATTTGATTGAAGGCCTAGACTATGGCGATTTTCTATGCCATGGCCTTAAATTTATTTTATCGTGGAGGGTGGAAAATGTGAAAGAGCAAGAGCTTGTTTCCTATGTTGGGAAGATTGTGATGTCAATTTATGTTGCCCTGTTTGCATATTTCACAATGAACTAGCTTTTCTTATTCAGCTGTTGGTGCATTCAAATTGATGTACAATGTTTTATTTGACATTCTCTTTCATAACAACATAATTTATGATATGGATTTGGAAGTTTGTTGTCAAATTATCCAACTCAGCCGAATAAATTGCCGGTATTAATATTTCACAGAAATTTGATTTGAAATATTGCCAAAATAATACAATCATAGAGTCCCAAGCATTGTTATCAGGTTTCATTATCTGCTGCCTGAGATTGCTTGATTTCGACAGAGATGTAGAAACATAAACTAAATATAAGATTTTTTATTGGATCTTCAATGAATCTACAATCTGCTCAGGTTTAGTTTTGTCACTCGTCTTAACTTAATTTCTTATGATTTTCTGGCAGTTCACTTTTATATCTCTCTCTTTCCGTTCAATCGTTTATCTTTGGAATTTCTTATTCCAATAGATTAATATGATTGGATTTTTGTCTGCTGTGAAGTACTTTCATATATCACAACTTTCATTTTATACTTTTTGAGTACTAGGATTTCTACATACTCTAAGTTGCAGAAGAAAGAACTGGATTATGTTGTCCAGATGGCATAATATCAGGAGTTATAAGGTATATCTTAAATTACAATGAAGTGATAAATGTTACTTTTATGTGTACCAATGCTAAAGAATTTGAGAATGGTGTTATCATTTCTATCACGTAATATGAGTCATATTTGTTGATCACATGTAGTAAGTAATCAGTCAGTTGCTATTTGCTTGACGGAGGTCATAACACATGAAATATAATTAGAGATATGGCTCATACTATTTTGTCATTTTAGCACAATACCAATTGATATGCTCCCTTCTAGTTGGAAGAAACTATTAGATGGTTCTTTCACTTTAATACGTGCTGACTAGTTTCCTGGATGTGCATAAGATCTTTCTAGTCAGAGCTTGCTTAACCGTAGTAGGTTTCAAGGCCGTTGTCGGATTGAACCCAACCTCTATACAATAAACACTTCTTGTAACTATTTGGTTTAATTGGTTTAACTATACCATATTTAGACATGTTTTGCATAGGGTAAATTGGCCTAGAGGGTGAAGGTATAGGAGGAGGAAAAGAACATTCTTTATCTTTTGGATTTGTTTCTAATTGATTTTTCTTCTGTATAGCAAACACATTATGACTCCAAAATCATGTTTGACACTTGATTTTGTTTGCCTGTTTGCATAGTTCACAATGAACTAGCTTGTTTCTTGCTTGATTTCTTATTCAGCTGTTGATGCATTCAAATTGTTGTCCTTGTTATATTTGACTTTCTCTTTCATAACAATAGAATTTAGGATATGGATTTGGAAGCTTGTTTGAATTGGAGCAAGGTCAAATTATCCCAACAGCCGGAAAAATTGCCGGTATTAATAATTCATACAAAATTGATTGGAAATGTTGCCAAAAGAATATGACCATAGAGTCACAATCATTATCAGGTTTCAAGCCTGTGATTGCTTTGGATTCAAAAAAGAGATTTAGGCTCTTTGATTAGACATTCGATGAAATCTGCAATCGTTTGAAGTTTAGTTGTGATATTGCCTGCTCGTCTTAATTTTAATTTCATATGATTTTTCTGTGGTTCTTTTATCACTTCTATATCTGTCTCTTTCCATTTATCGATCCTTTTTCGTTGGAATTTGTTTTTCCAATTGATTATTCATTTGCAACATTAACATCTTAATCTTGATTATCAACATGCAATCTCAAGAATGCTTGTTTGAAACTTCTACCATGGCTGAACAAGTGATTTTAAAAATATATTGTTTATTTTTTCATTTCGTGATGCTTTATGAGATGGTAGACAAAATTCCTCCAAAGATTGTTACAAGTACTAGAATAATGATGTTCTTAATGCTTGTTTGAAACTTCTACCATGGTTGAACAAGTGGTTTTAATTATATAGATGTTCCTTTTAATGTCGAGAAGCTTTGCGAGATGTCGGAGATAATTCCAGAAGTGATTCCAACATGCCAATTAATGTGCAATACTTAAATTTTTAATATGCATTAATCCTTCTTATTCCAAAACAGGAAATGAAGTGTGCTTATTTAAGATTTTGGTGACTTTCCATGTTGTGTCATTCAATTTATTTTATGCGGAGGGTGAAACAACTTTCCGTTGTGTTGGCCTTTATGTATGCTTCATATGAACTAGCTTCTTGCTTGATTTCTTCTTCAGTTGTTGAATCATTAAAATTGATGTCCTTGTTACAATCAAATTTCTTTGTTCTCTTTCATAACAGAGTTTTGGATATAGATTTGGAAGCTTGTTGTAATTGGAGCAATGTCAAAAATTTTATCAAGATTTGAGTTTATTGTTGTCCTTGTAATATGAGTTTATTTGAAAATTTGAGTTTCGAATTTGATGAAATTTGTATTATATTAAAGAATATAATTAATTTTATGAGTTTTGCTTGAAAATTTTGATGAGTTTTTTGAATTTTTGTAAAAAAAAAAAGGATAATATTGTTGACATTTTAAAACATAAAATATCAAATTGTCACTTAAAATTAAAATAAAGGACTAAATCAGGAGAAGAAAAAAAAGGACTAAAACTTTAACTGAAATTAAGTTAAGGGACCACAAGTGCTATTTAGCCTTTTTATATTTATTGATAGATTAACATTAAAAATATTTTTATATTATTTTTTCAAAAGTTATACATTTCACCTTAAGTAGTCCAGCCATTTTTTTATAGTAATAACTAAATTAATATGAACGGTAATATATTTCAGTGCATATATTTAATTTGATAAAAGAAATAAAATGAAATAAAAATCAAATATATTGTTCCCTTGTTTTTGGAATTCGAAAATAAATAAGGGACGGATTCTTTATTTTGTTTTTCTTTATTCCAAAACTGATTTTTAGTGTTTTAATATAAAGAGAAATGGAAACTTTAATAGGCCCAAAATTGGTATTTTTATGCTTCTTGTTACTAGATAGAAACTATGATAACTTTGAATGGGTTTGGAATTTATTATGTATGATTAAGATATATATGATACAATTGGTAGGTCCTTGTTCTGTGTTGTTAATTATTATTAGTTGACTTTGGCGTCGGTTAGGCCGATATTTGCTATGTCGATAATAATTTGTTGACTTTAATGACGGCCGGCTCACGCAAGTGGATTTTTTTCAAATTCTGCTTTAATGAAATAAACTAACATCAGATGTTCTATTTTTTACAGTGGCATCGGTGTAGAGTCAGTCTAATCGATGCTAACATCGACCTAGCCAACGCCAAAAACAAATGACATTATGTGTTAATGTTATTTTCTAGACAAAAATAAATCATTCAACCTTATAAATTTTTAAAATATATAAATAAATATTAAAATCAAAAATCAAAATTCAAAAATTAAAATCATCTTCGTTATCTTACTTCTAAAACCTAAACAAAAAGTCAAAACTCAAATATTAAAATTCTCATGGTAAAAAAAATAAACCCTAACATTATCAAACTCATCAACAACAAAATCATATTAACCTTTTTTATTAATCAAGCATATGCAAATAAGAGTATGTCCCAGATGTGATCGGTGAGAACGAGAGGGAGCGTGACAAAGAATGGGAAAAGATTGAGAGTGGGAGAAAGACGTTTTTTTTCAAATGAATTGTCTAAGTTATTTTTTTAATGAAATGTAAGAAATAATAGTAGTAGAAAAACTCATGTATTTCATCTACATTTTTAAATAATTATACATCAACTTTTCAAATATAAATTATATTTATATTTTATTTCAGATAGAATATTGTGTATTGTACAATTAATTTGGAGAAAGAAAAAACTAAAGAGTAATAAGTCGCAATTTATTTGATCAAATTAAAAAAAAAAAAAGTAACAATTTACGAAACACACATTGCATGTGGAAAATAAACAATCTGCAGAATTATAGGCCATTAAAATTTCAAACCAAAACCAGCTTTTTTTCTCGCACGAAACCTAGCGCAGCCGCCACGGGTTACTAGTGCAGTAGTGCCTTTGCTTTGCTTTCCTTTTTTTTTTTCCCTCATTCACTAGGGTCATTAATTTGGTGCCAATTTTTTACTCAAAATTATCTATCTATATTGTTTTTTCTTTATATTTAAGTGAGTGATTCTCACTCATATTTGGTATTTTCTTGCCTTTTCTTTTTTCGATCAATGTTTGTTTTGTTTGTTGTCTTGGTGTAAGGTTTGTTTATTTCTCAGTTCTGTGCGATGTCTGTTGTGTAGATTGACAATTCAACATTATCTGTTACAGATTTACTCAATAACTTGACCGCTACATATCCGAAGCCATACGTATTCTGGTTACTTATATTATATCAAGAGTTTAATTTTCATAATGCAAAAGTCTTACACGGCACATTAAGATCAACCATGTGCGTGACTTTATAAATAGTAATGAGAAAGTCAAATTTTACTATTGATTTATGTTGGTTACAATTTTGTCCATTAAGGGACAGCTGTACAGTTTTTTAATCATAAAGATATTCTCTTACCATTATAATATCTTTCTTTATTGTAATTAATTGAGTTAATTAGGATTTAATTAGCTTTCTAATTAAGTTGTACTCCATAGGCTATTTATACCATTTGTATTTAATAAGAAACACAATATTTTCACATGGCATCAGAGCTACAGTTCTGATCCGATAAAAAAAAATTAGGGTTTTCTCATGGAAGAAAAACAGAGCAGTTCAAGCAGCCTAGATGCTAACCCTAAGGCAGCAGCGATTGAAAACACCACTAGTCATCATGAAACAATTATCATTGCTAGCTACAAACTTAATGGGCAGAACTACACACACTGGTCTAGATCTGTCCGCATCTTCCTCCAAGGAAAAGGAAAGGAAGACTACATCACTGGCAAGGCTAAGCAGCCAAATAATACTGATCCAAGCCATGAAAAATGGAAACTTAAAAATAGTCTTGTTATGACATGGTTGCTCAACTCCATGACTAATGAGTCTGGTGAAAATTTCATGTATTGTGACACTGCTGCAGAAATATGGAAGGCAGCCAAGGAGACCTACTCAAATGTGGACAACACCTCAGCCATATTTGCAATCAAAAGTCTCTTACACAATCTTCGACAAGGAGATTCTTCGGTCCCCGAGTACTATCATACACTCACAAAATACTGGCAGCAACTTGACATCTATGCAAACATAGAGTGGAAGTGCATAGATGATGACAAAATCTACAAGAAACTGGTCGAGAAGGACAGAAACTTTCAGTTCCTATTGGGTCTGAATAAAAATTTGGATGAAGTGAGAGGGAGGATTCTTGGAACTAAGCCTCTCCCTAGCATTCGTGAAGCAGTTGCAGAAGTGAGAAGGGAAGAAAGCAGAAGGAAAATCATGTTGGGAAGTCAAAGTGCAAGTTCAAACATTGAAGGCTCTGCACTTGCAGTAAGAGGTCCACCAAAGAGAGGTAGAGGATGGTGCGATCACTGCAAGCGACCTGGACATACGAAGGAAACTTGTCGGATGCTTCATGGAAAACCCACAGATCAAAAACCACGATTCAAGGACGCGCACGGATATGCTGCTGCTGATGAAAGTAAGTCCAAAAACATTGCAGAGGCCAGTTCTTTCAACAAAGAACAAATAGAGATGTTGCAGAAATTGATGCAACAGGCACTGCAAAACACTAGTACCTCTTCTTCCACTGCTACATTTGCTCAAAAAGGTAATTTTTTTGCTGCCCTTCATGTAAATCACCAGAAAACAAACTCTTGGATTGTTGATTCTGGTGCCTCAGATCACATGACTGGGAACATCAATGTATTTAGTAAATACACTCCATGTCAAGATGAATCTTTTGTCCGGATAGCAGATGGTACCACCTCTAAGGTAGCTGGTAAAGGTTCAGTGGTTATCTCCAAAGATATTACTCTTGATTCAGTTTTACATGTTCCTAAACTAGATTGTAGTTTATTGTCTATCTGTAAATTAACTAAAAACTTAGGATGTGTTGCTAAGTTCTTACCACATTTGTGTGAATTTCAGGATATGAATTCGGGAAAGATGATTGGCAATGTTGAGGAAAGTGCAGGCCTTTACTTTCTTAAAATTGAAGACCAAAATAAGAGATCCTACAAGGCTGCCCTTATGTGTTCATCAAAGAATGATAATGATGTAATGTTATGGCATTATCGCCTAGGACACCCAAATTTTATGTATTTGAAAAAAATGTTTCAAACTTTATTTAATAAAGATTATAGTTCTTTCAAATGTGAAGTGTGCGAATTAGCCAAACACACCAAATCCCATTATTCCATACAACCTTATAAGTCGTCTAAACCTTTCGCTCTCATTCATTGTGATGTGTGGGGACCTTCAAGAGTAAGCAATGTTAGTGGATCAAGGTGGTTTATTACCTTTATTGACGACCATACAAGAGTCACTTGGGTGTTCCTCATGAAAGAAAAATCAGAAGTTGGGAGTATATTTGAGAACTTCCATAAAATGGTCCAAACTCAATTTCAAAGCAACATTCAAGTACTAAGAACTGATAATGGAGGGAAGTACTTCCACCACACCCTTGGTAGTTACCTTACCAACAATGGCATTATACACCAAATATCATGCTCATACTCTCCACAACAGAATGAGACAGCAGAGAGGAAAAATAGGCACCTATTGGAAGTCACTTGAGCCCTTATGCTGTCCATGAACGTACCTAACCATTTTTGGGGAGATGCAGTCCTTTCCTCATCCTATCGAATAAATAGAATGCCCTCCAAAACGCTCAACCTAAACACACCACACCAAACCCTCTTTTCCCTTTATCCTTCAACCAAACTCCTCACAAATCTTCCACCGAAGATTTTTGGATGTACTACCTTTGTACATGACCAAAAGCCTAACCTTAATAAGTTGGACCCGAAAGCCATCAAGTGTATCTTCTTGGGATACTCTCCTACCAAGAAAGGATACAAATGCTACTACCCCAAAAAAGACGAATCTATCACACTATGGATGTTACCTTTTTTGAAGACAAGGCCTTTTATCCCAAAGTTGGCATTCAGGGGGAGAAAGTTACAATTGATGAACACCAACCTTGGGAAATTACAATACCAGAATCTATCCCACATGAACCTGAATATGTTCCTGAATCTGTCTAAATCACTAAAAACACAGAATATGTCCCAATAATTGTTGAACCCGAACTAGACCAGCAAACAACCACTCTTGAGGTTACCAAGGCAACAAATGGAGCATCAACAATTGGTCCAAAAGGAAAACCAAATGGAGGAAAAGAAATGCAAGTATACATAAGGAAGAAGAACAAGCAGCAAACCTTTGAGGAAGTAGAAGCATGCACTCTTCCAAAGCAAAACCAAGACTCTACCCAAAAAGGTAGCATTAACTCTTCCTCTAATTTATCTGATAATGTCACTAATGACCAAGACTTAGACTTACCTATTGCTATGAGAAAGGGAGTAAGGTCTTGTACCAAACACCCAATTGCAAACCATGTTTCTAGTGAAAAATTATCGCAGGGGTACATAAACTTCATCAGCTCTGTGGACAACATCGAAATTCCTCAAAACTTTCATGAAGTTGTCCTAGTTCCAGAATGGAAGGCTGCTGTAATGGAAGAAATTAAGGCACTTGAAAAGAATGACACATGGCAACTACCCCACCTACCAGAGGGGAAGAAGACAGTTGGATGCAAATGGATATTCTCGGTAAAATACAATGCAGATGGGAGTGTAAACAGGTACAAAGCTCGGCTAGTGGCAAAAGGATTCACCCAATCCTATGGGGTGGATTATGAAGAAACCTTTGCACCTGTAGCAAAGTTGAATTCAGTTCGTGTACTCCTTTCTCTTGCAGTAAATTTGGATTGGTCACTTCACCAGTTAGATATAAAAAATGCTTTCCTAAATGGTGAACTTGAAGATGTCTACATGAGAATACCACCTGGACTTGAGACATCAGAAAACTCAGGCAAGGTATGTAAACTCAAAAGATCACTATACGGACTCAAGCAATCCCCTCGGGCTTGGTTTGATAGGCTCACACGAGTAGTTAGGATGCATGGCTTCTCCTAATGTCAAACTGACCGCACAATGTTCTTAAAGCATTCAAAGGAAGGCAAGGTAACCACCCTCGTTGTCTATGTGGATGACATTATTATTACAGGTGATGATTATACTGGAATTGAAGGACTAAAAATGATTCTAGCTAAGGAATTTGAAGTCAAAGATCTTGGTCGATTAAGGTATTTTCTGGGAAAGGAAGTGGCACGGTCCAAACATGGAATCTATTTATCTCAAAGGAAATATATACTTGACTTACTTCAAGAAACAGGGATGTTAGGATGCAGGCCAACAGACACACCTATGGAATCCAATGTGAAAATTGGAGAGGAAAAGGAGAGTCCACCAACTGACAAAGAAAGGTATCAAAAATTGGTTGGGAAACTTATCTACCTAACCCACACACGACTAGATATTGGTTTTTATGTTAGCATGGTTAGCCACTACATGAATGACCTGAGGGAGGCTCACTTGAAAGCAGTTAACCGCATCTTGCAATATCTAAAAAAAGACACCAGGGAAAAAGCTGCATTTCAAGAAGGATACAAGCAGGAAAATAGAAGTATTCACTTATGCAGATTGGGCAAGCTCAGTGACTGATAGGAGATCAACCAGTGGGTATTGCTCATTTGTATGGGGCAACTTAGTGACATGGAGAAGTAAGAAACAATATGTGGTTGCTAGAAGCAGTGCAGAAGCTGAACTTAGGTCCATGGCATATGGGATTTGCGAGGGGATGTGGCTGCAAAGGATGCTGGCAGAACTACATGTTTACACTGACCATGAAGTAAGCCTGTTGTGCGATAACAAAGCTGCCATAAGCATTGCTAAAAATCATGTGCAACATGACATAACAAAGCATGTGGAAATTGATAGACACTTCATCAAGAAAAAGTTGACAATGGGCTAATTTCTCTCCAGCACACACCTTCAAGCCACCAAATTGTTGATATCTTGACCAAGGCACTTCCTAGAGCCATCTATGAAAACTTAAGATTCAAGTTGGGCATGATTGATATCTATGATCCAACTTGAGGGGGAATGTTGGTTACAATTCTGTCCATTAAGGGACAGTTGTACAGTTTTTTAATCATAAAGATATTCTCTTACCATTATAATATATTTCTTTATTGTAATTAATTGAGTTAATTAGGATTTAATTAGCTTTCTCATTAAGTTGTACTCCCTAGGCTATTTATACCATTTGTATTTGTATAAAATCAATAAGAAACACAATATTTTCACAATTTAATGGTTGTGATTGATTGATAGCGCAAAAATTCTTTACATTGTGACAGTGTAAATCTTATATAAATTAAATTTTTATGTCAAAACATTTGTAAATATTTTTCCGTTATATCTTATTAATTTGGATGTTGCGATTTGATCGCAAATTTATTCTTTTTAATTTTTAGCTTCTTTGAATTTGTATTGTCTCCCATATCAGATTGAATGAATAAATGTCTTTTTTTAGTAAAAAAAAGTAGCAAATTACGCACGAGTCTCACATGTATCAAAGATCCGTTGTCGATAATTAATAAGAGGAAGGAAGGTTATGATGTTCTCTCGAAGATGAAGAAAAAAGAGTTGATTAATGGAAAAGATTGGGGATGGAAGTGAGAACGGTGTATGTGAACACAACTTACGGATTATTTTTAAAATTTTGATATTTTAATTTGTGAGTTTTAATTTTATTTGAGTAAAGTGATGAAGATGATTTTAATTTGAGTTTTGATTTTTCTTTTTCTTTGGGTTTTAAATAAGAAGATGATCATGAAGATGAAAAAGGCAATGAAGATGATGATGAAGGAGATAGAATTTCCTGGAATTCTTTTTTTTTTTTTTTTTATAAATCAGAAAATAAATAAAATAAATAAATAAATAAAAATAACTAAAAAGCTGATGTGGCTTGCCACCTCAGTGTTTGTTAAAGAAATATGAAGAAAAAAAAAGGACCAGTTTGTGCACATTTTAAAACATAAATAACTTATATGAAGAAACAAAAATAAAAGATCTAAGTATTATAATTAAATAAGATAAAACACTCAAAATGTACCGAATATTTCTTCCATGTGAAATAACATTACTATCACAACAAACAATCCACCAAATCATAACCAAATACGTGTTCGGATGATCCATATTTCACATGAATACATAAATACATTATATCTATTTCATAGTATACCAAAAACAATATAGATAAAAAACAATCAAACCATAGGCTATTCCCTCACTTACCCTTGATTATAAGTTTAAGTAATATAATTACGTTGATTTGACAATAAACATGCTTGTACCAAATGACCTATATTTCGTCCAGAGTCCAAAAACACAAATAAAATGATTTGTTGACAACCCAAATGATAAGATACATCGTGAATCATATGATAAATATATAAGAGATAACTTAACAACAAAACCAAGTGAAGGGTAGAACCCTAAAATAATGTATAATCAAGAAGTTAGAATCGTGTTAATAACATCATAAGTATTATGGATATCAACTTAAAATAATACAATACAAAATCCGAACACCTATATCAAAGCACTAACACATGCAATACAACACAACAGTTTGATCATATATGAAATATGATGACTGATTTGGTTTTAGGATGTGATGGAAGTGATCAAAGTAAGGTTAGGACATTGGTAACACAAAGTTACACAGATATGAGAAGGGTTTGAATCGTAAAATGGACAAGATGAGAAGTTTGACAACTATATATACTAGTAGGGCCTCACTAAATTCGTTACACAAATCTGGTTTCGTTGAGTGAATTAGTCAGCACTCACAAACCATCCCATCACTCCAACAACCAACCAAAATGTTTTATGGTAAATAGGATCATACTTACTTTTCTCGTTGAATGAATGTTAGCTCGTCGAAAAAATTCTCATTGCCTCAAAACTCACGCTTAGCAAATTCACCTTTTTCAGACATTTCTTCATGCTTAAGCAAACCAACTCTCACTTAGTGAATCCATAATTTATTAGATAGATTTCCAACACTTCAAATTCACTAAGCTAAATTTGACTCACTAAGCCAAATTTGTAGATTTACATACTGATAAGACCGCAAATGCACGATATTATTGCGCAGTAAAAATTGTCGTTCCTACAAGGACTTTGTTATGAGTACTAGTTTCTCTTTTCTATGATGATTAGCTAAAACAGTAAATGTTGATAATGATTTTTGGTTTAAAATTCGCAATAAAAATAAAGCTTTGGGATTGTAGTTTTTCGCAATGATGGATACAATAAAATTAATCTTCTTTGAATTATGGGTGTTAAACTCTTAAAAACCAGATAAACAATTATAACTAATGCCTTATTTCAAAGAACAAGAGGGTATTTTACACTAATAACCAACATATTTTCATGATTGATGTATTAGCAAAATCCTTTAAGTGAAGATATCTTTCATGATTTCAAGAGAACCACAATCTATTTTCATGATTTGATTCTTTTGTCCAATCTTAGGGGTCAGATATCAAACCTACCTTTCGGTATATTATTTGATATTTAAGTATGAATATGATTCTTACTAAGATTGAATTAGATGATCAATACTCATGACAAAAAGAAATAGAAATTGTTAGAGATCCAACATTGGATATCCTACAATCCCAAGACAAGGAAGATTTACTCACATATGATCATAGTAGAATCAAAGCTTAAATATAAAAACATTGAAAATTTAAAATAACAAAGCAAAAATAGAAAACTGAATATTATTGAAACTAAAAAATTTCTAAGAGAAATACAAGAACAAAAGAAAGAGTAACAAGAGATTGTGAGTAGGAGTATGTGTCAAAAACTAAGTATTTCGTTCTTTTTATAGCCCTAGGTGCCTTCATGAGCTTTAATTACAAGAAATCATCATAATTTCATTTTAAAAAATGGCTCAGTAGAAGATGAGCAATTTATGGCCATAATGACCATTACTCTCAGACAATAATAGGTTCAGCAGCATAAGATAAATATATTATGGCCATAATGATCATTACTGCCAGACTGTAATCCTTGCTGACTTGGAGTGGCAAATTCTTATTTTTTCTTCTTCTCATTCATCCATTATGGCCGTAATGGCCATTACGACTAGACAGTAATGCTTGCTGTAACTTGAGTTTCTTTCATTTTATTTATCATGATGCACCATTTGATTTCAATGCTCTTTTGCACCAAAAATATTCACTTATTCCTTCACTTCTCCTTGCAATCAAAACAAAACAAAAGGAAGTAAAATATAACTAAAACCGAATTAAAAACATCAAATTAACCTATCAAATGAAACTATAAAAATAGATAAATTCTAACTTATCACACACAAAAAACATTTCTTCATCGGCAAGGTACCTACTTTCAAGGCATCTCCAAAGCTCAAATAACAAACATCTTCCCAACATGAAAAACTATTGGACAAGATCTACTGAGGTGTGACAAGTGAGGTATTACAAAAATCAATAATAATAAACCTAAAAAATGAATAATGATATTCTGTTAGGGTTGACAATGCAAAATTGATGTTGTAGAGTGGTGTTTAAAAAGTTAGGTAATGTAGATTCAACAAAAGGTGTTTTGTCGGGGGAAGGGGAATATGTTATGGATAAAAGCAGCTCTTTACTTTTGCAGTTATGGTTGGATCGATGTTCTACCTTATGAATGAGTCCAATATGAAACGATCCATATATTCCTTTAAACACCACCTTCTATCAAAATTACTTGTAAATCCTATAAATGTTTATTTGAACATTGATCCAACCCATTAAATTCCTAAAAGGAAAGAATGGTTTTGAGATATTTTTGTTTTTTCAAAAAAGGAAAGAGTGCTAAAAGTGGTATTAAAAGCAACATTTATTTTGGGGCGATGAGTTGAGGTAGTGCTCTATCCCAATATAAGAGTCAAATTAAGAAACAACACATATATTTTTCTAAATAGTCATTTTATGATTCCACAATCCATAAATTTTTTAGGGGTTCATTTGAATATTTATCATCCTCTCTTCTTTACTAAAAAATGACATTTATTTTAAATTGATAAAAATTAAATCGAGAATACATTTCAAAGTCGCTAAGATAAATAAGATGAATTTGAGAACAAATTCACAATATATAAATTAATAGTATAAAACGATAAAAAACTTAATATGTAATAACATTTAGGGTAAATAACATTCATGGTCTCTTAACTTAATTTCAGTTAATGTTTTAATCATTTATTTTCTTTTTTTTTTCCCGATTTGGTCCTTTATTTTAATTTAAGTGACAATTTGATATTTTATGTTTTAAAATGTCAACAATATTATCATTTTTTTTACAAAAATTCAAAAAATACATCAAAATTTTCAACCAAAACCCATAAAATTAATTATATTCTTTAATATAATACAAATTTCATCAAATTTGAAACTCAAATCTTCAAATAAATTCATATTTCATCTCTAACAACATCAAATAAAGAATAAAAATATGAGTTAATTTGAATATTTAAGTTACGAATTTGATGAAATTTGTATTATATTAAAGAATATAATTAATTTTATGGGTTTTGGTTGAAAATTTTGATGTTTTGAATATTTGTAAAAAAAAATGATAATATTGTTGACATTTTAAAACATAAAAGATCAAATTGTCACTTAAAGTTAAAATAAAGAACTAAATCGAAGAAAAAAAAAACTAAAACATTAACTAAAATTAAGTTAAAAAACTACAGGTTTTATTTAACCTAAAATTTATAAATATGACAAATACAAGTAAATGATAACTATATATGATTAGATAGTAGTAGGTGTTGAATTTAATCAATTTATAAAAAAATTCACGTTTACTGCTTTTTCTTATGTTTATTTGACCATTAAAAAATGAAATAATGTTTAAAATGGTGGTACTAAAAAAAATCATGATTTTGAGGCGACGGTTTTGGTCGGTGCTCTATCCCAATACAAGTCAATTATGAAACGTAATCATGTGAATTTTGCGAGTAAATTCTCTTGGCGTTTAGTTAAACATTTCCCCCTCTTAAATGTTCTTTTGACGTTCGTTTGAATATTAATCCTCGTTCTAAATTATAGATTTATTGGTATCAAACTATCAATGGTGTTTTCAAATGAGGAAAATATTTACCAACATGAATCTTAGAATAGGAGTATTATTCTCTACAGTCGCACAAAAATATTTTGGTTTATTACAAAAAATAAAAATATTTTTTTTAAATATATAAATAACACCAAATAAAAAATAATGCTAAAAGTGACGGTGTTAAATGAGTTGTAAAATTCGTAAACTATTCAAATTCAACTTATCATCGATTTAACTTATTTATTTTGTTAAATAAAAAAGCACAAGTTTGAAATAAACCTCAATTATTTAAATGTCTTAACTCCAAACTCTGTAGACACTGATATTAACTGCACATAAATGATATATATATATATATATATATATATATATATTATTTAAATGCGCTAAGTCCAAACCTTGTAGATCCGATAATAGCTGCACATAAATAATTTATATATATGTTTATAATCATTTTGGATTAAGGTTAAACTTAGTATACTATACCTTTAATAACTTTTTAATAACTTTTTGTAGAAGATGAATTAATTGAATTCAATAGTTGAATTATTTTATATTATGTTTATGATTATGTGCACAAAATTTCAAACAATTAAGACAGTCGTTGAATATATTTAAATATAATAGACATTTATATATATTTTAAATAATGTATTACTCATTAAAATAAAACGATATAATGAAATATAATATAGTTTTACTATTCAATTATTTTTGTTAGGTCTAATTTACTTCATAACAATTTTCAACTCAACCATTAGGTTTATTTAATTTGTCTTTTTATAAGCCTGAAATATGACACACCACCATAACATTTACCAAACATATAATTAAGTTTTTTATTTTTAAATACAAGTAAATCACGAATACAAGATTATATAGCTAAAGATGACAAATATATAATATGAAATTGTGTGTACTCGATAATTAATTAGATATGACAATATTCAAAAGTTTGATATATTAAATTTAATGTTTATAGTGAATTGTATTAAGAAGAATAACGTTGTATAAGTTGAAAATGAATCTATGATTTTTTTTAAATGCAAAATAATTAAGTTATAAATAAATTAAACAAGCAAAACTCTAGTTGTTTTTTTTAATAATCAAAACTCATATTAGACTCGATTAAAATACATAAGACAAGTTTAATCAATACATTTTTTTATAAACCAAATTCAAACTTCAAGTGTCCGTTTCATTTTGACTTGTTTACACAGGTGATGGATCGCGTGAAAAAATCGGTTATAAAATCTATAATTAAATTATTCATTTAGAAATATTCTTCTTTATATTGAATTATTAACATTTCTAAATTCAAAGAGACTAAACCAAAATAAGACTATCTTATTATTGATAAAAAAAAAAAAGGCAACAAAGCATATTATTTTTATTTTTGCGAATAAATTATCAGACTCAAATCAAATTATTAATCTCAATATTAGATTTCTTCTCCACTCCACATAAAGGATAAGAATGGAGTGAAGCATCACAGTCTTTGCATAGCAAAAACAAGACATCAGAAATATTTTTGTTGCACTTACGACAAAACACTTGATTGTTTTCACGTCTCAAACGCTTTTGATCTCTTCTTTCTTCATTTTCACCGCAACATGATTCTGCATCATTTTCCATAAGAATCCTCACTCTTTTCTTCTCCTCTTCTAGTTTTGCACGCAGAGTTATCAATGTTGTTTCTCTTTCCAAAGCCATCCTCCTCCAATTCCTTTTCTCCGCTTCTCTAACTATTAACAAACCTTCCAGCTCTTGTTTTTTCTTTGCAGCTTGTGCAAGTTCTTCCTCCTTTTGTGCCAGAATTTGTGAAGCAATATTTTCCATGTTTCTAAATGTAGCCATTTGTTGCTTCCTCTGATTTTCTAACATTATTTTCATTTGCTCATTCTGTCCCATTTAAAAAAGTATAGTCACTAAACTAGACAAAGGAAATTATAAAGATTTTTAAAAATAAGTAAATATAGTAAAAAAACATTAGTTTAAAATAATATTATTTTATTTTAAGAGTTTTTTTTCTTCTTGATCTCAACTTATAATAATATATATATATATATATATATATATATATATATATATATATATATATATATATATCAATTTAAACCTGCAATCGGAAGAAATAAGCAATCTCCTCCCCTTGTTTCTCAAATTGAGTAGAAGTATGAACAAGAAGGTTGGAATTGGGAACAGCATCAGAAGCATGAACAACATGTCCTTGCCATTGTTGTTGTTGTGGAAGTTGTTGTTGCAACTGCATTTGTTGTTGTCTTTGTTGAATGTTATCGAGTGCATTTGAACAAATGCCATTGATGCAGAATGGATAACCACGGCTACTATGAGAATGTGTTTGGATTACCATTGTTTGAAGCTCAAAGTTGGAAGGGAGAGAAGTGTTGGGGTGGATGGTAGTGTGAACATAACATGTATATATATACGTATAAAATTGCTTAAGCAAATAATAGGCAAGGAAAAAATTTAATTCAACACTTCAATTTTATATTTAAAATAAATAAAATTAATGAGTCAACTTAAATATATAATTTAATATATTAAATTATATTATATTTTTTATTGTTGAATTAAAAAAAGAAAAAAACTGCAAAAGAGAACACATAGGTTATAACTTTGAGGTATATCTGGATATATATATATATAGAGAGAGAGACTCGTTTAGAGAGAGACTCGATTACATTAAGAGTAAATTAAGTTTTTAAAGTTTCATATATTTTGAAAAATATATGACGCTTTATTAAGTATATTCAATTCAACGTTTAATATTTGTTTTTATATATAAATAAAATATTGACAATAAAATTCTATTACTACAGGTATACAATTTAGATAATTTTTTATTTGTATGATTTTTAAAATAATATAAAAATATTCAACTCTAAAATTGATGAAATTAAATGTCTACAGATTTATTATAAAGTGAAATAAGTGTAACTATAATTACTCTTAAGTCAACAGACTATATATATATATATATTGTTTTTTATTTTCTTTTTAAGATTAAATTTATATAGATGATTAGTGTAAAAAAGTTTCATAAAAATATATATTTGTATATAAATTATTAGTTGTAAAATTATCATTAGTATTATTATTATTAAAGATATCTGTTAAATTATCAATAATTTTCATTCTTTAATTTTTTATTTTAAATATCAGTTAAATTATTGAAAACATTTTTTAATTTTGAAATAATTATTTTTAAAATTACACGTTTAAATGATTATAAATTTGTTAATAGTATCAAAATTTTACATGTTGAAAAAAATAATATCTTCTTATTTTTTTTAACATTATTCTATATTATTTTTTGTTTTAATTCAGTCTATATAACTGTCGTGTAGCAGTAAAGAAATAGGTGTGGGGTGTGTTGTAAGCTAACAATGTATGGTGTGCAGATTTTATGACTATTCAATTGGATCAGACAAATATTTCATATTAGAAAAATTAGAAGAATTGAATTCAACGTAGGGTGTGCAGATTTCATATTTCAAAAAGAGGCATTTGTATGTACGTGGGCAGTGCCGCAAAACGTGAGCGATATAGTCCGCGACTCAGTAATATTTTTGGTGGCATAAATTGTTTTTAAACTCGTTTTTAAAACTCGAAATAATAAGATATGATGAAAAAAATCACGATTATTTTATTTAAACATAGATATTAATAAGAACATATTCATAATACCACATTTATTTTAATAATTATACATTATATTTTAATATAAAAAAAATTATTTTCAAACTGTGTAGATTACATTTTTAATTATCAGCTGATAATAATAATATATAAATAAATATTTTAGTATATTTAAAAGTTTGTTGCATTGTTAAATAATTTATTCTATATTAATAAATAATATTTTAGTACTTTAAATTATTATAAAATTAATTACTTTAATATTTTATATTATTTTATAAATATTTCATTGATATGTCAAAAAAATCCATATATTATTACGTTTTCATTAAAATATAAATCTATTCAACATAATGGAAGATAAAAAAATATTAAAATAATGTCATTATTAATCTATCTAATAAATTTATATAATACTAAATTTAAATTCAAAATAATTTTAGACTTTCTAATTAATTATATTTTTTGTCAAAAAATAAGGAATACCTTTCTTTAAGGAATTATACTTTTTTTATTAATATTAATGTATACACAGGATGAATATATTAGTAAGTAAAATTGATCAAAAAATTATAAATTATAAATAACATAAATAAGAATCCACACATTAATATACTTATGCTGCTATAATTATACTTAAAATATTTTTTTTATATTTTTTTCATAAATTATATTATTTTATTATCAAGTTACTTTATAAAGTAATATTAATTTTTTTAATAAATGTTTGCAACTCATTAAGCAATATAATATCGGTATTTATTATAATTTGATTAGCATAACAAAAAATCATGAAAATTACAACATAATTAATACAAGTTACTACTCCTATTCACAGTGCTGTTTTTGAGAGAATTTTTTTGTTTTTAGAATATGTATATATAAATATTGGGAGCTGCGTCAATTTTTTATAATATATATATATATATATATATATGTAAATATTAGGAATATTTTTTATAATAGGTACTAATTTTTGTTTTAGTACTAAAAATTTGTATGTATGTGCTTGCATGTATTTTGCACATACATTCACACAATATCTTTTATTTTGTATGTATGTATAAAAGAAAGATAAATGAAAAGAGAAAAATAAAAAAATGTATCGATGAGGATAAATGAGATAAAGGAAAAACTAATATTGATAATGTTTATCGTTTAAGTGTTAAGTGTTTATTAATTGAATTTATATTTTGTTAAAAAATAATTAAAAATTATAAAATTTTATACGGTTATTTAAAAAAATTCATTTATTTTATAGATAATAGATATATAATACATAAATAAATATAATGAAGATTGAGTTTGCAATCAATTTGTATTATTATCATATATAATATTCATTTATTTTTGAGGTTTTCTCATTTTTTTCAATAAAAAATCTTTTGGCCCGTTATCTAAAAAGCAACGAAATCTCAATAAAAAATCTTTTGGCCCGTTATCTAAAAAGCAACGAAATCTCAATAAAAAATCTTTTGGCCCATTTTCAAAATCAAGGACAAGAATTACTCTCACTTGAATCCACAATTTTATGCAAAATTACTCCCAGTTTCACAATTTTGTGCAAAATTACTCCCAGTTAGACCAACAATTATGTGCTCCTTTGTTACTATGTAGTAGTGCACTAATGTGCTGCTACAACTAGTAATATATGTCCAAACTTTGCCATTTATCAAACTCTTAATTAATTAGTAAATTATGTTAACTTATGCAAATAACCATTTATCTCAACTCAATAATGTACAGACTAGAGATAAAAATAAGTGCAATAACTCATATTTCTAAGATTTATCAGTGGAAATAGATTAGTTATGAGATAGACTTTGCAAGATCTGTTTATAATTTACTTTAAAAATATTAAGTTTGACTTTGAATTATTACTTACCATAGACTCATTTTTAATGCTTAATTTGACCATTTTTAAAAGTATTTCAACGTTTGAAAGAATGTTTGAAAGCATACTTCATAATTTGAAAATCTACACTAGTCAACTGAAAAGTGACATTGACTTTTGTAAATAAACTAATAAATTAATAATTAAAGAAAATAAGTTCAATCTTGATATATACCGTTACCTCTTACAAAATAAGCGACCTCCTATAAATAATGCAATTTAAAAAGCCCACAATTTTCAATAATGGGAGATTAAGCACGCTAACAACATAATTTATACATGCTGGCGAACAAATGTGCACTAAATACACGCTCGTCTTTTTCTTTTTATATCGTTTCTATATAATTTTTTTCCATCGTATCTCTTGTATTTTAATTTGTTTGTTTTAGTTTTATAATATTTATGTTATCTAAAATATCAAAGTTTTAGTTTTACTATTCATGTTATCTATTTTTAAATTTGAATTTAGAATTTTTTTAGTTAGTTTTGGAATTCCTCATAATTTTCATGTTGATTTAAGTTTAATTTAAATTTGAAAAACTGAATTATTAAGGTTAAATTTGTCTAGAAAAAGATTAGACCAAAATTAGTTAATATTATTAGTTAACTATGGAATTACCTTTATATAAATGTGTACATGAGACCTCAAGGAGTTCCAAGTAAGTTGCCATACTGTTTGGCGACGAGATTCTGAGAAGTTCACATTTGAAGTTATACTTGCGTCAACCTGAGAGCATGAAGCCCTTTCGACAAGACATACTATGGCATCATAATTAAATAATTGCCTCCTTTACTAGAGACAACGAAGACAACATAAGAGTCCAACATTGTTTGCCCACAACTGTGCTCAATATCTACCACAAACACCAGCCGGCCCTAACCTTAATGGTTAGGAGAAGCCCAAGACAAATATCTCGATGTCACATCCGCAAGAAGTAGAATATTGTTTCATAAGAAAGACGATTTGAATTGTGACCTTATTTTAGACTTATATGTACTTTGTTTTTGTCTTTTTATGCTTGCAAGTGGTAGAACAAAGATAACGTTTTTTCCAAAAACGTAGGTTATCATGTGTATGTCAAAATGTGAGTTGACTTGTTTATATTGGTATAAATAAAATTTGGAAACAGTGCTAAAATCAAAGGTGAATTAATCAAAGTCTTTATGATACATTCCTTTGTGTTGTTACCATAAAGAATGTTTTTTTAATATTCTTCGATTAAGCTTGTTCGTGCAAGATATCTTAAATGCAATATTTTTTACATGACTTCAACTTCAAAGTTATTCCTTATCCATTATTGAGTTGACGTAAAAACACTTAAGGTGATAAATGTTGCTTCAACTTAAAAAAGAATATTTTGTCATGAAAACCCATTAAATAGAACGTTCTTCTGCATTATCTAGAACATTATTTCTATGTATTTTCTAGTGATACTTTGTACTTTTGTGAGTAACATACTTAGATTCAAATCAATTCATGTTTAAGCACATGTTGAATCACAAAATTATCGTAATCTTAAAAATACAATTTAAAATGTTTGTTATCATTAAACATCAAATTAGGATTTTGCCTCAACAACGTGCCCTTGATAAATCTAAATATAACAATATATATAATGTTGTTCTCACATATTAAAATGTATACTTTCTATATATATGATACTACTTCTCACTCACCTCAAACAACTACTTACTTGAACGTTAAAATATTTGCATGTACTTCCCCACTTTAAGAAACAAAGAATTGGACGTGAATCATGTCTGGTCATTCTTATTAATAAAAGAGAGTCTTGTGTTTGATTGATATTGCATTGTTGTTCAAATTAAATAGATAAATTTGTAATATTGCTTTACATTTAGTCAATTACACATTATTATGGCAAATTATACTATATATATTAGTATATATTTGAATGAGACTAAAATCTTAGTGTAGGTAGCTAGTTGTCTACACATGAACAAAGGTGGTCCTTCGTTGCTCCACAGTCCACTTTCTCACTCCCACTCAAACTCCCTCATTCTTCATTGATTCAATTGTCATTTTTGTACGCATTCTCTCTATTTACAAGGAGAAAATTACAAATCCTCTCACACAATTTTTCACCCAAAAATTATAAACTATTACAAAACATACTATAATTGTTGTGGTAAACATAACTCAAATTAATTATTCATATTTACAATAGTTTTATATATTTTTTTCATGTTACTCAATATATAGAACTTATAGATGAGTGGTCGCTTTTTTTTATGTTCCATAGATGAGAACCCAACATGTAACACTCGTCCAATATCATCATGTTGAGAAATTTTTTTATAACATTATTTATTGTGCTAGCCTCTATCGTTATATTTGCCTAAGAAACATAATGATCACGTATAATTATATATGGACAAGAATCTTTTGTCTTTTATTTTTCTATCTTTACATTTATCTCTTAATTTGTTTTATTTCACATATATTTTCTTTAATTTAAAATATCATGATTTCTAATATTTTATATTATTTTTACTCAAAATCAGTTTTCTTTTCGCTCTAAAAAGATAGAGAATCCAACTTTCATAATAGACCTCTTGTAATTATTGATATGAGAAAGAAAAAAAAATAGATTTAAGAGAAAGTGAGTATAATATATGAATAAGTTAATTGAATGATGAATTATTACTAGTTTGGCATTATGAATTAACGTTGAAATCTAGATAAGTTTTACATGAAAAAGATGGAATGGAACACCATAGTTCCTTCCTTCCGGCTTCCTCATCAAAATCTGCCACACACCCGACACCATACATCAGTCAAAGGTATTTAACCAATTAGGTGCTGGCCACATGGCGTGAAACATTTCTCACATCAAGACAAAAAACAACCGACTGTCTTTAATTTGTTTTTGGATAATTACCGTTTTAAACCATACACATCCATCAACAATATGACAAGTGGACGTGTCAGATTTAGAATCCTCACTTTTTAGTGTTAAAGAGTCCATCTATCATCTCTATAAATATTGATCCAAAGTTCTAGTAGTAGCATAAACAAGTTAACAATATTTTTATCTATCGATTATCAAACGCGTATAAAAAAAAATGGGTGCTTTGGATCACATCTCCGAGCTCTTTGATTGCTCTTACAGCAGGTCCAAATTAAAGAAGAAGGGCAAGCAATTCCAGGTAACACAAAATTTATCAAACTCACTTTAATTTTATGTATCACTTTTATATCATCTTTTTATTTAAATTTTTTTATTGTATCTTAAATTAAAATTTATATATAAAAAAATTCTGATCATAAAGAGTTTACAAAATGGAAATGCGATCATTTGAAAAGATAATTTTTTTCTCGGAGATTACATCTCGAAATACGACTATTTATAATAATTTACTTATAATAAATAATTAATTATTAATTTATTAAATAAAATAATTAAAAAAATAAAATTATATTAATAAAATCAATTACAATACATTTAATAAAAAAATATATAAAATATTAATATGGTTGAATAAATATGTCAAATTATTTATTTTTCAATCTCATTAATATAGGTCTTACACACATGTCTGAAAAATTACGTAACAAATTTCATTTTTTTTACAATGGTGTAACAATTTTCATTTTTATTTTTTCCACATTTTACTTTTTTTAATAATAACTGATGTCAAATCTCTAACTTTTCTCTTTCTAGATTTTTCCGCAGTAGTAATAATTAATTAGTCATTTTGACAAGAGTACTGTTCAACTACTCTTTGATTTTCCACGATAGATTTGGTCATTGCGATATATAAAAAATACCACTTTTAAAAGGTAGTAAGAGATTAAAATTCACAAAAAAAATTTCTTTCATACACGTCAAAGTCCACCTAATTTATCTACTTTTCCAAAAATGATGGAAAAAAAATACATCTCTTCACAAGAGATAAAATCTCCTATAATAATACGACAAGTAATTTATCGTGTTTTGACCGACGAGGAAACTATTTGCTATACATGGGTAATAATAGGTGAAAGACAAAAATGATATTCTCCATCAATAACCATTCATCTGTGTTGTTGTTGTGAAAAAATTCTTTCGAGATATTGAGCAATTTCTTTTTGATAGAATTTACGTACTTTTCTTAACAAGTACTTACTAAATATGTCTGTAAGAATAAGATCATTTAAAAAAAAATTATTTGTCCTTTTTAGAATTTTCTGTTTAAATTTTTAAGTGTGCATTAATTATTTATTAATATATTTTAATTAATTTACATTTTTTTTAAAATTAACAACAAATACTATAATATAAATATTACTTAATTATCTCTCTTTAAAAATAAAATTATAAAAACAATATCAATTTTAACAAATTTAATAGTACTATTCACTTTTTTTAGTTCTTATAATTTGTTAGACGAAAGTAGTATATATATTTATATATATTGTTATAATAAACTTTAAGAATAGCATATATCTAAAAAAATCATACATGGTTATGCATATTTGTATTAAAAACAGCATGAAAAACCTCCAAAGAATTGCACTATAAATTTCAATATTGTGGTGAAGTTAACAATAATGAATTAAAATTATTAATTATTATGCAGACGGTGGAGATGAAAGTGAAGATGGATTGTGAAGGGTGCGAGAGAAAAGTGAAAAAGTCAGTGAAAGGAATGAAAGGGGTAACACAAGTGGAAGTGGAACGGAAAGCAAACAAAGTAACCGTTACGGGATACGTGGAACCTTCGAAGGTAGTTGCTCGCATCGCACATCGAACGGGTAAAAAGGTTGAGCTATGGCCTTATGTTCCATACGACGTCGTTGCGCATCCTTATGCACCTGGCTTATACGACAAAAAAGCACCCTCTGGTTACGTTAGAAACGGTGATTATGATCCTAATGTTTCTAACCTCGCGCGTGCTAGTTCCGCTGAAGTTAGATATACCACTGCTTTTAGCGATGATAACCCCACTGCATGTGTTGTTATGTGATCCCACACTGCAACCTCGTCAATTTCATACTCTCTTTTTCTCTTCTTTAATTTGCTTTTAGTTAGTTGTACAATATTTGTAAAGTAAACAGCGCAAAAATAGGATTAGGAGGAATGCTTTTGCTTTTCCATGTTAATTATATCTAATTACATCAAAGGAGTGATATTTATTAATAATATTACGTTGGATAAATATTTTTGTAAATCATTGAATTAAAAATTAATATTATATATATTATATCTATAAATTTTGATGTTAATTTATAAGTTTTTATTATATAATTAAGATACGTTAAAATTAATGTTATATACAATTATACTATTGACATAAAAAACAATTATATATTAATGTCAAAATTTTATAAATATGATTCATATTATTATAAATTTCAATTCAACGATTGATTTTAAAAGATATTTATTCGATATGATATTGTTGAATAATTATAACTCTTGATTAATTTTATTTTATTTTTTTTATACGCTTGATTGAAGTTGGTTGTACAAATTTTTCCATTCAATATTTATTAAAAGTAGTAATATATATATTTTTACTTGGTTACCAAGTCATCTTGGGAGTCTTTGTCACTCATCCAAACATTTTCTTCACCGGGAGTCTTTTATGGTTCAAATGCCTAATATGATTTCAGTGAAAAACACTAGATGCTAATGAAAATTGATTTTAGCTCCAACTTGTTTGACTAGATTTCGTATATATATATGTATGTGAAGGTGTAGATCTCATTATTTAAAATTTAACTATTACCAAATTAATTTTATAAAAGTTAATTTTTATTTTTATAAATAAAATCAAGTTTGTGAAACAATTATGGAGACACATAGATCCGTTTGATGTCTAAGATAAGAAGAGACAAAATATCATATAAAATTATAAAAGAATACGATAAAATAGTGATAAAATAAATATTATTCATGTTTGATGAGCACATGATAACAAACAAAATAACATTATTTTATCTTGTCATATATATAGTAACATTTCATCATAGTATCATATATATCATTGAAATGACTAAATCATTATTGTAAACAATTACATAGTATTTATTCTTCACATTAACTTATTATATTTTTAAATATTATAAATTAACAAAAAATACTATAAAATTAAATAAATAATAAAATAATTTTATATTTACAAATATTAATTGACACTACTAAATTAATAATTTCAATTTTTTTTAAAATCACGAGTAACTAAATAATTATATTTAATTTGTTAGATAATTTAAATA
>JBBPBO010000005.1:80264403-80288181 GCA_037974295.1 Cicer cuneatum
ATTATATGTAAATAGAAAAACTATCATGGTAAACAAGTTATATTTATTTTAAAAATTAATTTCATATTTTTATAATTTTAAATAACAATTTAATTAAATTGTATAAAAGACAAAATTAACTTTGTGATAAAATCATAGATATTTTTAAAATTATTTATTAATATTTTATTTTTAAGTTTAATATTAAATTCTTTTAATTTTTCATTTTATTAGATTCTAATTTTTATATTCTATATTATATTTTTTAAATTGTTTTTATATTTATATTTATATTTTATTAAATTTCAATTATATATTTTAAATTATACTTTATATAGATAACTGAGTAAATTATTGTTCTTATCATGTACTATTGATTTATAACCTAACTCATGTTGAAGATAGGAATTTCAATTAGAGCGACAAAATAAGATGATGTTTTTTATTAACTTATCATATCATATTGGTTTATCAAACACATAATTAAGACATAATATTGTAACTTATTCTTATCTTGTCTCTTATATCATATCCATCAAAAAAATCCTTGTAGTTAGTTTGCGAGTTAAATTTTGGAGGGTTAAGTCTATATTTTAAAATATATTTGATATTTTAAATGAATATATAATATCACATTGTTCTTTTAATTTAAAAAAAATATTAAATATATATCAAAATATAAACTTAATCTTCCAAAATCCTCCCCTCTAAAACTCTTCAACAATCAACTCACAAACATACTCGTAGAGTTCAAAAATAATTACATCGATTAATCGAAATATGTTCTTACTTCTCAGTGGTAGTTTGGGTCAATCCAAACATACAAAATTATATATATATATATATATATATATATATATATATATATATATATATATATATATATATATATATATGTAGGGAAATTGCCTCCTTTGTTACAAATGGAATCCAAGGAAAAGAATCCTAAGTAAAGGAATCCAAGACAACAAAAATTTCTAAATTTTTTTTTAAAATTGGGCTAGGCCCAATACAAACAAACCACAAAATTACAATGATATACAATAAATAATTTTTTGAATTGGCCCAGTATTGGACCAACAGTTTTGCAGAAGAAGACAAATGGTTTATTCTTCATCTTCGTCATCTTCGCCTAGGTTTATGAGGGGATCAGAGTTAACTGAACTGCTGTTTGAGTAGCTTTTGGATGACTCTGTCTTGCTTTTTAGGAGTTGAGTCATTATTTGAAAGTATTCTTCTTCGCTTCTGGAAGCTGCAGGCTGAGACTGAGCGAAAGACCTTTGGGCCAAGAACTGAGTTGCCTTTTCATCAGGTTTCTTGAATCCCTGTTTTTGGAGCCATATGTTGACGGCTTCAATTTTGATGCTTGGTGGAATATTGAACTGAGTCCACCACCTGATTTTGAACCTTCTTACAAGGATGATTTGAGATTCTTTTTGTTCAAAATCTAAATACCAAGCTGTAACCCATGGTAAGAAGAATTTTGATGAGAACAGTAGTAGAGGCTAAAACGTTCGTTCTCTATTACTGGGTTTGAAATTGTTTTTGAAGAGCTGGAAGCTTTCTTGAACCTCTGGTTTGAGGATATCTGGGGTAGAACCATAAAGTTTCCACCAATCAGCAAACCAATAGGGAATTTTTGTTGAGTCCATTATGAGTTGGAAGAAAAATAGCCACGTATGACTAAATTTCTGGTTTTGAACTAAAAAAGCGTTAAACCAGGATTGTTGGTAGTCCCAGTAATTAAAGCTTTTGCAGTGGTTAAAATTTATTTTGAAGTCTATGGGAAAGACTTTTGATGTGTGGAGTGTTTTGATGTGTGGAGTGTCGTTCCCCAATCTGACGGTGATAAGATTTTGTGGATTTTTGCAGTGGAATAGGCTGTTGGGCCTTCTTTTGGGTGGTCTTGAAATGTTACTGATCCAGTAATTTCAAGAATTGCTCTATAATAATTTTGAGTTTTTGATAGATCCCATGGCTTGAAAAACCAATTTTCTGGGAAAAGTTTTGATATAACAAACAGAGGATTTTTATTGTAAAAACCATCCTCTATAGTTATAATATTTTGAAAATCCTTTTTAATAAAATACTCAGATTTTGGTTTAAAAATAATCTGAGATTGATTTGGTTTTGAAATATTTTTTGAATTGTCTTGTTTAAAAACAAGTAATTCAAAATCTTTTTGAGGAGGTCTAGAAATAACCATACTAGATGATTCTTCCTGTAACGGTTTTGAAATTATTTTTTGGCAAGGAGTTTTTTGTGAAGATGAACATTCTCCCTTTTCTAGATTTTGAAATAAAGAAAGCTCAGTTGAGAGACTGTTGATTCTATGTTGGAGCTCATGTATTTCCGTAAATTTTTGTAATTGAAGCTTCTCTTTGAGAATTGAGGCTTCAATATCATCAATGTATTTTTGAGGTTGTTGGCTACTAAGCCATTTTTGGATCTGGTTTTGGGTATTGGTTTTGGTATCTTCTTCTACTGCATCTGCCCAGGTTTTGATTGGAGTTGCAGATGATAGAGGTTTTGGTGATTTTTGACTGTGGTCCTTTTGGACTGTGTTTTCTTTTGGCTTTCTTGGCATTGAATCAAGACCTGTTTTGAAGGAATTCTCTGGTTAGAAAATCCGGAATTGAGTTTTGATCTCCTTTTAAGAATTCAATATCTAAATAAAAAATACTAAGGATGGCTTGCCATCTTGCAAAAATTTGTTTTGATGCAATGTTTTGAACATCTTTTTGTAAAACTTCTTTGGCTGATTTACAATCAATGCGGAGTAAAATTTTTTGATTAAGTAAATCACTTTGAAATTTTGTTATGCATATGACAATGGAAAGAATTTCTTTTTTGATGGTAGAGTAGTTCTTTTGACAATCATTCCAATGTGCAGATGTATATTGGACAATACATTCTTTGTCATTGGTTTTTTGTTTAAGAATACCTCATATCCTATGTCGGATGCATCTGTTTCTACAATTTTTTGAGCTGATGGGTCAGCTAAATGGAGGCAAGGTATTTCTTTAACTTGCATTTTGATTATTTTGACTATTTTAGTATGTTCATGTGACCATGCAATAGGGTTTTTTCTAAGCCTATCATGGAGAGGTTTTGCGATTCTATTAATATTTGGACAGAAATCTAACACATAGTTTAGACTTCCCAAGAATCTTTGTAATTGTGTTTTATCGATGATTTTGTCAGGAAACTTTTCTGCGAAGGCTAGTGATCTTTCAATAGGAGTGATCGTTCCTTGAGATATATAGTGTCCTAAGAATCGAATTTTTGTTTGGAAAAGAGAAATTTTTTATTTTGAAACAACCAGTCCGTTTTTCTTAGCGATCATGAAGAACGTTTTGAGGTGTTTGAAATGTTCTTCAATAGTTGCAGAAAAAATTAAGATATCATCAATATAGACAATGCAAAATTTTGAAAATGGATTAAAAATGTAATTCATAATTCTTTGGAATTCTGATGGGACATTTTTTAATCCGAAAGGCATAACTGTCCATTCGTATTGTCCAAAGGGAACAGTGAATGCGGTTTTATATCGGTCTTTTGGATCAATTTGTATTTGCCAAAATCCTGATTTCATGTCGAATTTTGAAAATACAAGTGCAGAATGTAGTTTTTGCAAAAGATCTTTTTTATTTGGAATCGGGTAACGAATCCATTTTAAAGCTTTGTTTAAAGGTTTGTAATTTATGACTAGCCTTGGTGTACCCCTTTCAATTTCGGAGTTTTTATTAACGTAAAAAGCTGAGCAACTCCAAGGAGATCTAGATTTTGTTATTAGACCTTTTTGTTGTAAATCTTGAACTTCTTTTTTACAATGTTCTTCTAGTTCATGATTCATTTGAATGGGTCTTGCTTTTGTTGGGATTTGTTTTTCAGAAAAATCATTTTCATATGGTAAGTCTACCATGTGTTGTTTTCTATTCCAAAAAGCATTAGGTATATCATAACAGATTTCGTTTTCAATTCCTTTTTGGAGGTATGAAATCTTTTGTTTTATGAAATTTGTTTGTAATTGTTTTTCTATTTTGAAAAAAGAAACATCTTGTTTAAGAAAACATAAATGTTTTTCTTTTCCTTGAATTAAACAATTTAATTCGCTTTTATAAACTGAACAAGCTTTTAAAAGATTTAAATTTCTTGTTCTGGGTTTTTCAATAAAAGGGAAAATGATTTTATTTTCTTTTGTTTTAAAAGAAATATTGTCATAATTAACAGAATAGGGTGTTATCATGTTGATAAACGGTGTCCCTAGAATGATAGTATGAGTCATATTTTCTAGTAATACAAAAGGAGTTTTGATCGAAATTCTCCCGTTGGTAACAGAAGCTTCAGTTTTGTTTGTTATAATCATGTTGGAGTTATTGGCCGCAACAAGTTTTTCATTAGATTTTTGTAAAAATCTTTTAGGTACAATGCTACTTTTTAAGTAGTTTAGATCTGCTCCTGTATCAAAAAGTGCTATTGCTTCAATTTTGAAATCGTCGGAAAAAACTAAAGTAGTTTTTATTAAGTATTTTCTTGTTGTGACAGCTCTAAGAACGAACAAGAAATCTTGGGGAATTTTTTCTAAGTTTTCAATTTTGTTTTCCTCATTTTCTTCTTCTTCATGTTCCGATTCGGAAGAATTTTGCTCTTGTAATTTGGAAATGAGATTTTGAAGAATATTTGAATCAATTTCCTGTTTTTTGTTTTAGAGTTTTTAATTCATTTTTCACAATCTTGATTTCTTCTTGAAGAGATTGGATTGTGACATGAGTTTGTGATTTTGTTTTTGTGCGTAAAATGTTGGTCAAGTCATAAGTTGATTTTGGAAGTAATTTTGATGAAGTAGAAGGTTGGCTTTGTTTTAGTTCAGAACTATTTAGTAATTTTCCTATTAGTTCTTTTTGAAGTCTTGTATCTTCTACTTTGTTTATTATATAAAGAATTAATTCTTGATCTTTTGTCAAAACATTTATTGATTTTAAGCTAGATTCTGATTCACTAGGAGACTCAGAGTTTCCTATGTCATCAACTTGTAGATCAATATCTTTTTCTGATAAACCTATTTTAGAATCGGTTTCATTTTCAGAGGTTTCAAGAAGAATTGCCTCAATTTTTTGAATAATATCTTCACTTATTTGTAGATCATGAAGTTTTTTGTTTTTTCTACAATGTTTGGAAATGTGTCCTGGTTGGCCACATTTATAGCAAGTTACTTGTTTTGTATTTTTAGGTTGAAATTTTCTTTCAAAAGGTTTTCTTGGTTTGTAATATTTTTGAGGTTTATAATTTCTGTAAAATTCTTGGTTATTAGGTTTTGAGTAAAACTTTTTGTGAGGTTTTTTGTAAGGTTTTAAACAAGATCCTCCACAGTCTTTTGAAACATTCGTTGTGGGGAGTTCAAATTGTTTGCAAAACGATCCTAGTTCTAATCTAGTTCGTTTCATTTCCCATTTTAAATGTTTTTGAAGTTTTAAATCTTGACAGATATTTAAACCTTCTTTTTTGTGTGAAACTTACCAATTCTCCATAAGTTAATTGATTATAAGGAATTTGGTTTGTTGAGTAAATCTCTTTGATTTTGTTCCTCACCTTTTCTCCTAAAAGGGTTGGGAGTCCTGCAAGGAATTTTTCTTTCCAAAAGGGTTGGTTTGAGTCTTCTCTAAGCATAACCCTAGTTAAGAAAGTATTTTTGTAGTTTTGGAACTCTGAGAGTTTTTTGCATCTAAGGTTTGAAAGAAGTTTTGCGTTTTTGTCTTTTAAGTGAGATGGATCATCTATGAAGTGCAAGCTAATTGTGTGAATCAGTGTTGCTACTGCATCAGGTGTTGGGTTTCCTAACTCATCGAGGATGGGAATTCCTTCCTCTATAGTTTAGATCGCACTTAAAATTTCTAGTTGTTGGTTTGGTGTAAGGTGGTAATCCCACCATCCCTTGAGTTGGCCTGAAAACCCTGCAATAAGAAGTTCAGCAATGGCTCTATCAGGGGTGTTTGCTTGGGTTTTATATGCATTTGAAGCCATAGTCATCTGTTGAAGAAGACTAAGGATGTTGTATTCTGACATACCATCTATGTTCCATTCATAGACAGTACTGGCGTTGAATTTTGATTGAGAAAGGACGTTGGGTCTATTCTCAATGGCTAGATTTGGTGCAGTTACCATGGCTAAGGGTTGACCTTGTTGCCTCTGGAGACCACACAGGTTTTGGTTTTGTTGCTCTTTTTCACTCTCAGATACTTGATCTAGAGTTGTAATTGTTTTGTCTAAAGTGTCCTTAGCTACCAACGGTGTTGAGGTAGAGGAATGTTCTATCCTACTAAGTTGGTCATCTAAGGCTTGTTCAAACTCTGTTTTGCCATCTCTAAACAGTTTTTGGCTTGTTTTTGAGATCTGGAATGGCTTAAAAACAGGGTTTTTTAGTTTCAGATCTGTTGTTTCAGGAGTTGAAACATTGTTTGTCTTTTGGTGTTCTTCTATCTTAGATAATTGTTTTGCAATTGTACTAAGATGAACATTTGTAAAATTATTTTGTTGTAGGACATTTTGAATATCTTTGTCTGGGCTGTCACTAGGGATTTTTTAAGGTGCAACCTCTATTGTTTGATCTGTGTGTGGTATTTGTATTTTGATCTGTCTTAATGGTGGATGTTCGGATTGTATTTTCCTACCATTTGACATTTCCCATTCTGTAACTTTGTTCCTAGTTGTTACGGGATTCACAGAGGTTTGTTCATGTTTGAAAGGATAAGAAATTTGTTTTTGTTCAGCATAAGTTTCAAACCAGTCAAAAAACAAAATATGGACTTTATTTTGTGAAATAAATTCATAAAATTCTTTATGAATTTCTTTTCTTTGTTTCATAAAAGTTTTGAAGAACCATATTCTTTTTTCTGTGTTTTTGTCATCATAAAAATCATTATGAAGTAAGGTTTTATCAACTTCAAAAGCCTTTTCTAAAACGTTTAATTCATTAATAACATTTTCAGTTATTGCAGAAAAGGACGGTGAAGTTGGTGGAGAGATGTTTGGCAAATCATTATGCTGTTCATCGTCTATGTTTTGATTTGTATAGATCTGATGAGGGATGTTTGTTGAATAGTCAACATTTTGGCAAGAAGCATTAGGGATGCTAGAACAAGAGAATCTTGGTTTTGAAAATTTTTCTAATTTGTTGGGTTTTGAGTTAGATCCACGATACTGGTGGAAGATCCAGCATCAGAATATCTGGCACTAGAAATTCTTGTAAAACTCAGTTTTACTTTTCCATCAGTATATTGTGTAACTTTCTTCAATTTGGTGTTTGGTTTTGAATGTTCATGAGATTTTGGTTTTACTGCTCTTTCAAGGATCCATTCTTCAGGAAGATCTATGTCTTTCCAAATGATGGTTCTTGGAATTACAGTATTTGACCTTGATAGATCTGTTTGAAGAAACAAAGTTTCACCCTTTTTGTTTTCAATGTTTTTTGTCGCCGTGAAGGCTGAAAACATGGCTTTGTAATGGATCCTGTAAATGATTGCTACAGGAATAGATCCAGTTAGCATTTTGTAGTTATGGGTTTTGATTTGTAAAACCAGAGATTTCAAGATGTTTGGGTCTTTTAAAGACAAAGAAAAATCTGGGTAACATTCAAAGTAGATGGGTCCTTGACACAAACTAGATTCAATTGAACTTATGATTGAATCTTGAAAGTTTAAGAATCTTGCATCTCGTAAGACACAAAGGATTGAAGTGTTTAAACCTTCCCTAGTTAGAGGTTTAATACCTACTTGGACAAGGCCTATGTGGATGAAGTTATATTTTCTTTCACAATGTTTATTTATCGTTTTTGGAGAGAGAAGTTGTATTGTTTCGAAGGGTTTTGTTAAAGGAACATCGTTCTCTTCAGTTTTGATTATGTAATCCGTTTTGAGGAGATTTTTGAAAAGTCCAAATTCATAGCCTTGATCTCTTTTGATTTTTGGAATTTTCTAGTTGTTTATAGATTTTTGAAAATCTTCAATAGTGATTTCTTCACTATTGATCGGTTTCCTTTGATCTGAAGTGTTTTGAATAGCAGGTTCTGAGAAAGATGAAAATCTACAAAATATGTTTTCCATTTTTAAAGTTTTGGTTCTAATTTGAAGAAGGTACCAAAGGATTCACTGCCCTATACGCCTGTCCGTCGGCTAAAGCGGGACTTACAACTCAGGTCTAACGTTATCTTTAAATTAAAACTTCCAACGTTAAAAATAAAAAACAGATCTTATATATCTTATACCCTCCCAAGTCTGATACCAAAGACGCCGCAGTCATCCAAGTTCTCTATTTTGAAAGTTCTCCAAGTTCTCTTGTAATATCAATATCATTTGTAAGTAATATTTACTTCTTATTTGCAAATGTCTTCTTTAATTTTATCTTTGTTTTAAAATTATAAGTATGCTCTGCTCATGCGGCATTAGCTGATCTTGAGCATCAGAAATCAAAATTTGCATTTTCCTGTTTTCATCATGCATTCATTCATGCATATTCTTTGAATATCTTCCGTACTGTTACTCTGAACTATAGATCTGTACCCTGAGATCCTGCGGCGTTGAGTGGAGAAAATCTACTTTGATGCATGTTGTGTGTTCCTACTAATTCCCCAAGAAAACACACCTCCTATACACAAGTGCAGTAACAACTCACACTCGTGTATACTCAATTGAATTTCGTTTTGATTTGAGTGGAGAAAATCTACTTTGATTGAATGTGAGTGCATATTTTTTCATAAATTAAAATTTAGGGGTGGGAACAGGTTTGAGGTATTGATATTCACACTACACATGCCTTCGAACTCGCCTTGCTAGCAATTATTATCATTTAAAAATTTTATATACTTGTATGTTTAATATTTTTCAAAATAAAGTTAAAAATACAGTTAAAAATACATCTACCAATTAACAAATCTTAAAGTGTATTTTGACCAAAAACACCTCTGGATTGACCAAAGAGCATTGGAGGTGGGACTTGCAAAGTGTAGGGTTCTACGAAGCAATATATGAAAAGAAGAAGAAAAATAATGATAATGGGCTTTAGGAAATTTTAGAAGAGTTGAAGCCCAGATGAGCCCAATCTAGCAGAATATGTAATTATAAATATCGATTTTTCTGTTTGAGAGGTATTGGCGCGAGCGAGGGCTTCGAATAGATAAAAAAATGGCGGAAGATTACGAAACTGAGACTGAAACAGAAACCGGAGTTGAACAACAGTTCTCCGTTTGGAAGAGAAACACTCCTCTCTTATACGATCTTGTCATCTCTCACCCTCTTCAATGGCCTTCTCTCACCGTTCACTTCCTTCCCTCTCCTCCTCAACCCCACTCTCACCCTTCCCTCAACCTCCACAAACTTCTCCTCGGCACTCACACTGCTCAAGACGAACCTAACTACCTCATGCTCGCCGAAGCCTTCATCCCTGTAAACATATCTCAACCCATCATCGCCGATGATCCTGAAAACCCCATTATTCCCAAGGTTTTAATTTTTTTATTTCTTTTATGTTCTTTTTGCTTGTTTTCCTTTTATGTGTACCATCTGTTTGATGAAATTCCTAAACAATTCTTTTTTATTTTCTGGGTACCAACTGTTTGATGGAGTTCCTGAACAATGTTTCTTGTTGGTTTTTGTAGGTAGAGATTACTCGAAAGATTCTTGTTGATGGAGAGGTGAATAGGGCGCGTTCTATGCCACAAAACCCTAGTGTTGTTGCTGCGAAGACTTGTAAATCTGAAGTTTATGTGTTTGATTTAACAAAGCAGCGTGGGGATGGTTTTAATCCTGATTTCAGGTTGAAGGGTCATGATCAAGAAGGTTATGGTTTGTCTTGGAGCACTTTAAAGAAAGGGCACCTTTTGAGTGGTTCTAATGACCATAAGGTTTGCTTGTGGGATGTACATGCTGAATCTCAAAGCAACGTTCTTGACGCTGTTCATGTTTATGAGGTAATGATGAGAATTGAGAATCAATTCAGTGAGGGTTGTTTGATGTTTTGATGATTTAATCATTGAACTTTTGGTTTTTGTTTTGTTTGTGTTAGGGCCATGAAAGTCTTGTTGAAGATGTGTCCTGGCATTTAAAGAATGAGAATTTATTTGGGTCTGGTGGAGATGACTGCAAGTTGATAATTTGGGACTTGCGGACAAACAAAGCCCAACATTCACTCAAACCCCATGAAAGGGAGGTAATGATGTTATTTCATAATCTTTGTGTAGGCCATTCTTCACGAAGCATGTAATATGGTAGAATTTTATTTGTTGTCTATCAATTTGAATTTCCTCCATTTAATAGGGAAGCATTTTATACTGACCGCATGAGATTATGAATTTATGAGAATCAACCCACTAGGGTTTTGTATGCTTTAGTTTTTTTGCTGTAACTTTCAACCACATTGTTATAGCATGGTAGATTTTGTGCCAACCTTCATAGGCTGCAAAACCTATTATATCCACCATGTTTCGGCCATAGGCTGCAATGCCATGTTTATATGGTGAATTTTTAGCTGGCTGCCATAATCCACAATAAATAACATTGGCTATGCCAAAAGCTGCATTTTATTCCGACCATGAGGGTGTATAATATTTTTGCTGGAATATTGTTTGTCACTCACAATGGTATGTTGTCTCTGCTTGTCTGTTTTGAACAGGTGAACTTTGTTTCTTTCAATCCATATAATGAATGGATTTTGGCTACAGCTTCTTCAGACACCACAGTTGGTCTCTTTGATATACGGAAGCTTGAGGTGCCACTGCATTTTCTAAGTGGCCATACGTACGTCCTTCGTCTATCATGTTATTGTTGTGTGTTTTTCTTTGTATTACTATTACTATTACTATTACTATCTTCATGTAGGCGATATGTCGGATAATTATATTTGTTGGCCCTTTAGATCCTATTTTAAATGTGATAACTGATAAGTTTTTAGCATTGGAAATTCTAATGGCTTTTATTTACTGATTTGATTTATATTTTTGTGTAGAGATGAGGTATTTCAGGTAGAATGGGATCCTCATCACGAGACAGTGTTGGCATCTTCTAGTGGGGATAGAAGGCTGGTGGTTTGGGACCTTAGCAAGTAAGAATAAACTCCTCTTGAATTCTCTGTTTCTTTTTCTTGCTTGGACAATGGTTACGATAAGTTGATCCACTTCTGTTAATTCTATTATGATTATTTAGAACGTGTGCAACACACACTAGACAGTCATAAACGAGAATTGAAATTGGCCTTTTAACATTTTCCACGCTTTATTTTCATGATGACTCAGGATTGGGGATGAGCTAATAGAAGGAGATGATGAGGGGGTTCCTCCTGAACTACTCTTCTCTCATGGGGGTCACAAAGGAAAAATATCAGATTTTTCATGGAATCAAAACCAGCCATGGATAATCTCAAGTGTAGCTGAGGACAATTCTTTCCATGTCTGGCATATGTCAGAAAACATTTACAATGATGGTGATGATGGTGATGATGATGACACTTGGATGGGCAGTGACCAGCACTAACTAGAAGAAGGCTCAAAGGCGACACTTTTACAGCCATTGCTTTGTTGCTTTGTATGGATTGGATGTTTTATCACCATTTTTTGTTTGTTATATATGAATGTATTGCGACTGTTGAAACAATGATGTCATCATTGTATCATCATATTCAGAACTGAGAAGTTTTCATAACCAGAACAGATGTATCATACTTAAAATTATTGGTTCAACAAACTAAAGTAACAAAGCTAGAGACAAGAAATTTGGTATATCAGTTTTTAATGTCAATCCAATATTCTGTTTATACTCAATAAAATAGATCAAAATATAACTATATATAAGAAAATGTTTACTGACAGAAGTTTAGCGCTAAAGAGAAAACAATGTTTTAAATATCAATTCAATATTTTGTTTATACCTAACAAAACTGTTGACAATTCAGAAAGAAAAAAAAGACATTGTCACAAGGATGTTAATTAAGAGAGGGGTAATCTGGTCTAGGTCAAGTTGCAGCGTAATTAACATAACTGTGACAACTGCATCCCAATAACCTTCTATGGTTGCGGATCCTCATCATTATCCTTCACGTAATAGTTTTTTCTACTGACTCTACTTTTGCTTCTTTCTTGACCTATAGGCTATATTCACAATTTGTCCGAGCGCGCTTTCTATCAATCAAGAGATTATTATTGATCTGATCTTCTGGCCTCATGTTATGATAGAAGAATTTTCTGCTTTGCACAATACATTCACTTGGAAATTAGTGTCTCCCCCACATAGTAAATGGGCAATTAATGGTCATTGAGTGCAAGATCAAAATCAAGTCTAATAGGTCAGTTAAGTGATACATAATTCATCTTGCTACTACGGAACTCTTTTGCTCATTGTTGCCAAAATGATAACTATTTGCACTCTTACTATAGTAGCATCTACTCTATAGTGACATTTCTCAAATAGATTTAAAAAATGGTCGCTAAAATGATGACCATCAAGAAGAATTTTACATGGTACCACCACAATCATATTCTCCGTTGTGATGGAATTGCAATTAGCCAACATTTTGAAATGAAGGATATGGGTATCCTTTGGTATTTCTTGTGGATTGAAGTTTTCTACTATTCTAGAATTTATCTTCTTTTCCAATCTAAGTATATCGCCAACAACTTGATCATGCTCGTCTCATACTAAAGCAACAGGTAGTCCTCTTGATTTTAAAATTCGATATACTTAGATTGATGGTGTCCCTTTCTCTAATTCCACATCGTATCATACTATGGTTGATAGTTTGGTGTATCTTACCCTCAATAGACCTGATATTTATTATGCAGTGTAAGTTATTAGTATGTTTGTTTTTTCTCCTACTATTGCATATTGGACAACTTCTATTTGCAATTTTCTTGATCTTTGAGGCACTCAATTTCATAGTCTTATTTTCTCCTCCTCTTTTTCTTTGGAGTTTTGTGCTTGGAGGTTGATTTAGTTGGTGACACCACTTATTGTAAGTCAACCATAAGATTTTGCATTTTTTTAAGAGACTATTATTTATTGGAAGACTAAGAAACAAAATATTACCTCTCCTTTAACTACAAAAGCTACTTACACTGCTATGACACCAATCACTACAAAAAATAGTACTTTTTATATGAGTGTCTACCTATTTAGACTTACTCTTATGTATTGCAATAAGAGTTTCGTTCAAATTACTTGCAACTCAGCCTTCCACAAACACACGAAGCATATTGAGATTGATTGTCATTTAATACGCCATCATTTTCAACTTGACATTCGCCGTTAAAAAATAATAATAAGATAATCTCATTAACTACTTAGGTCAAAACTCATCGCAAGTTTTTCTCTTTCATCTATTCAAACACATTCGCTTCTCAACAAATACATTGTTGTTAACCACTTCACCATTATGTGCGAGGCTATTGGCTATTCTTTCTCAATTTACAATGTGAAGGGCATTTCAAGTTGATGCCAAGTTTTTTTTCATCCCAAAGCCATGGTTCACTAAGCAACTTTTTGGGTCAAAAGTTCCATATATTAAGAAACCCCTCCAGGAAAATTGTTAGACTTTGTCTGCAAGGGTTAATGGACACCAGCATTCTAAGTAAAAAGATACAATCACACAAAGTTTTATGGTGAATGCTCATCCAGTGTCCTATTTTTACGATTTTTTTACCATATTCTAGCTTTTAGTAGTGTACTTAGAGACGGGGAAGCAAAACAAGGAAGATAGATGAGCAGTATTAATCTTTCCAAGCCCAAAAGTTCAGCAAGAGGCTTTTTTTAGTCATTGAAATAATTTCAAGTCTTTCCCATCTTCACATCTCACTTTAACTGTAGCAAGGTTCCACTGTCAATCAAAACAGCCACTTGCGTTGGGTGGATGAGCATTCACAAGTTTTATTAATCATTCCAAACCCAAAAGTTCATCAAGAGGCCTTTTTAATTACCGAAATCATTTCAAGACTTTCCCATCTTTACATCTCACTTTAATGATAGCAAGGTTCCACTATCAATCAAAATAGCCACTTGTGTTCTCAAACACAAAATATGTCGCTTGTTGAAGACAAGAGACCAAATAGGCAATCTTCAGTTAGAGAATTCCTTCCAGATACAAACTAGTCAACTCTTGTCCAGCAAAATGCTAAAGACAGAAGTAAACCTATCATATTATTCAGAAAACCATAGATAAAAAAATAAAAATAAAACAATGCCGGCAACCACATAGCCAATTTTATTGTTTTCACTCACGAGTTTATATATGTTATACAAAATGACATTGGTGCCTCACCTGTCCACAGCACAAAATACTGAAAGATGAAAACATACCCCATCTTCCCCAAGTTCTGTAATCCAGAAATGCAAAATTCACCAACTTAGAATCATGCACAAGCAAAACTTGAATCACCACTTAAACATCATCTCATTACTCAAATGCTTAGAACATTTAAAATTGAATAGAATAAAAACATTTACCGTGCCAGTTTAACTAGTTCATGCACAAGCAAAACACCAGGAAACTTAATTGCATAGGAAAGCACCGATCTGTCTCAGCAATAAGCTATGCTGACTACACGTCAACTACTATTTCTGCATAATGAACATTTATCAACTACTAATCTTCCATGGTAGAACAGCCATCCAAACCATGATAGCGCAGCAGAGGTCAAAAAGAGAGCGATTTTCAAAAGTTACTCGATAAATAGTTGATGCTGCAGCTGGTAATAAGTTATTGCAAGAGATATATTACCATGTTCATGGCAGCAACGAAAAATCACAAGCTTATTTATTCTTCAACCAGCTTTTGCTGCACGAGATCCTCCTGTTAAATAAAGATCTGTTAGATCATGTTAAAGGATGAGAAGCAAGAATATGCAACTTCCATGCCTTGAAGTCATCACACCAGATCCAAACCCAACTGCTTTGGAAATAGGGATCAAAAAATTAGATTGTCAATTTTTTATAAACAAAAACTAGTCTCAAATTTTTTGGTACAGTTGGAAAAAAATTTCACTACAATCATTAACAATTTTAACCTTTAAATGGCAGTTGCTTAAATCTTCTGGAAGAATCTTGTCATTATTTGGCCCCATTTGTTAACGAATACTATATATAAGTATCACGAATTCTGTAACAATAGTACTACTAGTAGTAGTAACTAGTAATAACTAATAGTCGACTAGCCCTATAAAAATCTAGCATTAACAGAGGCTAACAATCATTATGTATTAAAAACTTAGCAATCAGATTTTAGCACTTAAGTTAAGGACAATTATGCATTATTAGCAATTAAACATACAGCAACAACAACAAAAGCCTTTCCTCAAAAGGCAAAGTCAGCTACATAGATTAATTTTTGCAATTAAACTTGATGCAGAAACAAATAAGTGTTATTGAAAGCTATGCTTTCTATATTGGATGCTTAATTCTCAATGCTTTTTATATTGCACATTTAGAAAGCAAAATTAAATAACGAGACAAGCAATTATCACCGGATCCCAAACAATGACTTGATACTAAGAAGATCACACCATGCAGCAGCAATTAAAAGAAATCAAACGAACTAAAAAAAATCAAATATTTAGTGTTAGCATAATCAATCATCACCTTTTCTTTTAATGGATGCTGCAGGGTTGACATTAGACACTGTCTGTTCAACTCCACAACCACGAAGATCCTTAAGCCCCACATTCTGGCCTGCAAGACACTGAAGATTCTCAAACTCACAACCGTCAAATCCTTCCCCATTAGGCGACGCCCCTTCTGCAATATTCCCATCTGCTCCAGGACGAAGGCAATACACCCGATCATCACACTGCACGTTACAAGGGTTCATCACATAAGAACCAGGCAAGTTCGGAACCGCGGGATTAGCATTACTAGGTTTCTGATATGGAAACGATCCAATTTCTCCTTCAATCCTTCCCCTAATATCAACCAACAAACACTTCAACCTAGCAACTTCAGCCTCCAAAGCAGCCTGGCCCTGCAACTTCCTCATCAAATGCTGATTCAAAGCCCTCAATTTCATAACCTCTTCTTCCAACGAAGCAGCCCTAGCTTTCTTCTTCTCACGGTACTTCCTAACCGCTTCCTTATTACCCGTGGGACGTTTTTTAGACTTCTTTTCAGCAGACTCAGCAGTATCATCAGTACCAACCTGATCTTCCTCAGGTGCAGGCACAATTTTGGTGTGAACATGATAACACGTGTGAGTGTGTGAAGAATCGGGACCAGGTGGGTTGCACGTGTGAGTGTGAGTGCAAGCGTGTGAGTCTTTTAAGAGTTCATCAAAGAAACTGTCCATTGAACCACTACTTGGAAATCCACCCATGTTTGGACTCGAAAACACTTCATGGTTTGAGAAATCAAGCTCACCGTCTTCCATTTGGTATCAAATCCGTAAATCAACACACACACAAACTACCAAACCGCTAGACCTGATCGAAAAACATAAAAGCGTGTTAATGCGAATTCTAAGCAGAACAATATTAAACAGAATCGTATTAATTGAAAAGTAAAATAAAGTGATTAGATTGAGTTATTATTGGGAATGAAATGGAAACCCTAATGAAAAGACAGTGAAATTGACAGAGAAGAAAAAATGGACGTACCAGAAGGAAGCGATAGGTTGAGAGATTCCAATTTATTTTTTGTCAATCGTTTACAATTTATACGTGTTTCATCATCTCAGGAATGAAACACCTTGTCAAAAAAACATGATAATTTCCGTAGGACCCAGTACTATGGATCCACAGTCACGTATACACGCCGAAAGATTAAGATTATGTTTAAGAATAAATTAAAAATAAATTAACCTAATTATTGAACTTCGTAAGTTTTTTATGCATCTAAATTAAACTAAAAAATATGGTATCTTCATTATGTTTTTACTATTAAAAAATTAAATTATAAAAGTATTATTCGATAGGTTGACTTATACCTAAATAATATTTTATAACAAAATTTTAATTATATGTTGTTGTTTACTTTAATATAATAACAAAACAAAAAAAAATTGAACAAGCCTTGTTCCTAGGCTATTTCTAGGGCGCACGAGTATAAATATGGTTCGAAAGGGACAAATCTGCACATCTACGGCGGACATCGCTTGAGAGATAATGGCGGTGCTTTTACGGAGAATAGGGAAAATGATTCTGTGTGGTGGGTACATGGTATTTATGTAATAATTAGATTAATCCAATGGTGAATAATATTGGTCCAATATGAACCACATGTTGTACGTGTGCACTATAGAAGGATACTAATAAAATAGTGTAATATGAGTATCAACTATCAAAACACTGAAAACAGAACGAATCTTATCAAGGGCCAATAATCCTGAAATTCGTACAACTGTTTACTGTTTGGTATTTTTTTTAGGGTGTTTATCTTTTTCTTTAAACTAAAGTATTCCTTTGATCTCTTCATTTTTTTTTAGATTAAAAATAAATAAACGAGATTGAACCGAAAAATCAAACCTAGCATGCCAACTCATTCATCTTATTCTCGAATTCATCTGCCATGTTCCCAAACTCTTCAAGCTATCCTACCTTATCAAATAATCTAGAAAAGAAAAACACCTATTATTTTCTAACTTCTTCTCTTTACCAACACCACCAAAATTACTACTATTACTATCCCAAAACAAAAAGAAAAAAAAAAAACATTTCCAATAGCAATATTAAAAATGGGTCTTCAAACAAACTCCTAAAAAATCTAAATTTTACCTTAAAATAAAAAGACTTGACAAATTATGAACAACTCGAAGAAAAAAAGAATTAATGTGGAAGATTATTTTAACTTTGCTTCTTATTTATTAAATGATTTATCTAAATTTTTTATTTTTGTTTTTTATTTTTTTTTATATTTAAAGAAACCCAAAAAAAATAGAGAAAGATTAATTTTAGTTATTGTTCTCTATCTTCTTTATTTTACTTATTTATCATTTTTTGATATGTTCTGAGTTTGAAAGAAAAAGATAAATTTGAGAGAGGAAGACTTGAGTTTTATTTAGTTAAGATATATATATATATATATCGAGTTTAGTAAGGGGCTTCATGATTTCAAAATACAACAATTAAATCAAAATCTTCCTGAATAATACTTGCATAATAAGTTGTATTAAATTATATACATGTACAATACAATCTAATAAGTTCATAAGCCTTTCAATTATATGACATATCTTGTAAAATTTGATAAAATGCAACACAAGACAGAAAAGTGTTATCTTCTAGAAATCAAATATTTCAGTTAAAAGTATAAAATCGGTGGCATAAGCAATGGCTTAAATACATTTTACCAATTGTTCTATCTAATTAATATTAGATGCATTAGTCTCAATTTAATATTTTTAATTTTGTATTATAGTTAATGATGAATACATTCATAGTAGATAAAAATAATTTAGTAAAAATATTATTTTCCATTTTATTTATATATTTTTGTTTGTTTTAAATAGATTAACAGCAAAATTCTTCCACGCCAAATATAGAGAAATATAGGTATGTCAGGTTTAAACACATATATCAACATATTAAATTATCAAATGAATCATTCATTATGAAAATAATTTAGTAATAAGTCTAAGTCTACCACCAAAATATAAATAATATTACTATTTTCTTTATTTCATGTTTAAATTTAAATAGTCCAAGTCATTGTGATGGCTACTAGATGAATATTTGTTACATGTAGGAATAAATTAAGTTACAATTTCCAAAAAGTTTCAAACTTTAGTGTTACATACGGTTTGAATTAAAAGTCTTGTCTTCCCTTATAGATTATACTATTTTATTTAATTCAATACATGTTTTTATTTTCTTTGACCCTTTCCCATCTTAAAGATACACCATAAAAATTGAAACCACACAAAAATCATCTTATTGGAGGAGTGTTACATACGGTTGAAGAAAAATATCTCCTACTATAGTCTACTAAAAAAAGAATAACTAAAACACAATATCAATGCTTGTTGAGTTTCCTATATAATGTAAATAGAGGCTAATCAATTGGTACATTCAAAATCATGATAAATAAAAGAAAGAATATTGAGAAGAAAGTGTAAGTTACCTCAAATGGGGTCTTTTTTTGTTCTATCGTCTTATTCTACTTTCCAAATGTTTTTGTTGTTGTTTACTCACTCACTTTACTTCTTATACTTTCTCATTATGCAACCATTATGACAAATTTGCTTTGTTACAATTCAAGAACTCATTTTCTATCAACACACCATCGAAACATGATCTTTTGTCTCAATGTTCCTCTTTTAATTTCAAGGCAGAATCTTGGAAAACAATACAAATTGTTGCAAGTGGGATGGTGTCACATGCGACACCGTGTCAGATCACATGCTTGGTCTAAACCTTAGTTGCAACAATCTAAAAGGTGTGTTATATCTCAATAGTACTACTTTTCAGCTTAACAACCTTCAACAACTCAACTTGGCTTTTAATGACTTTTCTGATTCTTCGATGCATGATGATATTGGTGATCTCGTGAGTCTCACACATCTTAATTTATTAAACACTGACATTAGTGGTAATATTCCCTCCACAATCTCTCACTTGACAAAATTAGTATCACTTGATATTAGCAATAATAGGTACATGACACTGAAACTTAATCAATTCACATGGAAGAAACTCATTCATAATGCTACAAATTTAAGGGAGATTCAATTGGATCATGTTTATATGTCTTCAATTAGATAGGGTTCTTTGTTGCTTCTAAAGAACTTGTCATCCTCTTTGGTCTCTCTTAATCTAGCATCCACTGAGTTGCAAGGAAATTTGACAAGTGACATATTCTCTTTACTTAGTCTAAAAGTACTAGATTTGTCATCTCATTATAACCTTGGCGGTCAACTTCCAAACTCCAACTAGACCAGTCCTCTAAGGTACTTGGACCTATCTTCCATCATTTTCTCAGGTGAAATTCCTTATTCCATAGGCCAGTTGAAGTCTCTTACTCAATTACACCTTGTAGGATGCAATTTTGATGGGTTGGTTCCTCCATCTTTATGGAATCTCACTCAACTCAAATACTTGAACTTTGAAGATGAGATCTCCAATGTTTTTGAAAATTTAAACAAATTAGAATATTTATCACTTTCCGATAACAATTTTAGTGGCCAAGTTCCACCAACATTGTTTAATCTGACTCAACTCTCACTCTTATATTTATCACAAAATAATTTAGTAAGCCCAATTCCAACTGAAATCACTAAATATTTAAAATTAGAAGTTTTGCATTTGTATAATAATAAGTTAAACAAATCAATTCCGCATTGGTGTTATTCCTTGCCTTTGATGTTAAAGTTGTTTCTCAGTGACAACAAACTCACAGGGTCAATTGGTGAATTCTCAACAACTTATACTTTGAGTTATTTGTCTGTGTCTAATAACAACATTCAAGGTGATTTTCCAAATTCAATATATAAACTTCAAAAATCTTACTTACTTAAGTTTGTCATCGATAAACTTGAGTGGTTCTATTGACTTCAACCAATTTTCAAAATTTAAAAAACTATATTACATGGATCTTTCACACAATAGTTTTCTTTCTGTCAACATTGATAGCAGTGTTGACTCTATCTTACTCAACCTTGAAGCGTTATATTTATCTTCTTGTAATATCAATAGTTTTCTAAATTCTTAGCATGACTTCAAAATCTGCAAGCATTAGATCTCTCTAATAACAAAATTGAAAGGAAAGTTCCCAAATGGTTTTAGGAGAAGCTCTTACACCCAAACTGGTTTGCAATACATGGGCAATGACAGATACTACAATGATTTAGTGGTGGTTATAATGAAAGGTGTTTCGATGTTGCTAACAAGGATATTGACTATTTTTACAACTATTGATTTATAAAATTACATGTTTGGAGGTGAAATTCCACAAGTCATTCGAGAATTAAATTCTCTCATAGGCCTTAACCTTTCAAACAATGAAATCACAAGTCTTATTCCACAATCTCTTAGTAATTTGAGAAATTTAGAATGGTTGGACATGTCAAGGAACCATTTGACAGGTGAGATTCTTGAGAGTTTGACAAATTTGACTTTCCTGTCTTTCTTGAACCTTTAACAAAACCAACTTGAGGGAATCATACCTACAGGTCAACAGTTTGACACATTTGGAAATGATTCCTATGAAGCAAATGCAATGTTACATGGATTTCCATGGTCTAAATCATGCAACAATGACAAAGACCAGCTACCACAATCAAATGATGAAGAGGAATCTGGTTTTGGATGGAAATCAGTAGCAATAGGATATGGATGTGGTGCAATATTTGGAATGTTGTTGGGATATAATGTGTTCTTGATTGGGAAACCTAGATGGCTTGCAACTTTTGTTGAAAATATGTTTAGCATAAGACTGAAAAGGACAAAGAACAAAGTTGGTGCAAATCACAAAGGAATTAACTAATTTCATTTTTCATGTGGTTCTTTGAATAATGTAATCTTATCTATTTTAATATAACTATGTTGTCTATTTCATGCTGTTATACAAATAAGAAAATTAGTGATCAATTTTTTTCATCTTATTTTCTTGATTGTGTTATGTATATGTACTTTCTAAAATGTTCTCAAGACTTCATTGCTTTGATTTTTGAAATTTTTTTATTCTATTCTCTCATGGTTGTTAGTTACTAGCACATATGTATCAATTTGATGCTTTTAATTTATGTCATGGATGGTGCTTCAAATGGATGCATGAGTATCTTTATCTTTTGGAGAATGGATGAAGTTATTGTATTTGAAACCATATCATAAGTCAAAAGTATATTCTCTAAGTGGTAAGGACTTGATAGTTTATTGTCTTACCTACATGCTCTGACTCTAATTGATTAATGATTAATTATCATTTTACTTTTATCTAGTATAATAATATATAATTTGAACTTGTTGGAACTTTTTTTTTACATGCTCACATATGATTTGATTTTGTGATAATTTGACTGGAATTATTGTTGAGAACCTTAATTTCTCATGTTATACAACTGATTGTTGAGCTAGTTTGGTTAGAATGAAGTCTAAATGAAATATGAAGTGAATATTTTTGTGTTGAAAATGCAGAAAAGAAAACACAAATGAGATTGAGTTAACTAGTAAGAAGGGTTGCTATTGCATACTAGTGAAGAGAGAGTCTCTATTATACGTATAATTTAATATAATATATTAAAATAAGAAACACTTCTTCTCTCTTTCTTTTTTCTTATTATGCATTTTTTCATAACATTATTATGTATTTTTCATTATTTTTAATTTATGTCAATCAATTATATGAGTCGTATTTTACGTTATCATTCCTCCTTTCAGATTCATGCACAATTATTTCACTTAGTGGTTAGTAAAAATTCACTTCCTCTTTCTCCATTTTCTTATTATACATTTTTTTATAAAATTATTATGTATTTTTCATTATTCTCAATTTATGTCAATCAATTATACTTATGAGGAATATTTTACACTGTCAATCCTCATTTCATATTCATGCACAATTATTCCACTTAGTGGTGAATAATACGTTAAAAATTCAATTACTCATTCAATTTTATAGAAAAAAATCACTCTACTTACAACCATTCAATGATATTGTAGTCACCGTTATGCGGCAATGTCATTGTCATTTCAGCTGCAATTACGACTACAAACAACAATTTAAAACCAAAACCCGGAAAAAAACTCAATGACTTGGTAGTCCTCTTTGCCTCAAATCAAATTGTAATGCTGAGTTAAAGATAAACACGTGAATAATTTAGTAATAAACAACTACTTTATTATTTCCAATTTTTTGTGTGTATTATAATAATTTCAAGCACATTGACTTTTGAAATTGGATTAGGTTTCACAATGTAATTTAAGTCAATCAACATTTTCCAATTCGACATTTGTTCATGTTGATCAACCACACGCATCATATGTTATAAACTTTTTTTTTCTCTATGAACGTGTGGCATATTCCAACTTTATGTTTAACAATTTTTACAAACATTTGATGTTATATTTAAATTTGTCGCAACTAGTATTATATTATACTTATAAAACTTAAATTAATCGAACAATATTAATTGTCAACAATATGACCATCTCACTTATGTCCATTCAATTACATATTCAAGTGTATGAGTGAAATATTTTTTTATATCAAATTGCAATATTGTATGTAAGTTTTTATCATTCTATATAACAACTATAGTTAGCTTTTTAAGAAATTTTAGTTACACATTTTAGTTTGAAAACTATTATTATTTCTCAATACATTTAAACACACCGAAACTAAATTAATTCATATATAAAGAAGGTCTATTTACCTTCAAAGACATGGATTCATATACACTTTTATACCTCAAAATTTTAAGATCTACCATAAGTGTAAGCTATAAATGTTTTACTCATAATAACATCCTTTAAGAAATCAAGCAAGTCATAACATTTCATACTAATATATTTTTACAAATAATTTTTTCATTCTCAATATTTTTAATAAAAATATCAAATGAATTTTATGAATAAATAAATTAATAATCATAATAAATAATTATAATATTATTAATACTATCATTTTATAAAATAACAATATATATTCTATTTGGCAGAAAAGGCACAAATTTATCAAAAATTATCATAAAATATGAATATATTAAAAATTATTAAAAAAATATAATGAAACAAAATTTTACTATACATATATTCTGAAAAAATAGGTTACCACTCAACTTTCATCAATTAAATTATTTATTTGTAATTGAATGCTATTTTTTGTTTTAAAAATTTCTTAT
>JBBPBO010000005.1:80288427-80312796 GCA_037974295.1 Cicer cuneatum
ATTAAAACTTTTAAATACCTAAAACTATATTTAAAGTATATTTAAATTTTTAATAAAATAAATTTCAAACTCTTGATGAAATATATCCAATAAAAAAGTTCCTTTCCAAGCAATTAAAATATAAAACAAATAAATTCAGAATGTGCTACAATATAATTCAACATTAATATTCTTTAAAATAAAAAATATTAAATATGAAATCATATTTTTAACATTTTACATTTTATTTTTTGATTTGTATTTTACATTTTATTTCATAAAATAAATACAAGTATCATTATATGTTGAAAATCAAATTGACAATCAAAGTACAAAGAGAAAAACAATCATCTAATATTATAAGTTATCATGCAAATGATTGTGGAAAACATAATTTTTTCTCATTTTAATTTTTCTGATCATATTCAATTATTCAAAATCGATAAAGTAATATTGTAAAATAACTATGATTTATTACATAAAATATTACTTATAAAACTTATGAAATAATTTAATTAATACTCGCGCAACACGCATGCCATAATCTAGTTTCTATATGATTTATGAGTTTGAATGAGAATAAGAAATTTGAATGATTTTTAAGAATCCTAATTAATTTTAATTTAGGATTTTCGGTTTATAATACAAAATTATTTAAAAATTATAATTTCTTAATTAAAATTATTCTAGGTTTTCTTAATAAAAATTTAGTTGGGCTTTTCATATCAGCTTTATAATATCTACTCCATCACTCTAATGGCCGATTAACCTCGTTAAACAAAAATATAAACGACTAATTCGTTAAAGAAAATAGCTAAATTGATTGTGGGAACAATTTACTTAAATTAATATTATGAACTCGTTAATATTACGAAAGTCAAATGACTTATTTGAAGAATAAAAAAAAATGACTAATTTTTTCCAATAAAATAAAAGCCTAAATGCGATGGATTTGATGAGAAAATATATGTTTGTCCAAACAAAGTGGGGGGCTTGGTATTAAAAATCTGGAGTTGTAATACTACAATTGGAAGAAAAAAAAATTGGTTTGAATTTAGATACGGATCTCGTAATAGTTCAATTGATAATCATTCTATTTTTTATAATAAGGATGTGTTGTTTTAGTGCAAAGATGATAAATAGAATATTGAAAGCTTGCCAAGTGTTCCTTCTTTTTGGGGTTATCTTATATATTATGTTCTCAAGGTTGTTCCACTTGTCTGAGATGCTCTTGTTTTTTATATGGGACAATGAAAGGATGAGGTATGATGTTAGAAATGAAGGTGGAGAGTAGAGTTCTTTATATGGGAGGATGAGTTGCATATATTGCAGAATCTTCATTTACTTTTTCATTTTGTGGTAATAAAAAAGCAGTGGCATTTTCAACTATTACAAATGGTGCATGCATGCATTTATCATAAACCTAATTCCCAAATAAAGTTATTTGTAGAATAAATTAAAAAGAAGATTAGCTTTCTAAATCTACAAACCCCTCATCAACGGGGTAATCCTTTTATTTCCTTTTTTTAATTTAACTGTACATGCACAAACAAATGAGAAATAGGTGTTATAGACTTGAAAGAAACTAATTAAAACTGGAAGACCTGCTCCATTGGTCTTTCAAGTATTCACTATAGCTGTGGTCTGTACTACTACATGATGTAGTGTCATCATCAACACCAAGTAATGCAAGACTTAGGTGTAACTCTGTACTTGAATTTGGATACACTTCGTCATCAATGTTTTCTTCATTGTCTGAATGCTCATTGAAGCAATATTCAACTTCATCATTTCCTTTTAGGATCTTCAGTATCTGTACATAGGAGTGATAAACTTTAGGAGCTGAAGATTTTTTAAAATATAAATGGTAATGTTATTTCATATTAAGAATTATTTATTACCTGTTTTAATTTAGGACGAAGTCTAGCAGCTCTTGTGATGCATAAAGATGCTGCCAAAACCATTCTTTGCATTTGGGTCTCATCAAAATTCCCTTCTAGTTTTGGGTCCAACAAATCTTTAATATACCCATTCTCTATTATTGGTTTTGCCTGAAAATGAAATCATTATTTATGATTCATATTTCATTGTGTACAAATAAAACATACTTATCAATGTTTTTAAAAAACGAACAGAACAGTTTAACCGTGACTCGACACTGTCTACCATTCAGTTATTTAAGCAGCTCAATCGTGATTTCATTCCAATTCAAACGGTTTAAAGTAGTTGAACCATGATTTAGAGATCTCACCGGTTCGATTTTTAATTCGGTTTTCAAATCATTGATATTTAGTTATTTACTACAAAGATAATTCACATTAGTCAAAATTTATTTTAATTGGAGTTAGATCTTACCCAAACAACCAAGCTCTCCTGTCCTTTGCAAGGTTCAGAGCTAATTGGCTCCTTACCTGATATTAGCTCAAGTAGTACTACACCAAAGGCATAGACATCTATTTTTTCACTGACTTTTCCATACATGAAGTATTCAGGAGCAAGGTAACCAAATGTTCCTACCACATCTTCTTGTGTCAAAAAGGATGTTGTTGTTGGTCCCCATATTGCAAGTCCAAAATCAGACAACTGCAACAAAAGGACAATTATGATTCATGAGTGACACAATCATGAAGTATTCATGTTTTACTAATGATGTCAAAAACTTTTTGATTACTTGTGGTTTAAACCCCTCGGAAAGAAGAACGTTTGAAGACTTGACATCTCTGTGTATAACAGGCTTCAAAGCTTCTGTGTGTAGGTAATCAAGGGCCTCAGCTATTCCAACAGCTACATTAAATCTCACTTCCCATGACAAAAAGGATCCATCCTTGTTCTTTCCTACATCCATTTATAAATTTATATAAGCATTGTTTCCATTTCCAACAATTTATGTTCATATGATGGTTGAAAAGTGAAAACAAAAATCCACTTAAAGTTTACCATGTAGATTTTCCTCTAAGCTGCCTTTGGGGAAATAATCATAAACAGATATCAAAGTATTGTCCTCTATGCAAATCCCAAGTAGTTGAGAAATGTTTTTGTGCTTCAATGAGGATATTACTTCTATCTCAAAAGAAAAATCTTTCCAGGCTTCTTTTGATGACCGCAATACTTTAACTGCAATTGGCTTTCCATCAGAGAGAACTCCTTTATACACACGGTTGCTCCCTCCTTTCCCAATCAAGTTTTCTGCAAACGAATACAAGGTCATATCATATTATAATACTAATAAAACACAATTCGCATATCTACGTTATGTCATGTCATGTGGCAAAGTCTTCATCTATCTTTTATATATATAAAAAAAAAAAGAAACTTCTCATATCAACTGTTTATTAAAAATTGAGGGGAGATCATAATAAAGAGCAGCGTTCCAACCTGAAGAGAATTGTCTAGTGCAAGATTTGAGAGCCTCAAGGCTAAACCACTTGCAATTGAGTGAATTTACATTTAATATCCCTTCTAGGCCTTTTGGTAGTACAACAGATGGATGTAAATAATTTTTGAAGCTTTCATCCTCAATGTCACTGATGCTCCTTTCGAATGGGTTTTCATCGGTGGAAGATGATTGAGGACTACTGTGTGGTGAACGATCCGGTAAGCTCATTACCCACTGTACTACTGACATGTCCCTTCCATGAGGCCTTTGTGAGATTTCTGAACTCGACCTGCGGAGTAGAGGCCATCCAAGCTTCTGCTTAGAAGCTTGGCCTGCAAAAAAAGATATCGACCTTGACTTGTACCATTCTGATTCGTCAACTGTTTCTTCTTTCAATTCTTTGGTATTTTGGTTTAGTGATTTTTCTTCCTCCTCCGCGGAGCAACCAAATTCTGACTGGATTGTTCTGTCACTCATGTTATCTATGCTTGTTAAACTTGATCTTGGATCCAATATAAGACTACCTGTCACAAATGGAGGAGATTGTTAGAAAAGCAAATCCATTTCTAAAGAAAAATGGATAAATAAACATGCGAAAACACAAACACAAACGATTGATTACATAGTTTGGTTAATTGTGCCTAGTCTCCGATAGGCGAGAAGCTACTGTAGTTTTTCGATTATGCAATTCCTAAAGTTACAAAGTGCAATATAGTTTTTAACTACTACAATCCTGATTAATATTTTATCCGTGTGGGGGCGAAGCAGCCTACATCCCAGCCCTCCTAGTTGAAACTCAAATACGAATGGGCTAATACAAAGGGCCTATGCTACCCTCGTTAAATTTTCAGCTCCACTCGCTCAGTTACGCTTGAGCGTCCTCTTATCAATGAATATGAGCCATACTGATCAGAAACAAAACTTATTACACTTTCTTTTGTCACTAACTTTTCTATGAAACTGATACATGGCCTAATTAAGGACACAGACACGAACCTGGTGATTGTTTATTGGTGCACCTCCTGAAAACAATTCTTGAATCTTGGATGGCTAGAACATTGGTGGTGGGTGGAAGTCGTTTGGCGCAATATTTAGCTGTGGCAGCTCGACCCCTTCAATTGAAAAACATGTTTGAGTCTTTTAGACTAACCAAAGAAGGCAAAACAAACAAAACAAAATTTGTGAAATGCAATCTCCACATACCCCACCACTAGAGACAGAGCATCATGGTTTTTTGCTTCTCTAACAAGAATGTTTTTAGCGGACCTTCCTGTTATGATTTGACCAGAAAGACCAACCTGAATTCAAATAGGCCACATAAATTTCCCAACCCCATTATTGAAAGAAGAACAACAATAAGGCCTAAAAAAAGGTTTATGGTGGGAGATGTCAACCCCTTAAATGGATGTCAGAAACTCAAAATATTAGTCTACACAGTTGCACGGGGATATAAAAAAAAAGTTTATGTACCTTCTTTGCATGACACAAGCCTTCATAAACCTTTAAATAGCCATCTATGAGGCTCTTATTTATGGAAACACAATCTGCATTAAGGTAACATCTTTCACTACTAAAAGAAGGACAAAAAAATTAAACATATAAAGGGAAAAAAATACATAAAAGCTGTGAAGTTTGTTACCTGAACTTTTAGTTTTAACTACATGTACTGCAATAACACAATCCCCAGGTTCAGCAACTTTAACAAGAGCCCAATTGAGAAGCTGTCTGCTATGGCTATCTATTCTAATCCCAACCAAAACAAATCTCTTTTCAACTGTCATTCTGTTCTGTTCTGTTGTGTTCAATCACAGAACATCTCTTATTTCAATTTACAGAACAAGTCCTGCAAATATATGTCCCTCCAAGTTGTTGAATAAACCATCATCCCATTCTCTGCAAAACATATGGAAATACTAGTAATTTATGGCAAGAGAATGGGGTGAAAAGGACATTGAAAAATGAAAATCACATGACTTATTGGATGAAAATAAAGATGCAATAAATTAATCGAGCCCTTCGTTATGATTAATCAAATAGATATTATATATAAAGTATTGAAGAATTAAGAGAAGAAGAGAAAAAGAAATATGTACCTAAATGGTTTGATAATGACATGCTTTTTTTAACTGAATTTACCGCTTAATTGCATCAGCCAGCCTACCTGCTTCAACTAAATTAAATATCTTAAATAGAACAACAAATCAGGTTTGGAATAATAATAATAATAATAATATTTATAACAGAAAAGAAAAGAAAAGGTGTGTTGTTAAATAAAATTAAAAACGAAATGTTAAAGTTGGAAGGGAAAAAGAATTAAGAATTAAGAAGAAGGAAGTATTGGCGAGGAATAAAATTGCCGCGAAAAGCAAGGATAGCGAGTTGTATTTGTTTTGTTTTTATTGATATTGATAGTTTATGGTTAGTGTGTGTGATAAATGATGATGATTATGATACAATTATCAGCTGCAACCGCAAACGCAAACAAGTAACAAACAATGGTTTTGAGTTATCGAGAGTAGAGTCACCGGACGTTTTAGCGGGAAATCCTTCATACCCGCTCATTCTACATCAACCGATCAAAAAACTATTCAACTATTATTACGGACCTCACAAACGATAGCCTTTCACCTACCTTCTGCCCTGCTGCATCTTCCTACTTACATTTTTTTATTTATAAATTATAAAATTAAATATATTTGTAATCTTTATAAATTTTTTATTTTTTTAACATGTACATAAACCAAAAAAATGACTGTTAACTAATAATTAAATTATGAATAATTAAGATTAAAATAAAAAAAATTATTTATTTTTAAGTTTTAGTTTGAATTAATAAATAATATTATTATTAAATGTGTATCCGTGACTACAAAAGAATTACTCCTAAAGTAAAACTCTTCTCACTTACAAGTATAGAGCATTAAGTATGGAATCATTATACATGCTTTATGATTTTTTAATTACGAGTATAGACCATTTACGCACATTTTCTTCTTCTGCGTATTTGAAAATACCTATAATTATAAATTTACTTAAACCTTTGTAGATTGAGCTCACTTAAACATACATAAACTTAATTTATGTAGGTTACCAAAGATTTACTATACATGCCACCGCGTCATCTTCCACGTCAAGTCATGGGTGACTGACGTGCACGTGCAGATGCGATCAGTCTTATCTGCTATTTTTCGTTATTATGAAATGTAAGTACCATTTTTGCATTCAAAAAACAACTTTTAAAAATATAGTGTACAAACGAATTCACATAACCATACATCAACCGTACACATCAAAATTATAGGTTTTTTTTTATTATTATTATATATTTTTTTAAATTAATCTAATATATTTTTTATTGAAATTTATATATTAAAATATTCTTTGTATTTTATTTTTAGGATGTCACATCTTTGTCTTACGACGACTTGAAAGATGATTTTGTTTTATTTCAGTGCAGGGATGCAACTTCTTGACGGTAAAAAAAATGCATTTTAGTATATAAATTTTAATGTAAGATAAAAATTATAAAAAAAAAGGTGAGATATAAAAGAAATAAAACCTTTATTTTAAAAGTAATCAAGATGCCACAATTTAAAAATAAAATATGAAATTGCTCTACTTTTAAACCCTTTCAACAGGACTCATCCCGAGAGATTAACAAACAATTTAAACTTAAATATCTAATAAAATTTCCCCCAATCGCATCCACCCAAAATGCGGAACGCGACCTTATGAAGGAGTTCAAAGAACAATTCTATATTTTATTTTCAAACTAAAGTATTTTGGTTACTTTTAATAAAAAAATGGATATTTTCATTAAAAAAATCTAAAGAATATTGTTGGATAAATACAGATAATTATATCGAAAGTAATAAAATTAATTGTTTGTTTAGTATGTGTAAAATATTATAATACTGTGTATATTTTTATCCAAGACTATGCAAATGAAAAAGGCTGAAGTTAGGCTATTCCCGGAATGCACATAGTTGATTATTGAGAACTTTTTTTTAATATTTAATTTTTTCTGGTGGTGTGAATTTGTTTATAGAACCAAAAGGACCAGATGTTCCATTACCATAAAGTAATTCCTTTAGCAGCCACTGCTCAACAAGAATGTAACAGTTGAAGGGGATTCCGTGTGTTAAATGAAATTCTCACTTTGAATATGTTAGTTTAATTTAATTTAATTTATTATTGGTTGCTTGGCTAGATAAACTTCATGTTACCATTGAAATCAAAGTTGAACACGTTAAAAATCCGATTCTTTTACATGCCCCACTAATTGAAAGTATAAAGTATTACCTTTCAGGTTCAATTTATTCCACTTTTTTTGAATTTGTCTGTGCACAAAATAGTATTGTAATATGTACATATTTATTTTTTACCATTTAATCAAAAAGTCCAATTGTGTAGCTCATTAATGATAGAAACAAATTTGTGTATATATATTAAAACTTATCTCAATTGTGTATTATAGAATTGATACCATTTTCTTGTCAGACTTTTACTTTGGTGAGGAAAGAGATTAATTAATAAATAATAATATTTTGCCTTATATGATGTTAGGTACAACAGAAAATGGTACGTTTTGGTTTGGTTTGTTGTGACTGGAGTTTAGTCTTTTTCCTATCGATTTGTCGAATAAACGGTGAAGTACACCTCATGAAAATACTCATGAAAATAGAAAAGGAAAATAATTGAATCCACTAATGCAATAGTAATTTTTTCTTTTTACAAGCCAAGCAATAGTAAAATGTTAAGCAAATTTATTTGATAAAATTAACTATTGAGTTAATGTTAATTGGTTCAATTATTTTAAAAATATAAACCGGTATGACGTCGTTGTTGAAATCATTTGGCCCACTAATCACTTTGGTGTAATTAAATTAAATTAAATATATTGTAAAAAATCAGAATAGCGGATTTGATTTTAAGACGAGGTGTGATGGCTCATCGTTGGAATCATTTGGCCCACTAATCACTTTGGTTTGTTATGCCTCTTCCAAATTAGAATCATTTCAATCATATCATTGTCCTCTATTTTAGTTTGTTAACTAAGATTCTAGAGGTGGATATTTTAAATCTATATTTTTTTTATTTAAAATTTTTCATTGTACTCTAATAAAAAATTCACGTTTTAAAATTTAAATTAGAGATTTGATTTGGAGAAAAATAATAAAAAAAATATTGTTTTGATGATTTTTGATCAAATCTTAAAATATGAGTTCTTTATTTGTTGGATGTGATGTTGGAGATGAATATATGAAATTATTTGAATATTTCGGTTATGAATTCAATGAATATATGAATTTTCTTAAAATTAATAATGAATTTTATGAGTTTTGTTTGAAGATAATAATGAATTTTATAGGTTTATGTAAAAAGGATAATATTGTTGACATTTTAAAACATAAATGATCAAGTTGAAAAAATAAGAAGATAAATGACTGAATTGTTAGTTGTTACTTAAAATTAAATTAAAGGATCGCAAAAAGTATTTTGCCTATAGAAAATAAATTATAAAGGGTACAAAAGAACTTTACATACAATAACTTGAGTAAAATGATAAGTTATAGACTCATAAAATATTTGAATTAACTTATCAAAAAATGTTATAAACTATAATCTCATAAATGGTTGTTACCAAACTGGCCTTATAATTTATAAGCTATAAACTATAAGACTGTTTTTTGATCTTGCCAAACAGAGTCATAGATTAAGGCTTTCTTTGATAAAATTATCTTTTTGCGGATAACATACATGATAGTTGTTAAGTTAACTAAAGTGATTGCTAAAATTAACTATTCAATTAGTTTAAAATGTAAAATGACATTCTTAATTAAAATAATTTTTATCAATTAATGCTTAAAATATTTTAAAATTAGTAATTTAAAATTATTATTTTTTATTAATTTACAATTTATCAATTTTATTTATTTTAATTAAATAAATTATTTACTTTAAAAATATTAATTATTTATAAATAGTTTAAAATTTATAATAAATAGATTATTTAAAATTATTTACTCTGAATTATTATTTATTAATATTAATTTAAATTTTAAATTATATAAATTATTTATAGATAAATTATTTAATTTAAATTATAAATGGTGAAAAATGATTTTAGTTACAATAATAAGAATATAACTTAAAGAAAAAATGGTAAGCTATAAGCTCATAAACTACTTGAATTAGCTTATCAAAAAATATAATAAACTTATAAATGATAGTAATCAAACAGAGCCTAACAGTTGTTAACCTACTTGAAGTGTTTAATAAGATTAGTAGTTCAATTAGCATAAAAATGTAAAATGACATAAAAATATATTTTTAATTAAAATTAAATTTTTTCAATTAATGCTTAAAATATTTTAAAAGTAGTAATTTAAAATTTATCAATCTGATATATATTTTTATTTATTTATCTGTTTTATTTTAAATTAAGCAAATAAATTATTTACTTTAAAATATTAATTAATTTAAAATTTAAGATTATAATAAATAAATTACTTCTTAGTCTAATATATTTTTAATTTACGTAGTTATTTTATTTATTTAAAATTATAATAAATAAATTATTTACTTTAAAATATTTTTAAAAGTAAAAGCAAAATTAGATTTGTTTGGAGGAGCAGTGTGTTGGTATCAACTCCCAATGTTGAAGCTTGCAATGAAAAATATTTTATGATGGGTTTCTTTGAGAAGGAGATGGACGGGTTTCCTTTTATATAAAAATAAAATTATTAAAATGTTGAGTCAGATATGATTTGGAGTCAAACTAAATTTGGTCAAAATTTGAATGGTAGAGTATAGATTAAGAAATAAAAAAGGGGTTAAAGTGAGGATTTAAAATTGTTCAAAAAAATTAGAGGAATTAGCCCAATTGAAAAATGAGAGATATCACAAGTGTATTTAAGTTTTTTTATATTGCATTATTATTTTTCATTAGTTCCCTTCCACTGGTCAACTTCATTTTCAAAAAATGAAGGAAAAAAGAAAAAGCAGTTCAAGCCTCACAATCGCAAGGGTTCCCCACAGGTTTCTATAAACAGTGAATATACCATCTAAATGCATCACATGAGAAAGATGTTATGGCCTACTCAACTACCTCTTTGGAGCCTTGTATATAAGAATTATTTGGAAGAATATTAATGGTGTGAACCCTATTGTTTTTGAAATAACGCCAACCATAAGCCTAGCATTAGATGCTATCATTAATATTTAAGACACTATACCCAGCTTTGCTTGCTTGAAATGGCATCCTGATGTCTAACTTTAACTTTTCATTTTAGAGTCAAGTTTATTTTTGTCCCTTCATTCTTTTAAAAAAAAATCATATAGCCCCAATTTGTTTTTTAGTAAAAAAAAAAACCCATAACGTTTTAGTCTTTTGTTTATAACTATACTAGCAACAGACCTGTGTGTGACACATAGTTGGTAATTTATATACATTTCATTTAAATTTTAAATAAAAATTTTATTTTATTTATTAGTGACAAATATTTGTTTTATATATTTTTATATTTATTAATAAAAAATATATGTCTCATGTTTTTATATGTATTAGTATTATTAATCAATGGCAAAGATCCGTCTTGTGTTTTTTTTAATATTTATCAATAATAAATATTTGTCTTATATTTTTTTATATATAAGTGGTAAATATTTGTCACGTGATTTTTTATATTTATCAATGAAAATATTTTTTCTTATTTTTTTATGCATTAGTTATAAATATTTATTACACATTTTTTTAATACTTATTAATGACAAATATTTGTTATGTATTTTTTTATGCATCAATTATAAATATTTATCTTGTGTTTTTTATATTTATCAGTGACCAATATTTGTCTCATATTTTTGTATGTATTGACGGAAAATATTCACCCTTTTTTTAAATATTTATCAATGACAAGATTTGTCTCGTATTTTTTTAATATTTATCAGTGATAAATATCTCTCCCGATTTTTGTATGTATCAGCGGAAACTATTATACCTCAGTTATAAATATTTATCTCCCATTTTTTTAATATTTATCAATGGAAAATATTTGTCTTGTATTTATTTATGTATTAATTATAAAATTTATTCTATGTTTTTTAATATTTATCAATGATAAATATTTGTCTTGTGTTTTTTTATGTAACAGTGATAAATATTTGTCTCGTATTTTTTTATGCATCAATTATAGATATTTATCTTGTTTTTTGTAATATTTATCAATGATAAATATTTATCTCATGTTTTATTAGTGAAAAATATTTGTCACGTAATTTTTTAAATTTATCATTGACAAATATTTGCCGTGTGTTTTTTTATGCTTTAATTATATATGTATCCCATGTATTTTTAATTTTTATCAATGAAAAGATTTCTTCTAGTGTTTTTTTATGTATAAGTGACTAATATATCTCGTAATTTTTTATATTTATTTCTAACAAATATACTAATATATCTCTCAATTTTTTATATTTATTTCTAACAAATATTTGTTTAGTGTTTTTTATGCATTAATGGTAGATACTTTCAATATTTTCAATAATTAAATTATGTATACTAATATTTTTATTTTATTCGACCAGCTCCTAGAGGAATGGGTTCTAGTAATCTAGAGTTTCATCGGGAGATAAGTAAAATTTAATTAAAAATTATTTTAGTTAGTATTCGAACTTGAATTCTTTTGAATAATTTGTCGTTAACTGAGTTTTATTACCCATCTGAGTCAAATCATTTGGTTTAAGTATATTATATTTGAATTTAAAATTATTCTCTACCAATATTTTACTATGTCTTATATTATTTCCACTTTTAAAAACAATAACATGATACCTTTGGATTTAGAAAGAAAAAAAAAACTTGATACTTTTGGACTTTAAGATATTCTAGTCAAAAAATTCTTAATTATTGTACTTCTACAACTTTTGCAGTTTTTTAGAACGTCACTACAATTTTTGCAGTTTAATTTGATTAAAGATATGTTTAATGATTTTGTTGTCCCCATTTTCCCCATCAATGTTAAAATTAGAGAATGCAGTGATATAATTTTCCTAATGGTTAAATTTCTTATCTATAGTAGATTATAACTACGACTTATCCATCCAATGTTGTTTTGCTCTTGATTGTATATGTAAGATTAAATTATATTTGCACGTAGCAAACACACAAGAATTATAATAAACCATTCTTTGGATGATGCTAATTTAAGGTAATTGATAAGTGTTTCTATTTGTTTTGAACTTAATTTTGTTGTTTATTGTTGTAATAGGCATTTTTGTAACTTTTTCATGTAAGAATGAATTTATTGAGTCGCACACTCACAATAAACATGCACAATGTGCAAATGCAGAGATTGTGTGGCAATCAGTGATTTCTTGTAGAGGTTTAAACAGAGGCATCAGTGATCAAATTGATTGTGTGGCAAACAATGAAGAAGGATTTGTGTGGCCAACTTGTGGGGTTATGGGAACACATATGCTAACTGGAGTTGGCCTTACAAATAATGGCATCAATGAGGTAAATTTGTCTCAAATATTCAATTTACATATATGTGTGGTGTGGTATATGTGAATTTAAGATAGTAGAGATTATACATACCTGAATTTATGGAATCTATACATATTTGAAATTGTCTTTATATACGTGAATTGAAAGATGACTACATTCCTTAAAATCATGTATCGGATGAGTTTGTGTTTGTATATGTGAATTCGCGAATTTGTTTAGCTTTTCCATATTCACAAATTGTTTTGTTTACCTGAATTCAAGTATTTGTTTTTGGTTTTTTAAAAATTCACGTACGCGAATTTAAATCAAGTAAATAAATGTGAATTGAGTTTCTATATATGCAAGATTTAGATATCAAATATCTGACTACTTGCTTAAGGTGTCTAAGTCCCATACCCCTTAGACCAACCCATTTTAATAGGTCGAATACAAGAAAAGAACCAAAAGAGAGTAGCATTTATTCATAGAGAGCAAACTCCAATACAAACTGTGAGAATAATTCTTATATGTATGCATGTTGTTGTTCACTCATGCCAAAAATTCAAGGACGTATCTTAGGACATTTAAAAAAAGTATTGAAGGAGGCAAGATGGCAGAGATTCTTATTATCCCATGGCAAATTTCTGAGTCCAGCTTCTAGCAGTGGACTCATACTTAACTTTGTCATTCTTGCACATATGAGCAATTTCTGGCACAAGAGGGTCATCAGGATTTGGATCTGTTAGCAGAGAACATATAGAGAGCAGAACCTGTATCATCATTTTTAACAATCAAGTCAGCATTTATATAAAAATAGAAATCAGTTAATGGCATCAATGAGGAATGGTTTACACCTTGGATATGGTGAGAGCAGGACTCCACTGTTCTTTGAGTATGTCTAGGCAAATATTGCCATTGCTGTTAATGTTTGGATGGAATACCTTGGTCCTGAACGCAACCTGCAAAATCATTTTTTATACTAGCCATTGAACATCAAGATTTCAAATCACAACAATTCTTGATATTCCAGAGAGCCAAAGTCAAATATGGTTGATGCGGCCTCAATGGATGTCATGCAGTGACAGACATAAAAAATCTTAATGCGGCAATAGACCTTTTTGAAAGAAAACCATGTTGTACATAACGAATCATAAAGGACACCAGAGGAGTTTTAAGCAGGAGGATCAAGGTTTGAGCCCTGGAAACTAACGTAATCACTAATTTATTAACATTTCTTTGTTAAAAAAAACATAAGTCATAGACATAAACTATTTGAAGTGGAAGACAAACATATCTTATTAGGCTATTACACAAAAAAAGGAAGAGACGTTTTGCCTATCCATAATCACTTATTAACAAGGTGCAGCTGAATTAAAGAAAACATGTGTGAGAGTATTTTAAAAGTTTTTGGTGTATACCTTGGGAGGTTTGAAGGGATAATCAGGAGGGAAATGAATGGTGACAAGGAAAACACCACCAGCATAGGGACTATCATTTGGACCAATAATGGTTGCTTGCCAATGGAACATGTCCTCCCCCACAGGGCCTGAAACCCATCATAACATAACAAGCATATTGCAATACACTTATTGTTAAATAACCCAATTCAAATTGGGAGCTTCTCTTCCCATCTTCACAAACACTTCCAAAGTATACGTAAAAAAAATACAGTTTTACGCCGTCCAGAAATATACTTCTAGATAAAAGCATAGTTTTTTTTCTACCTGTATGAAAGAATACTTCTAGACATAGAATGATTTTTTAGAAACATTGAGCAGGAAAAAGAATATCTCTTCAAGTTTTATTAAAACTCTTTACCTGCACTGCATGAAGTTGGTGGATCTCTCTGCAAGTCCTTGAGCTCCTTTAGTATTCTCTTGGAAGCCATATTCAAGTGGTTCTTAGTATGGAATGGAGATTACTAGCATACTACAAGAAACAAAACAGGTCGCAGGCATATTTAATGGAGCATATAGTCGCTGTTGGAGAAGAGACATTGAGAGGAATCAATGCAATAGTTCCATTTGTCTGTTTTTTACCAATGGAAGTGGGTACAGTATATATTCCTCAAAGAAAGGAAGATAAGATTGAAGAATAAAGGGTGTTTGCCATATTACTTTGTATTTTTGCCGCTTTCAATCATGATATAATTAGAGAACATATTTTTTCACCCTTCAAAATCGCTTCGAAAATATACTTTAAAAAATCAGTTGTATTCCAACTACTTGGCCAACCCACTAGGATTGAACTAGTGGCAAGAAGTTTGAATAATTTTTGAGGTCCTCAATTCAAACCTTGCTGTCCATCCACACAAGATCCTTCTATAGGAAATTATATACCAAAGTTAAATGTTGAATCTACAAAAAGTTTATGAATAATTAATTATATAGTTTGGTTTACTATTTATAATTATAGAAGTCCAACATCTCTTGATAGTGACTCTTGAAACCATTCTTTTTGTTCCTTTTTGCCTTAGGTACTACTTCCCTTGTTAAACATAATGTATTGATGCCAAAACAAGATACCCAGAAATTGGAGGGTTAATAAAATCCAACCCACATCCAAAAAGAAGAAATGAGATCCACAATTTGCTCCTCGACCCATTCAGTCCACAAGTTCAGTATCTGATCAAGTTGTAAGAAGTGAAAGAAGACTTGAGTTTTGTTTTTTGAATCATTCAAAATAATGTGTTATCATGTGCCTGCATAAAGTTGTTGAAAGCTTCATGGTTTCTCTTATCAAATAAACCACCAATTTCATCTCTAACTTTGTAAGACTTTCACAAATAAGTTCACGAGATTACAAATATATTTAAATAAGTCTCTAACTCTGTCAAACAATACTCACATCCGTCCTTCAATCTTTGTTGATTGACATTGTTTCATTCAATGACCAAATGGATAGTAAGTTGTTAAATATAGAAACTTAATTGTTAGCAAGTGATTAAATATAAAGACCAACTAGACATAGTACACATCTAATATTTGTTATAAGGACAGATGTGAGCAACACTTCATAGAGTCAAAGACGTATTTAAAATATTTGTAATCTCGTGAACTTATTTGAGAGTGTCTATCAAGGACGAATTCAGTAATTTACTGTCCCTTTATTATTCTTAAAAGTTGACTTTCCATTTTAAAATAAATAAAAGGTGTAATCCTGTGGAGTTGTCATAAGGTTTTATGACAAGTTAACTAATGCCAACTGAACTTTGGATTACAAATTAGAACTTATAGTACTATAATATTCACTTGAAAACAAATGGAGGAACATATCGATGAACAAACCAAACTATATTCAGGCTGTTAAACAGCTAACATAATTAATTACATATACTTAGTTCACAACCAAAGCCACATATGCAAGCACTTCCTAGATTAGATTACAATGTGAGTAAAACCCATGTCCACAATTGGAGATGGCCATTTAATAATCAATACAACAGGTAAAAACATCCCAGAGAAACACAAGAGTTGTTGTACACACCAAACATGTATGAAATTATGACTTTACATAGATCCTTCAGCCAGAGACAAATAGCTTGATGCTTATAAGCAAACCTTGTGCAGTTAGGACTCAGTTGGACATGTCGATTCCTCCATGTAGGTTGGAAATAGGGTAAGATATAGAATCAGAATGGCAAAGACTACCAGGAAATGGTTACTATCATGTCATCCTCTCCACGAACTACAATATGAAGAACTGAAGATCATAAAATGGAACAGGCTTTTTGCCCCTTTCTCTTAGTTTTCTTTTGCTTTGGCGGCTGTAGAACTACTTTGATGGCCGCATCAAAAACAGCCTTCACATTCTGTATTCAAAGATTAATATTGATATGGTCATAATATTCTTTAATCTCCAGACTTTTCAAAGATTCAAAGAACATATATGTACCTTTTGTGTTTTGGAACTACATTCAATGTAAACTGGAGCACCGATAAGTTTTCTCAATTCCTCACCCTTCAGAAAAGACATTAAATCAGACCAATAACATATAAAGTAAGCTGATGCCTAGTTACGAGCAAACAAAGACTAAAAGACAACAATTAAATAAAAAACGAAGAAAAAGCAATTAATAGTGTGTGTGTGTGTATCGGAAGCACTAGCAAATAGCAAAGTACCTGTGCTGTGGTGATTGGCACTGCGCCAGGATGGTCTTGAAAGAACTGCTTATCATCCCGAAGATCTACAAGACATAGATTTAGTTGCCATTAAATGCCCTAGCAAACAAATCATGACAACTTTATAACGAAAATTAAGAAACCATCAAATAAATACATTTAATTTAAGTTAAAGACTATATGTAGGAGGAAACACATTCCAAAAGTAACTGTGAAAACTATCAATAGCAAACTTTCAGAACAGAAGCTGTTCATTTGTTACAGACTATAAGAAAAGTAAATTCTGACTAGTTATGAAGTCAAGGACATAACATGTCCTGCACTAATTCCACCAAGGTAACTACTCGTGAGCTAAGAATTTGCACTTTCGCTGAGTTTAAACTTCTTTATACACTTCGTAAGTACAGACTTTACAAGCTTTATCCGTAACCACTCGTGCAGCTTGAAAACAGTGACCCTATACTTGCCTTTTAGTTTTACATGAAGTAAACATCAAACAAAGATGAAAAATTACAAAGGTCGTTCTATGTCTTAGACGAAAACTTAAGAATATATATTCCTTGATATTCATGGTTATAACTTAGATCCGAACCAATTACTTCGTGACTGAGGTAAGCATGGAAAATTGGAAAGAACGCCATTCTCAAAATCTCTACTGAATCACAATTCACAAGCCAGGTCATCAAGGGCAAGACATAACTGAAGTAGCTCCAAATTCAAGAGTTTAGGTTTAATAAATAAATAACTTCCCCCACAATAAAAAAATGAAAAACATAGCAAGAGTAAGAGAAAACTATCAGTATGGTCATTAAACAAAGAAACTTCACAGAATCAGGGAAATGTTATTATGCTTCTCTGCCACAAAAGGAGCACATCAAACATGCAAACATATTTAGAGAAGGAGCAAGAATCTAACCAAGTTTTGTTCCAACGAGAATAATTGGAACACCAGGAGCATAATGCCTCAACTCAGGAATCCACTAGAAAAAGGTGGGGGGAAATTAGTCCAGAATAGAAGAGAACAACATAAAAAATAAAAATAAAAATTAATACAAAGCTAGCTTACTTTCTTGGCAATATTTTCATAGCTGGCCCTGCTTATGAGTGAGAAAGCGAGCAGGAAAACATCCGCTCCACGATAGCTTAAGGGTCTTAATCTATTGTAATCTTCTTGGCCTGTTCCATAAGTTGAAAATATTATTATATCAATTACTACACAATCCTAAATATACAAGTCAAATGCGGTATAATCACGATACTAAAGCGTACCAGCAGTATCCCACAAACCCAGATTTATGGTGCTCCCATCCACAACTACATTTGCACTGAAATTATCAAAGACAGTAGGCACATAGTCCTGTTGCCAATACATCGCAAATAAACAAAAGATGTCACAATTGCAGACTACTACATCAAAAATCATCCTCATCTGTTAGTCAATTGTGAGTCAAATAGTAGCAATATTTTTGAAGATTATTGCATCAGTCAAAAAACAAAAAGGATCAAAGTCCTAATGTCATAAGATAGCAATATCACCATAATAGAAATAGATATAGTATCTGAGAATCAAAATCAACATTAAAGATTCAATCAATCTATTTCCATTTTCCTCTTTCCACCCAACAAATTCCAAACCGATCCAATTAAACAGCCGTATTGAAAAAGGGCATATAACAAAACTGATGGAAAAAGATCCCAAATTTAGTCAATTTTAAAGAAAGCATAGCATCAGCAAATCCAAATAAAAGGTTCAGACCATGAATCAAGAAAATTTTACGACCCAAAAAAAGAAAGAAAGAAAGAAATAAAATATGAAAAATAAAAAGCAAACCCATTTCTTATTTTGGAAAAACAAGTAGCTTCAATCCATTTATTTTTATCACAACCTCAAAAAGCAACAAAATAGAACTTGAAGAGAACATAAACAAATGAACCTTTCTTTGTTAATTGTTAGAGAAGAACTGACCGTAGGGAAAGTATTGCTGGTGTAGGAGATAAGCAAACAAGTCTTGCCAACGGCACCGTCACCTACTGTAACACACTTTATGAACCTGGACCCACTCATTGTTAGGTTTCTTGTTGCTGTATAAACCCTAATTATTCATGTGGCAATGCTGTTGTGCGTTCAAGTTCGAACTTGGTGAATGAATGAATGATCAAGAAGAAGGGATGAAGATGAAAAAGGGTCAGAGAAAAGGGCAAAAAGATTGAATTTTTGGGTACAGACAGTGGCTGATCCTGCGTATTGTAGAGCCAGCTCTTGCCAGCTAGATAATGTTTTTTTAAAGGAAAAAAAAGAACATTATATAACTTTTTTTTTATATATATAACTTTTTCACTTCATCTTTCTACCACATTTTTCATATAATAAATCCAATAACTCTATATAATTTTTGGAATTTTATTTTATTTTTTTAGTACTAGAGCATTGGCCAGTTAGGTCATAGCTCATGTAACTTAATAATAGGTTTTGAACTCTTAAGTCATTTTTTTGGCAAAAATATTCGCATACATTATTTTTATGGTGAATATGATGAAGTGAGAATTTTCACTCATTCTTCGTATAATAAGTGATGATCTTCAACTTATTAGAATAGTGGTGAAAGTGTTAGATCCCTTCATACACTAGTTTGACCACATGCAAAGAGTTCGAATAGTCCATTGATGTCCAACAAAATTTAATACTAAGTAATAAAGTTTGATATTGTTTTTAACATTTATCAACCATTGATATTCAATAATTTAGAAATAGTTTTTGAAATAAAATAATATGTTATTTTATGTTTATTTGTCGAAATAACTTTTTTATTATTATAAACTACTAAAAACAATTTCTCATTTCAATAATTTTAAATATTTTTTGGATTATTTTTTTTAAATTAATGTAATAAATAGATAAAAAAATAAAAAAAAATAATTCTTTTAAGTGATTTTTAACAAAATAAACTGTAAGAAACTAATGATATATCCCTAAGTCACAAAGTATAATAATCTTCTTGCGATTTTTATTTGTCACATTTTTAAATTTTCAAGTCTTACTTTTGTTGCTTCTACCTAGTCCTTAGAGTAAACAAATAAATAGGCTAAAATAAATGAGAATATTATTGGGAAAAACCTAATAAGTCGATTTATAAAAATAGATATAGTTATAGTGGTGAGTTTGGTATAATATAAAAGCATAATATACATTGAAAATATGTTTATAGTGATGAGTTTGACATAATATAAAAACATATACATTGAAAATAGATAAGGTTATAAATGAGTTTATAAAATGAGATATTTTTGTTTTATAAATTAATTTGTTAAAGATAAATTAGATTAAATATATATAAAAAAATTGTATCAAAATAATAATAATAATAATAATAAATCTAATATAATATAGTATCAGAATATATCTATTTCAACCACTCATTAATTATATTTATATATCAAACTCAATAGCATTGAGGGATGGAGTATATTAGAAAAAATATCAAGTCTCACGTAGAAATTGAGAAGGTATAAAAATTGGCATCCCTTACTTTTTTTAAGTTGATTTTATAAAGATGAATAATATTAACGTAAAGGATAAAAACATAACATGACCATGGTCAACGGTACTGGGTGCATGGTGGGATCTTCTTGAAAACTTAAGGGGATCATAATCACCTCAAAGTCCTCAACAGTTTTTTTTTTGGTTTTAAATAACATATAGAAAAAAATTAAAAAAAGAATGTTCTACTATAACCAAAACATAAACTTCATTTTTGTAAAAAAAAATTCTGCTTAGAAAAAAAATTATTAATTCGATTGTCCAACCTATACTTTAACTATATGGATTGTGAGCTTCATTTAAGAATATATAAATCAAACCAAATGATTTAATGAACTCAAAAATTTAACTGAAATTAATTCAATTAGTTTCATTTTTTTTTTGTGTTTTACTCCTAACTTAACCAAACAAAATAAACCCGAAATCTATAAGTTTGGGTGTAGTTTCATATAATTTAAAATGAATAATTTAACATTTGAACAATACTCTTATATTTTATTCACGGTATATTAATATAGGTATCTTAAAAAATAATTGTATTTAAATATATTTTTTTTTTAACAATTACACATTTTTTGTCATTGTAGTTAGTATATTTATTTTAATAGTATGAAAAATTTAGTGTTTAAAAAAATTGATTTTTTTAAACAAGTGTCTTCATTTTTAAAAATATCAACTCACATTTGATTCAATATATCTCTCTAATAAGTGATAGGGGTTGTTATCGACCAACAAAATGTGGGAGAACCAAAGTAAAGCAACATGTACATCATCAACTAGTTTAGTTTGATTTTTGTAAAAAAAGAATATAAAAGTTAGTATTTAGTTTAGTTTTTTCCTGTCCAAAAAACGAATCGAAACGATTTATTATACCTTAACTCTATCTCTCTTAAACTTGTATAACCTCAATTGCATTTGTTAATTTGTTTTGTGTTCATATTTGTAAATTACAACTTATTCAAACTCCACCAACTAATCAAATGTGAGGGGTACATTAAAAAAAACACAAGCATACTAAATTCTAAAATAACTAAAGTTATAAATGAATTTATAAAACGAGACATACAGATAAATAATATATCACACTAATTTTTGCTCATATATATTGACAACAAAAAAGAACTAACATAACAAATCTTTGTATATTTAATGTGTTAAAAAAACAATTTTTTATATATATTAAGAATTATTTATTATTTTCATATATTTAGTGATTAGGTAGATGATAGAGAGATTTAATATATTCTCTCTCTAAATATGTTTTCACTAGTTTAATTTTTTTTTTTCTTGTAGTGGATCATTCTATCCAACAATCAAGCAATAACAATAACGAAGGACACTTTTTTAATGTCTCCATTTTTCTTAATTCATCTCCGCATACAAATAAAAGTATACATAAGTGTGAAAAAGAGGAATAAGATTGGAATGGACATTGTATCTTCCATAAAATCCACATGACAAGATTGTGATGTGAGAAAGAGGTTAAAGGAAAGCAATAACTCTCGTGACAATAATATCACAATTCGTCCCCAAAGAGAATAGAACACGATTTTCCTTAATTAGGAAGGGACGCTCCATGAATGGTTATGGCTTTTTAGAAGCGAAGCACACCTACTAAAATAAATATGCAAAAGAAAGAAAAAATATATTGCAATTGGTTCGAATATTGTTTTAAAATAAATATAGATTTGAACCACATTATATGTTCTTATATATTTTATCATTTGAGTTAAATTAACGGGAGAAAACACTATCTATTTATATATTTATATATTAAAGATCACACTAATAAATATTCTAAATATATTGGTTAAAAACTCTATAAAGATATATATGTCTTAAAAATATAAGTTAAACATTTATCAAAATAAGAAATTCATATTTATCAATTCAAAAATTATTTTTTATTTACTCAAACAATATTTTAAGATAATTTGTTAAATTAAACCGGGAAAACTATACTAGCTAGTAGAGTTAGTTAATAAAGCAATATTACCATATCAGCCCTCAATATCTTTTGTAGCATTGGTCTTTTTTGGTTCATCACACTCCACAAAAATAGTAAAATTTCGATTATTAGATCCAAATATTTAAACTCAACTATCATTAAGCTTATGTGGACTATAACACTTCTCATAAAATAAAATTGCTTAAAATCAATGGTTTGTTGAGCATCATGTCTAAAAACATCAATAGTTGTGGGGCTAGTGGTACCCCCTCACCTAATGAGATTAGTTAGAGTATCCCTAAATATAAAGTCGTCAGCAAATATGAAATTCTTATGGAACTATTGGGAGTGACCACATGGTTTTAGGTTCATCTGCCACTGATTAAGCAAAGGAACGATCATCCAAGTTTCAAGAGTATTTAAAGCCAATCAAACAAAGGAAGGAAGAGACAATTTGATTAATAAATTATGCAAATAAAGTCAAGGGAGTTTTTTTATTTTATATTTTATCTAAAATAAGTAAGACATGGTAGGTATTTAAAATAAGTAAGACATAGTAGGTATCTAAAATAAGTAAATATTATGTAAGATATATTTTTATTTTTTCAAAAATCAATGTTAATAATTAGTAAGGTTATTTATGTTAGTTTTGATTGTGTGTAGTGATCAAACTCGCAACCTCTTTATCACTTCATTCTTTATGCTCTCAAACTCAACCATCAAGTTAATATTATATTCTTTTATTGAAAAATTGAATTAAAATATAATTTTAACTAATTGATAATATTATAATAATAAAAACATAAACAATAATAACTACAAATATCCATTAAAAACTAAATTCAAATTATCCATAAAGCAAAAACCATCGAGAAATAACTTTTGGCTATCAATATAGTGGTTGTTTGTTAAATGTTATATTACTATTATGTACAACTTTCACTTAGATTTTATGGAGATAAATTTTAATTTTATCATGGTTCATTTTGTCTTGTCTATATCAATGTTAATAAATTATAATGAGTATATCAATAATTTACCTTCAATGATTTATTTTGTTGGTACCAACTCAACTATATTTAAATAAGAAATACAAAAGAAATTTAAGCAAATTGAATTAAGACATAGTTTCGAATAATTGATAATATTATAATTGAAAATAACAAAAACTAATAAATACAATTAATCGTTAAGAACTAGATTCAAAATCATCCATCAAAACAAAAACCAAAGATAAATATTTTTTGGCTCATTAATATAATTATTTATTAGACAATGTCCTCCTTTTTATTAAGTACGTTTTCTCGTTTAGTCAAAAAATTATTTAATTTTATCTTCAGTAACCTCCTTTATCTTGTGTATATCAATGTTAATAAATTATAATTAGTATATAAATGTCATTGATATACTAATTTTATCGGTGGTTCATTTTGTCCAGAGTGTACCAACAAAGTTATATTAAGTTAGAAATATAGAAGAATTATAAAAAAATTAAATTAAAACATAGTTTAATTAATTCATAATATTGTTCTTTTTGCGAGCTTTCTAAATGAAGACTTTAGAACTATTACTTTCTAAGTTAGCCTTCTAAGAATCATTTTAATTTCTAAGTGAACCTTCTATCAATTTAATTTTTAAGTTATAGAGTAATTCTCAACACTAAAATTTAATTTTTGAATTGTTTATTATAATTTAAGAGGGTCATTTTTATGTTACTAGTTTACAAATGGATATATTTTTAGAGATATATAACTAATTTTTATTGTAATAAGTCTTTTTAAAAAGTACTTATAAGTGAGTCTACTATTAATTTAATTTTTAAGTTAATGTAATAAATTTCAAGAGTAAAATTTGAATCGTTTATTTTTTTATCACAAGTTAAATATTATTTTTTATGTTATTAATTGATAAATTGAT
>JBBPBO010000005.1:80313074-80345327 GCA_037974295.1 Cicer cuneatum
AAGTTTTTTTCAGTTTTTTATATTTTGATAAAAATAGAAAAATAATTTTTTGTATAAAATTTCAATTTATTAATCTTTTTATTTTCTTCGTAACTTTTCTTGTTTAGCCAAACGAAACTTTTTTTTCTTATTAAGTCACTTCTTATCGAGTTATTAACGATAAAATAATTTAATGAGAATAAAATAATAAAAGAGTAATAGAGAAGAATAGTAAACCTAGAAGTATTAAATGATAGTGAACAAAGTAGTACAAAATAGTAGTAAAAAGTAAAAGTAGTAATAAAATAGAAATAAAAATAAAAAGAAAAGTAAAAGTACAACTTTATGTCATATAATACATTCACAATTAATAATAAAAAGAAACAAAAATTAAGTAAAGGAATTTTTTAAATTTCCAGGGTATAGACTTTTTTTAATTAGTATATAAATATAGAAGATTTATACCTAAACCAATGTGAATCAATAGTCAATGACCTGATTTTAAGCAACTACCAAAATATATACAATTTTGGATTGAAATTTTTTTGAGAGATTAAATACGTAATTAGTTCCTTTATATATTTTAAAAATTCAGTTTGGTCTCATAACTTAAAAAACTATTAAGTAGGTCTCTTAATGTATGTTTGTTAATGCAACTTGTTCTATTTTGTCTACTCTGACTGGACTAAATTTTCGACAAAAGTTAAGGAATTAAATTGAACTTATTTTAAGTATATTTTTATTCATCAAATTTAACATTATATCAACGTATAATACAACAATGCCGCTTTCTTCTTAAAACAACACATAAAACAACAACGTCAGAACAATTTCATTACCTAAACACAATTATCTAAACACCATTACATATCAAAATACAAATTACACCAACACATAATAAATCAATACAATTAAAAACACCAAATTTTCTTCCATTTCATGAACAAAAAACCCATTTTTTTAAACCAATTTCCGTATTCACAAGTTTGCGAAGAAGAAGACGAATTGAATTTGTTCACAATGTTTGCCTATTTCGCAGAAACAACAAGAAATTTTAGAAAAGATTGACTATTAATGAACCCTAATTAATTAGTTTGGGGAAGAAGAAATGAAGTGGGAAAAACTTTCAAGGGCTATATACATCTCATTCATTGAACCAAATCTCCAAATTCATAAGGTTGTGAGGAAGAAGACTAACTAAATTTGTTCACCTATTTCGAAGAAACTGAAGTAGCTAGAATATCACTAGAAGGGGGTGGGGTTGAATAGAGATATTTGTGGTTTTAAAAATTCTTTTGGGTTTTAAAGCTTTATCCTCTTCGAGAGGATGAATATCAGAGGTTGTAAATTTAAAGCGTAGAAGTTTAGTTGATTACCAAATGATAAAGAGATAGAATGAAGATAATGACACACACAAATTTATACTGGTTCACCCAATGAAGGCTACGTGCAGTTCTCACAAACTTGTGAGATTTCACTAAGTAACAAAAACGATTAATCTCTCACTGAGGTTGGTTACAATTTGTGTATTATAGAGCTTCACCAAGCTTACAATCTTTTCTCTCAGATTTCAACTTCTCTCAAGTGTATCTCACTTGGAAATTACAAGATGATATGATGTAGGTTGGGTTGTTTCTCTTTGTTCACACTTTCTAGAAAGATATTTCAGAGATCTAGCGTAAGATTATAGAAAGTATGATGAGAGGATAAAAATGCTCTTAATAGCCTTAGACTTTTTCTTTTTATGCTTAGTTGTGTGTATTGAATGAAGAAGAGCAGCCTTCATTTTATAGAGATAAGGAAACTTTTTCTTCAAGAAAGTTGTCCTTTATGACCGTTATCTCAAGTTGTAATGGTCCTTGAAGTTTGTCTTGAATTGCAAAAACGCCATTGAATTTGTCCTCATTCAAACTTGTACTTAGGAGGTTGATTTTCACGAAGTTGTCTTGGAGGTTAGACCTTTCTAGAAGCTTGACAAGTGGAAAGTGTTTTTTCCCTTTTTTCTTTTCCAAGGTATGTAATCTTACTTTACGTGACAAGTGCAACCTTTTGTACTTTGGTACTTTTAGTCATTTCCAATGCAGGAGGACGAAAAGGCAGTCATTCATCCTTTAGTGTTCATCCTCTGGCATTGAACTTCTTTCTTATGACTTTGTTTATTTTTAAGCTATTCGTCTAGAAATTTGTCTTCACTTAATTTTTCGACTTGGATTAGTGTTTCAATGATAAAGTATATTGTCTTTCATAAAGATGCACCCTCTTATCGTTCATCCTCTAATAGGAGGATAGAGCTTCTATAAATTAGGACATGACTTGTACTTTTGCCTTTTGATATTCAAACATATGGGTTAGCAAAATATAGTTGTTGGAGGCTTTGCTAAGTTTTCTTGGACTTGTCTTTATTTGCAAAGCTGCCATTTAGCCTTTATCCTCATGTTAAGTATGCTGATAGGATGAGTATTGCAGTCTATCCTCATATTTGAGTTGTAGGAGGATGAAGCTTTCATTTGTGATGTGACGTGTGCTTTTTGACTTTTCCTTTTTCCAACAACTGTAGTGTATTGTTTTATCAATCAAGGACATTGTTTTTTGTGCTTTTGTACTTTTACCTATTTCCTATGTAAGAGGATGAAATAAATTACATGAGTTCATCCTCTTTTCTGCTTTGTTCATCCTCTTTTATATTTCTTTTATCCTCTAACATAGAGGTCATCTTTAAACTTTAGCATTATTTGTCTTTTGACATAGATTCATCTTCTTTTAATTTATGACGTACATTCATCTTCTCTTCAATATTGTTTGTCCTCTATCTTAAAGGTTACAATTTCATTCTCCACTTGTTTATCCTCTACCGTAAAGAACATGTTAAAGTGTGTAAAATACACTTCATTTGATCAAGGAGGTGAGGAGCCTGTTTTCTAAATTTAATACACTCAAGAGCATACGTTAGATAACAAACATAATCATAATCTTTGAAATAATTTTGTTATCATTAAAACCTTTGAGAGAGATTTTGTCTCAACAGAAACAACTAGAATGTTTGAGAAATATTGAGTTTTGGTGAACTATAAATTGATTTGGGGAAGAAGAAGTGAAGTGGACAAAGCTTTCAACAACTATATATTCTCTACAAGCCACATCACCTAGGTTTAACATCGTTTACCACTAACTTAACGGAATGGACCAAATTGCCTTAACTTGGACCAATTTGATCGATTTTAAAGTTAATTGACCAAACTGAACTTTTAAAATAAATTAAGAGACCAAAAAAGTATTTAAGCCTTTTAAGAGTTGTTCATTGTACCAATAATTTTATTTATAAAATAAAATAAAATAAAATTGGAGAAGGAGGATTTTTATTAATCAAAATATCATTGATGGCCAATTTACAATTGAACTCAATACCTTAAGATTACAAAACTAAACTCTATACTGAACTAACACCTCAAGTATCGGTAAAGGAGGCGTATTTTGTGCTATGGGAGGAGTTTGTCGCCAGTGTCACCGCACCTTCATTTCAAGACCTAGTGTGGCGTCATTTTGTCCAGTTCAAAGTATCATTATTTGTGTGGAGGTTGTTTCAAAATAGGTTGCCTACAAATGATAATTTGTTCCGCCGATGAATCATTTCTTTGGAAGATCAACAATGTGTAGCAGGTTGCGGGGAAGTTGAAACAGTCCGTCATTTGTTCTTTGTGTGCCCTCTTTTTGGATCTGTGTGGTATGATGTTTTGAATTAGTTACGACTATCAGGTGTGCTTCATATGGAGGCAATCAATCACACTAACCAATTTGATGACATTTTTTCATTCAGTCGTGTAATGCTTCAAATAATTAATTTAGTTTGATTTGCGATGACGTGGGCGATTTGGAAATCATGAAATGAAGCGATTTTTCATTCGCATGTTTTGAATGTAAATCTTATTATTGAGCATGTTAAACTTTTAACATAGAGGTGGATCAAATTGCATGTAAAATGATTTTGTTATGTGTAACACCCCAAATTTTATAATAAACTATTTTATTAATGAAATATGATTTTAAATAATTAATTTGGTGTTAAAATCATTTTATAATATATGTTGATTACTTTTAGGATTAATTTTCTTTATATGTGTGTTTTCTATGATGTGCTAATCTTGTACATATTAGACTAAATGAGTGATATAAGTAACAAATATTATATTTTATATATTTTTCTAAAAGTAATAGTATTTTAGTGTACAAATTTTAAAAAATAAGGATTTAGATGATTATATGTGTATCTGTGCGCTCATAATTGATGTGATATTTTTATGTGCGTTTGATGGATATAAAGGGTGCACGTAATTATATTTTAATTATTTATAATTATTTCCTATTTTTAGTTATTTATTTTGTAAATAATTATCTTGAGATATTATTAATATTGTGTTTGATTTCCGTTATTTTTGTATACTCATTGTGATTTTATATATATATATATATATATATATATATATATATATATATTATGATATAGTAATTAATATAAAATATTGATGTTATATTTATTTATTTTATAATTTTGACTATTATCTAATGATGATAGTATTTTCATGTGAATATTTTGAAAAATAAGTATAATTATAGTGATTATTTTGAATATGAGAGTTTACTTATTAGTAATATGTAATTTTAAAAAAAGAAGTTGATTATTTTAGTTATTCTAATTTAAAATATATTAGTTCTGAAATATTAGTAATGTTTAAAAAATTAGATGGTGTATGGAGGAGTATTAAAAATAAGATTAAATAATTATTAATTTTGTTTTACCAAATTAAAAATAGTAACGGTAATAGTAAAACATAAATTAAATAAGGAGACCAATGAGCTTAGTCCATGTACTCAAATCCTAATTGAAGTAACCCTATAGTTGATGAAATAGTGATGATTTCAATTTGTGCTTGAGATGACGGTCTTAATGAAGTATCATAGGCCAACGAGGGGAGAAAATAGATGTTGAGAATTTTTTATGTGGAGATTATTTTGTCATCATATAAATAAGGTATGACAAACCTAGTGATTTCGGGGAAGTACAACTGAATGAGTCTGATCGTGGCGGTCTACTTTTGAGCCTTAAAGCAAGACTGTTAGACCTTGGAGGTATTCGGGTGGGAATTTCTAGGTGACTTGGAGGTAGCACTCCAAATGTCGAGAACTACCATGCAACACACATTTACCTCGATTGTCGCGTATATGTGTCTTGGGTTGAGTTGAGGGGATCTTTGAGGACAAAGCCACTTTGAATTGTCCGTCCACTCGGGTGGTGGCATAGTATCAAGCCTCCTAACCAAGTACTTCAGAGTCAGAATGGTACCACATTGCGAAGTAGAGTCTAAGTTCATGCATAACATTGCTTGACTTTATAATGTGTTGTTTTTCCTTGAAGAATGTTTGTGTAACGATACGGTTTATTTATGATTAATTGCGTGTTCTTCTTACTTATATTATAATATCAACATGATTTCGAAACTCACCTCCTTCGTTGTTTGTTTGACTGGTTTGACCATGCATTTGCGAAATCGCAGTTATTATAGGTTAATGATCAGTCTTGAAGTTCAAGTTTGGGAGAAACCCCGCTCTTATAGGTGATAACGGGAATAAGAGTTGTAATTTGTATTTTACTTTTACTTATTTAATTAGAAATGAATTTTTGTATGAAAATCTTATAAGTTTTTTGAATTAAATTAAGAAATTATAGTTAAGTCAAGTTCATTGAAATTGTACTATTTTAATTGAGAAATAAAGTTGAATTGTTACATATGTATTTATAGGAACGTGATATCCTAAATTAATTATAAAAGTTTTATTTCCTTGAACACGGATTTTCTTTATCCGCCGCAAATTTTGCTTAAAAAAAGTCTTGTATAAATTATTATATATGTTATTTTTGGGTTTATGGTGTCACATTATGGGTATAACCAATAGTGCTCTCAACCCTTAAAGTGCATTGTCATCGCTTGTGGTTAATGGTTTTGCTTCTTGTTTAAGTAATTTAATTTTGTGTTTCTGATTTGTTTTTGTTATACGGTAAAAGTATTGTAAAATTTCTTTTGTTCTTGTTCTAAACACTTCTTGTACTTAGAATGTTTCTTTAATATATTGTATCAATAATTTTAACAAAAGAGAATTGTAGTTTTTGTTTAAAAGAAACTGTCTCTAGTTTCTTTTTTACTTCATCTGTCTCATTCATTATATTATTTTAAATATTTTATTTAATTACAGACAATTTTTTTTTAAAATAATTAATTATGTTAATTTGAACAGTGAAATGAGTTTATTTTTAAAAATATCCTTGTTGATAGTATTTAGTAAAGTAGTTAGATAAGGAACAATAAATAAAAATATTTTAGTAAAAAAAAATAATTAATATATTTCATTGCTAATATACAAAGATAAATAATATGAGAAAAATAAATATAGAGAGAAAAGACGAGTAATTACTAACTCAAAAAATGTTCTTAAGTCAATTTAGCATGACAGATTACGTAATTATATGACTCACTCATGGTCCTTGGTAAGCCAAGGTACATCTAGTGATTATTTGCTAATGTCTTAAAATGTTTGTCTTCCTCAGCTCTCGCTGTGTATACTTGAAGATCCTTTAGGAAGGGTTCTCCTTAGACGCGTTTAATCTTTTTCCCTACTTTTGTTTTTCTTTTTTTTTCTTCTTGTTGATAAAAATATATTTCTTTTCTTCTTTGTTGATAAAAAAGATTTCGTGAATTTGACTAGAGTTTTAAAGTTGAACATAAGTTGCATTTAAAATGACCATAATAAGTCATACGTGTCCAACCTCAATAAATCCGACTACCTAAAGTCTAATGTTGTCGAAATCAAGAATTTAATCAAATTCTTTATACCTATGTCAATTTGACTTGTAAATTTGAAATTTGTATTAGTTTATTTAATGGGTTTGGCCCAGGTAAGGAAAAGGACAAAGAAAAAATAAAAGGGATAAATCCCTAAGTCAACAAGAAAACAGCAACAGCAAAAAATAGAAAATAAGGTTTGCGGCAGTGTCGAAAATAGAGCTTGCCCAACACATTATGAGGCCTAAAGCAAAACTATCATACGAGATATTTTTCAAGTTAATAACTAAATTATTAATATTTTATTTAAAATTTATTTTTTACATTTTTTTCGACGCAAAATCATTTATCAAATTCTTGTAATTGATTTTATTTAACAATTCTTTTTCAATTGATAATAAAAATAATTCACTTAATCTTTCTTATAACAACGTTGATCTTAGATAAAATTTAATTAATTTGAGTTTTGAAAAGCTTCTTTCTGCTTAAGCGACAATTATAAGAATTGTTAACATTATTCTATAAGCAATATATGCATTTGGAAAATAATATAACTTTCTTATATAATTAAGTATGTCAATTGATGTATCATTTTCTAGTTGTATTATCTCTCTTAGAATTAAGTACCTTGAAAATTCATCTTTAAGAAAATAATTTATATCAATAAGTTTAACATAATCTTTTTCTACCAATAAATCTCTCAAACTTGTATCAATGTTTGTACATTGACTTGGATCATATTTGTTTTTGGTAATAGATTCTTCTAATTCATTAATTTCTTGATTACAAATGAAATCTGATTTTCATTTATTTTAGCGCGCAATCACCAATATTTTTCAATTTTACTTTTTTTCTTTGTTGATAAATTTATCTATAATCATTCAATACCAATTACCTTTATCATAAATAGGTGCATCATTCTATGATTGTGATTCATAAATTGGGAATCAAAAGCCTTTTTGGAGGCATTTTTTTATTTATGTCTATAATTTGGGAATCAAAATCCTTGTTTTGAGGTTTTTTGTTTACGTCTATAGTTGCTGAAGGCGTTTTATAGTATATTTTTATTGGGTCTCTGAACCGTATAAAAACTAAAGTAAAAATATATATTTTGGCGAGGCCTAAAGCAAGGGCTTCTCTCCCTTAGACCAGCTCTGGCTTGAAAAAGGAAGGGACGACAACAGCAAGAAAAACAAGGAAAGGAAGAAAAAAAATTGAGTTTCGATGGTAACAAGTGTGTAGCAAACTTGCTCTGTTTGATCTACAATTTTAGTATGTCATTTCTACCACTGAGTTTGTTATTTTAATATACAGTATTATTAGTTTTACCTTATCTGAGAGTTACTTGAGAATACTCACTTTAGTGGAAGGTTGCTGCTATTATTGATTCATGTTCCTTAGTGTTACTAGGAAGACTATGGTGTACCCATTAATTATTATAGTGAAAGTTTATATTGAACTAGGTCCCGTGGTTATCTGAGGGAAGTTTTCCACATTAAAAACTGTCTTTGTCTCATATTTAACTTTCTGCCAATTATTGTTGCTCTGTTGAATTATACTTTCTGTTTGACCATTTATCTGCACAGGTGGAGGAAAAATATTCTGCATTATTGAGATAGTTATCTATGGTATTTTCCAACAAAGTGGTATCTAGAACTCGGTTGGTTTAATTTGTGCATTTAAATGGAGAAGAAAAATAAAGGTTCAAATATGATTAAGCTCAACTCTTCTTGTTACACACTTTGGAAGACTCTCGTGGAAGACATGTTATATAGTAAAGATTTGTATGATCCTATTGAGGGTGACACTGTTAAACCACAGATAAATCTGACGCTGACTGGAAGAAGATGAATAGAAAGGCAATGGCATTGACTAGATAGTGGTTGGTTGGATCTGAGTGTATATCCACATGTTAATACTGAAGTATATGCTAACAAGATGTAGGAGAAGTTAAAAAGAGTTGTATGAACGAAAGAATGTGCAAAATAAAGCATTAATCGGGTGAATATGAAATACAAATATGGGGATTCAATGACAAAGCATATGAGTATTTTTCAGAATACTCTGTTATTGTTGAGTTCGTTGCTTGATAATTAGGAAATCCTTGTTGTAACGTTGACCAATTCAGCTCCAAGTGGAAAGTTGAAAATGTCAATAATTAAAGAGAGCATGTTGAATGAAGAAGCTCAAAGAAAATAACGTGGTTTAATTGGTTCTTTCTAAAATTCAGAAACACTAGTTATAGAGTCACGGGGAGAAGTCAATCTAGACACTTCCATAGACACGACAACTCTGAAAGTTGTAGCAAGTCAAGAAGCAAGTTGAGGACTAGAAAAAAAGTGATATGCTACCATTTGGCAAAGCGGTCACATAAAAAGAAATTGCAGATTCCTCAAGAGAGATCAATCAATGGAAAGAGATGAAGACAAAGATATGTTTGCTCAAAACCCAACAGTTTATCTAATCTAGTATTGGATTCACATTGTTAACCTCAGTGTATAGGTATTGTAGTATCATCAATATCTAGTGCAGGGATATGGCAACACATCTCGCACATGTAAGTATTTACCTAAACTCATTTTGATTTAGATAGAGAAAATCCGCTTTGATTAGAGCGAGTGTGAATTTTGCCCAAAATTAAAACTCAGAGTGAGGATGGGTCTGGGTGTTCATATCAACCCTGCTCCCACACCCAAACTCGTTAGTAATATTATTTTCATTTTAAAAATTTATATACATGTACATATTCAATATATTTAATATTTTTTATAATTTTATTATTGTATAATAATAATTATTTTATTATATTAATTATAATAAATATGACTTTTAAATTTATTATTTTATGTATATGAATGAGTGCGGGCGAAGAAACAGCCATGCCTAATCTAGTGGAAATTGCATTTACCTCTCTCAATGTCTCTTAAAATGACACTTACACTCCTATAGGTATCAAAATGCACTTACCTCCTATGTACTCACTAAAAAAATTGTGCATAACATTTTTTCGTCACATTTACATCTTTATGAGTTATTTATCAAAGAGACACTAGAATATAACTTAGATTGTATCACTAGAAATATAATCATACCTTTTAAATTGCAAATAATAATGTATGGTTGTACCTCTACAATAAAACTCTATTTGTGTCATATAGTAAAGTATGAATAGATGTAATCTCTATTTGTCATTTATCAAAAAGACACTAATGCACATTTGTGCCACTAAGAATATAACCATACCTTTTAAATTGCAACTAGATGTATGGTCGTACATCTACAAATTAAAAAGTAAAAACTATAACCGTATCATATATAATAAATCATGAATAGATGTAAGTGTGGCAAAAAAAATTATGTAATTTTTTTAATGATTATAAGAGATGTGGATATTTTTTCAAAACTAGATAAGTGTGAATATCATTCAAAAGAAATTCAGGGGAGGTCAATGCAATTTCTTCTTATATGTAAGTATTGAATGAATATCAGGTTGAAAGCTTATTATCCACCACAAATAAAAACACAAAAGATGCATAACACAATCTTTGTTATACTTTTGTCTCACAATATAAACAAAAATGAGCCCAAAAAAAGTAAATGTGTGATCCAAATTTTAAACCACGTAAAACTACTTTTTTAGACTCATTTTTGCTGAAACGGTTGGAGTAATTCCAATGAAAATAAAGCAAAAACACAACCAGATTATAAAATTACATTTCAAGAAGGTAATATATATATATATATCATCCTAAGCATAAAATTGATAATGATTGTATGTTTGATATAGGATCTCTATAAATTTCATAATAGGCAGTTTAACACCACAATATACAATGATAGCATAATTCAGCATAGCGTTACAATATACCTAAGCTATTGTATGCCACAATATTGACTACAGAGTCACAATTGGTAAGCAGAGCTGCATTAGGAGATGAGATCACAATAATAGATAATATTTTAGAAGTGTCACATGCTATTATATAACAACTGATTGATGAAGTCGATTATCATTGAGGTTTTATATTCCATAACGTACAAATAATATTTAATGTTATAAAGGTGTGTTAAAGCTATAAATTATAATTCTTTTTAATACAAAAGGTAATTAGAAGATAGAGAGAAGTTTGGGTGTTTCCATATATAATTAAAAGAAAGTAATTCCAGGTAAAAAAGTAACCTAAAACCACCATGTTTAGTGAATGAAGAAAAAAAAAACTTACAGAAATTGTGGAGTTTATCTATCTACCTCTACTTCTATGAGAATGTGGGCAATTTATTTATATAAAAAAAATTGACTAAGAGAGAAATTACAAATTATCACCTGTCAAATTTTCATAATAATAGAGTAAATGATTGAAATCAATAAAGAAAATAAATTATAGACTAATTAGAGAGTATTTTTTATTATTGAGATAAGTTAAATTAACCGATTGGACTCCTAGTATTTTGTATAAGTTAAAACACAACTCCCATTCTACCTTATGATTCCAAATTCTCAATTATAACTTCATATATCTTAATAGCATAAAGACTAGATTAATTTACTAATTATTGTTTTAATTTTTTAGTATAATATCTAAGATTTTCAACGTAAACTGAATATATTTGGTCTTAAGTGTATTTTAGGTACATTGGATCCACATGTTGTAAAAAATAAAAGATTAAGAAAATGATATACTAAAATTAGTCCCCTAACTCTGAGAGTCAAGAAAGAAAGAAGGAGAATAGGACGTAGATAGCTAACAGTGAAAGAAGGAGAAAACAAACACATAGCAATTAAGTAGGCCTAAGACAAAGCAATTAAGCCTTTCACAACCAATGATTTCTAACTGAAATTCAAAAACTAAGCCTATATTATACACGTGTGTTATTTCATCTCACATTTGTGTTGATGATGGAATTTTGGAAACAACAATCCTGTCTTCAAACCTCACTTTAAACTTTCCATACTTAATTTCAACCTCATTTTTCTTCCATCTTAAAATGTCTTCTTCAACTTCAATTCTCAAACTTCTTTCTTTTACCTTCCTTTCCATCTTCACCATTGTTTCTGCTAGCTACCTAGAAGGCAAGAAAACTGTCACTTACGACGGTAGATCACTCATTATCAATGGAAAACGAGAGCTTTTCTTCTCCGGTTCCATCCATTATCCACGAAGCACTCCAGAGGTATGTTACTTCTTCGTCAAGTAACATCATATTTTTATGTTTACATAATAATAATATTATATTGTTGTGTGTATTTGTTTCAGATGTGGCCAGAAATTCTTGATAAGGCCAGACATGGAGGCTTAAACTTAATCCAAACTTATGTGTTTTGGAATGTTCATGAGGCTGATAAAGGCAAGGTATGAAAATAATTTCTAGAACGATCCGTTGATTACATAAGAAATTTTTGTTTGAGTTACTCTGTTTATTATCTTTTTGTAGACATTAAATTTCATCAATCAAATCGTCAAGTTAATAGTTCTTATTGAGTAGATCAAATATGTAAATATTTTTAAAATTTTAATAGTATTTGGTAATATTGAGATTAATGTCCTACTAGTTTGCGACTTGGTTTTGTTCTACTATGTATATGCAGTTGAGCTTCGAAGGCAGATATGATTTGGTAAAGTTCATTAAGCTGGTTCAACAGAAAGGAATGTATGTTACCCTTAGAGTTGGACCTTTCATCCAAGCTGAATGGAATCACGGGTATATACACATATGGATTCTGCTAAATAATATATAGTATAAAGTATATTAATATAATACATCAATATTTGTTGCCTAAGTTCATATAAGTATATGATTGTTACAATGTAAATGTTACAGAGGACTTCCATATTGGCTAAGAGAGGTTCCTGACATCATATTCCGTTCTAACAATGAACCTTTTAAGGTAAATCAACTGTGATCTGTTCTCCATATATAATTAATGATAGTTTATGATTAATAAAATGTGAAAATTAATAATACTTTGTAATTTGCAGAAACACATGAAAGACTATGTATCAACTGTTGTAGAAAAAATGAGAGAAGAAAAGCTCTTTGCTCCTCAAGGAGGTCCTATCATCTTGGCACAGGTTCTGATTTTTCCACATGATCATTTTCTTAATTATGTTATGTTTGGTGCAACATTATGTATAAAGTCCTCCTCATATTGTTTTTTTTATGTATGCAATGGTGCAGATTGAGAATGAGTACAACCATATCCAACTTGCTTATGAAGCTGATGGAGATAATTATGTTCAGTGGGCTGCAAAAATGGCAATTTCATTGGATGTTGGAGTTCCATGGATCATGTGCAAGCAAAAGGATGCTCCTGATCCAGTGGTAAGTTTATTACATTGTTTTGGGCCTTTTGGCACAATTAAGAGCACCTGTTGGGAGAGGTCAGCCCATAAATAAATCTTTGTGCTTCGAAGGATTAGTCTCTTACTTTTGGAAAGAAGATACCTTGTGCAAGAAAAGAAAGATAAAGCCTATATATTAATATATTACTTCTGACTTGGCTTATTCATACTTAATTTGGCAGATTAATGCATGCAATGGAAGGCACTGTGGTGATACCTTCACAGGACCAAACAAACCATACAAACCTTCCATATGGACTGAAAACTGGACTGCTCAGTAAGTATACTTCTTCAGCCTTGCCAATCATTACTGAAAAATCTTTAGCCTAAGGTAACATGATAGACAAGTTCAAATGGAACAAAGCATAACACATGAGTTCTATTCTATATGTTGTGTGCATATAGATAACAAAACAAAATGGAACAAAGGTATAAACACTAGTATATTTTTTGGTGATTCAATTGAAAAGGTAAAACCTATATAATATGTTGTGCATTACAGAATGGAACATAAGATATTAACATTAGTATGTTTTGATTCTGTTAAAAAGGTAAAACCAAATAAAATAAAACAAAATATTATATTCCATTATGTGTGAGTGCTATACTATACTCGACCTCTGGCCGATGCGTAGGGAAAAACATATATTGAGAGAGGTTAATCCTTTAAATGAATCTCAGTTACTTCGAGGGATTAGTCTCCACAGTTGCACTTTGACAATATAGAAAGATGAAAAATATAGAAAGACACTCTTTTTCTAAGACACATGGTTCTTGTTTAAGCTTCCACCAAGCACTAAGTATATATTTGTTGGTAATTTGAAACTGCAGATACAGAGTATTTGGAGATCCACCATCCCAAAGATCTGCAGAAGACATTGCCTTCTCAGTTGCTCGCTTCTTCTCTAAGAATGGATCTTTAGTTAACTACTATATGGTAAATAGCACTAATATCATCCAAATTTTCTTTAGATGAAACTGATCAGGATCATAGTGTTTTTCTCACTCAACTCAATTTGAAACTCTTGTAGTATCATGGGGGAACAAATTTTGGTAGAACAAGTTCTGCCTTTACAACAACCCGTTATTACGACGAAGCTCCTCTTGATGAGTATGGTCTTCAGAGAGATCCAAAATGGAGTCACCTTAAAGATGTTCACAAAGCTGTGAGCTTATGCAAGAAGTCTCTACTCAATGGTGAACCTACTACCCAAAAAATTAGCCAGTTTCATGAGGTAAGTTTCTCAAATAGCATTTTCAGAAGTTCCATTCCTATAATATAAGAGAGATGTTGTTTTTATGGTTTTTTCAAATTCTGCTATGCTACATTGTAGAGCTATAATAGTAGTAATTTGCCAACACTTTATACTATATACTGTATCACAAAACTCTAACAATTTATTCAAATTCTACTGCTTTACAGTGCTATAGCGCTTCTATAGCCGTTATTTGATAATATTGTATTATAGTGAAGAAAGATATGTAATGTTACTTACACTTTAAACTAAGCTGGAATTACAAACTATGCAGGTTATAGTATATGAAAAGCAAGACAGTAATTTATGTGCTGCTTTCATCACAAACAACCACACCAAAATGGCAAAAACAATTCAATTCAGAGGCTCAAACTATTATTTGCCACCACGTTCAATCAGCATTCTTCCTGATTGCAAAACTGTAGTCTTCAACACTCAAAATGTAAAATGTTTTTTATCCTTAATTAACTTTGTTATATTTTGAGTAGTCTTTAATTAGCCTACAGTTCATGTAGCTAACTTACTTTATGATAATCAGATTGCTTCACAACACAATTCAAGAAACTTCAAGGAGTCAAAGAATGCAAACAATCACAAGTGGGAGGTGTTTACTGAGCCCATTCCAACTACAAAGGAATTGCCACCCAGTAAAAAACTTCCTGCAGAACTTTACAGCATGCTTAAGGACACCACTGATTATGGATGGTACACCACAAGGTGATTTCATTCTCTAACTTTCTCTCTTTATTCCACATTCCCATCATTTAGTATTTTTAAGGAATTTTAGATAAAATAACTTAATCAAACACTTATACAACAAGCGCTTGTTATGTAAGTGCTTAGTTATAAGCTGTTTCTATAATCTTCTTAAGTTGTTTTTATAAGCTATTATGTAAAGGTTGTTTAAACTAAGTGAAAACAGCTTATATATAAACATGTCATAAGTTGTTTTTACTAGTGTTTGTTTATGTTATATAATATAAACTCAAATAAGCAAATGCTGCTATATGAGACATTGTGAAACTGAAATATATTTACTGCAGTGTGGAATTGGGTCCAGAAGACTTGCCAAAGAAGAATGAGATATCACCAGTTCTTCGAATTATGAGTCTTGGCCATTCATTACTTGCCTTTGTAAATGGAGAATACATTGGTAAGAACACAGATTTGAATTCTAAAAGGAAACGAGTCAATCCAATGTACTTAGATTGATAAATGGCCAAGTGCTATTATACTATTATATCTAGGACTTAAAAAATATCAAAACCTGAACCGAAACCACACCGAAAATTCGAACTGTCATAGGTAGTTCACAAATACCAGTTTAGTTCGGTTCGTGAACTATATGTCACATGTTGGTTTTTCGGTGTGCTGGGGTTTTTTGTTTTTAAACAATTCTAATATTCAGTGGGGTTTTTTGTTTTTATAAACAGTTCTAATATTCAGTTCGGTTCATTTTTTTATAATTTTGTTCATGGTTTAAAGGATCCAATCATGGTAGCCATGAAGAGAAAGGTTTTGAATTTCAGAAGCCTGTAAGCTTCAAGGTTGGAGTTAACCAAATAGCTATCCTGGGTACCTTAGTAGGACTCCCTGTAAGAGCCTTAACTTCTTTTTTTCTTCATTTGATTCAAACTTGTAGCACTTTGGCTTAGTTTTTTAAGTTGCAAGGAGAACAATAACATTTTTATGCATCCCTTTTCAATACACAGGATAGTGGAGCATACATGGAACATAGGTATGCTGGACCTAAGACCATAACCATCCTTGGTTTGAACTCTGGAACAATTGCTCTCACTGTTAACGGTTGGGGTCATCAGGTATTTTAATCTATCATTTGAAAAAACTTTTAATAGAAGTATCGGGAAAAAACTCAAGTTTTGCATTGAAAGAAGATAAGACCTAAAAAAAGTTTATCAAGTTTTGCACTGCTCAACTTACAAACTAGATTTGTACAGATGAGTTAAGTCTGATATAAAAACTTAATAAAAGGATCTGAAAAGAAATATTAAAGATGACAAAGAATAACTAAAGTGAAAACACTCTTGAACAAGTGGGATTGAATAATTGAATTGATGTGAATTTATAGGTTGGTCTCTATGGTGAGAAGTATAACATTTTCACTGAAGAGGGATCAAAGAAAGTACAATGGAAAGAGGCCAAGGGACATGGACCACCTCTCTCTTGGTACAAGGTATTAGCTATTTTACATTAAAATGTTGTAATTTGTAATTTGTATTTTTTATTTATAACAAGATTCAATCAAACACTTTTGAATTATTTTATGATTCTATATTCATTTTGCAGACAAATTTTGAAACACCAGAGGGAAAGGGTCCAGTTGCCATCAGAATGAATGGTATGGGAAAAGGAATGATTTGGATCAATGGTGAAAGTGTTGGTCGTCACTGGTTAAGCTACCTCTCTCCTCTTGGAAAGCCTACTCAGTCAGAGTAAGCAAATCTGAAACAATTATATGTTATGTTAGTAGTCAGAGTTTGAATCTGAATCTCTTTTAGACATCTCAATTTAACTATTTGAGTTATACACTTTAAAAATATTATAGACTAAATATTTGATTACCGAATAGACTTACTAATCCAAATGAAAATATAAGTAAAGTGATTTTTTCTTTAATTATTTTTCTATTTATCTATTTTGAGATTGTTACTTACTTTACTTGTATCAGGTACCACATCCCAAGAGCTTACTTTAACACAAAATCAAAAAACAACTTGCTTGTTATATTGGAAGAAGAGGCAGCAAGTCCAGAAAAGGTTGTGATCCTAAATGTGAACAGAGATACAGTATGCAGTTACATTACAGAGAATCACCCACCCAATGTTAATTCATGGGCAAGTAAGGATCAAAAACTCACACCTATTGTGAACAACCTCGGTCCACAAGCTTCACTCAAGTGTCCACACCACAAAACCATTATTGCTGTTGATTTTGCAAGCTATGGTGATCCTTTGGGTTTCTGTGGTGAATTTATTATGGGAAAATGTCATGCACCTTCCTCCAAGAAGATTGTTGAACAGGTAAAGCTCTCATTTCCTTGCAAACAAAAAAACCAACTTTCTTTCTTTTTATTTTTTTCGTCAGTTTGGAATTGGTTTATTTGAACTTATCTACTAGCAATAAACACATGTGAGACTGTTTGTGAAAACTTGTAAATTGTTTTCAATCAAAACAATCTATAGCTTATATAAAAATTATATTTTGGTTTATTTTATACATAAAAATATTATATTGATAAACATGTTTTGTGTGGCTTAATTTTGAGCAGCATTGCTTAGGAAAAGAAAATTGTACGGTTCCACTGAACAAAGCATCATTCACCAATGGACATGATGACTGCCCAGATGTGATGAAGACACTTGCAATCCAAGTGCAGTGTGGTGGCTCTAAAAAACCTTCCAGCAGGTGAGGAACTTGAGAGAGTTGAGTCAGTGGCTACATTAGTGATTTGTTTGGTGAAGTTGATCGAGTTCATGAGCTCAATTTTTTGTTAGTTACTTCTTTATTTTTTGTAGCAAGCCATAACTGAGATGATTCATGTTTGTACAAGCATTTGACAAACAAACATGTCAGTTCCATTTTTAGAATTTACATCTAGAACACAAATAAACAGTTCCAAGTATTCAATTTTGTTTTATTATATTAATTGCCTTGTTTGTTGTTCTTGAAATAAAATGTGTCTCATTTTTGGGTCGTTTTATTAATTTTGTTTTAATATTAATGTTATATGTTGTGTTTCTTATTATACCTCTAATTATTTATTACTTTTTTTTTTCAATTCAACTAACCTATCTTTCTCATTCTATTAAAGAAATGTATTTAATCAAGGAAGTCTTAACTTTTATACAAAACAAATGCAATTGTTATGAAATTAATCAAAATAAGAAAAAGATATAGAAGAATAAATATGAAGGAGAGAAAGAACAAAACATATAATCTTTGAATATTGTCAAAGGAAGAGTAATACATATCATTATATCAAGATTGCATAGCATAACGATCGCACCACCCCTGCCCCCTCTCAATTGCAGTACCCTAATGTTGACTCTAAGCCACTAAGTTTGACAATTTCTATTTTTACAAGATTGTGTTTCCATCCATGCCATTAATTACTACAACTATTTCAAATGTAACTAGATGTATGTTTGTGCATTAAGCAGGTTTAACTATGAAACCAATCTAATTTTATTTTTTTGTGAAGAGTTAAAAAAGTGTTATTTTTGACCCAAAAACCATCTTTTAAAATATACATGTTGTAAAGTATAAGCAGAGATTAAGTTTAAAGATATATAAAATTCTTTGAATATTGTAGAATTAATATTTAATCAAAGAATTAATTTTTTATCAATATATTTTATTAAGAGATTAAAAAGTTCAAGATCGTAAAAATTGACTTCAAAGATCCAAATGACAATTATTATTCGAAAACATGAAAAATTTAGCAATATTGTGTTATGAAAATGAAATATATTATATAATCATAACTAAGGTGTCTATGGTATTACAAATTATAGAAATCTTATTTGTGTTATTATGTAGTATTCAATAATGTTACAAAAGTTTTAAGTTTCAGCTAATTATACTAAAATATACACAATAAAATGGAAATAGAAATTTAAACTCATAAAAATAAATTAGTAGTTATTTTAGTGTTATGGGTTTGTTTAAATTTCTTTAGTTGTCTTTTAGCTTACCAATCAAACTACGATTAGTACAAAATTTACATATAGAATTTTTATTCGTCTTAGAGTAGTACCCTCTAGCATTTTTATCCGTCTTAAATCTACTATTTTTCCATTCACACAATAGCTAATCAATATAATATAATCATATAGAAAATAAGTAAACTATCAAATATGAAATGCAAAGCACAATCAAATTATAATACAAAATCACAAAAAGTAACTCATTCAAAAATAAAATAATGTTATCATGGTAGCTACCTAATATTATTGGTCTTTTTTTACATTTGAAAGGAACGCCAATTTTACTTCTTCAATTTAATAGAAACAATAAATGATTATGATTATGCAACATCAAATAGAAAAAACACACTACTATAGGAAAAAGAACGAAATAACAATTTAGATTATATGTAGAGAAAATGAAAATTGTGCAGAGAATTAGACTTTGAAGAGTAGAATGAGATTGGACAAACAAAGAAATAATTAAGAAAAGAAATGAATGAATAGAGAATTGAATTGAAAATCATAAATCTAAATTGGCAAATTTGATTCCTTGCAATAAATAAAAAAGAATCTTAATGCAAACTCTTCTAAACTATAATTGTGATTGTATATAAGATTTATGCAATAACTTGTGTGACAAACTGACAATGCAAATTATGGTCATTGCAATATGGTAAAAAAGTTTATGTTTACAACAAACAATCATCTAATATTATTGTTGAGTATTGTTGCTATGTAACATGTATTTGGTTTCCAATTTTAAGAAACTCTAAATTTCATTTACCAAATAGGATGAATGAATTGACTATTTAAAATTTATGTTATAAATCGATTGAGAAATTAAAAGGAACACATTGATTATAATAGATTGATGTTAACAAATTGATTAAGGAAAAGTGAGTAATTATGCAAGTAACTTAAAAATTAATTAGAATGTAGGTTTAAGTTAAGAAGACAGAGAAGTTTAGTAGTAGAAAAGATGAAAATGATAGTAACAAAAACTAATAACATGCATTAATGAGTTAAGTAACTGAAAAATGAATTGAGTTTAAAGATGAATGATAAAGTATTACAATGAAGAAATAAAATATAGAAATAATTAATTATTGTAGATAATGACACGTCCATTATGAAAATACATAATACTTTCATTTTCAGTTGAGAAATCAAAACGTGCTGGTGCTACTTTCACTTGCTTTTTTTTAATTCAGTGAAATGTTTGCGGAATTATAGGTGACTTGCAGTCATTTTTCCATTGAAATCAGTAAATCACGTTAATCTTTAAGTCATTTTTTCACCAGGAAACTTCTTATAGAGCAGTCCAAACATCACACCTTTTCTAACAGTACATATATATCCATGCTATGCTAGGAATAAAAGCAACTTTCTTTGCTATCTCACTGTCAAGATCCAAAATGGTCATATTAACTGAATTGATTAAAAAAATAATAATTAATAGCACGTTTAGCAAATAGTTAGGTAATAATTGCTAGTAACATATAAAGTGTATTATATGGGCTTACCATGATATATATAGTTTTCAACTCTTTGAATGGAGTGGCAATGTAGTCACAACTCAATAATATTAGCATCAAATTTTCCTATGGATGATTACAGAGGTTACATTACCGAGCTTATGGTTTCATACTTCATTGCTCAAGTAAAGATCCAATGTGGCAAAACAAACTGACATATATGCTGGGACATGACACAAAACTGAAATCTATTTTATTGGAGGGGAACGTTCATCCCCAATCTTAATTTGATTGGTAAAAGGATTACATTATGTTTGAATTCTCTTGAAAATTAATTCTACAAACTTAATTTTGCTCCAAATTCACGTTTGGCAAAAAGTAAACTAATAGGTAATTTTGAATCGTCTATTTCAAGTTTAGAACTTCTTATCTGATTTGCCACCATCGGCAAAAAACACTAACCACAAAATTCACATTATATTATAATAAAATATATACTCATTTTAACAAATACATATTTAGAAGTCCATTTGATAATATAATCCAAACAAATTTTATTTTAAATAATGAGATTGTAGAAAAAATATTCAAACATAAATAACGTTAAGCAAAATAAAATTTACTTAAAAGTTAATTTGCAAAACGTACATACTAAATGACACAGAAGAAGCATTGAAAAGGAGGCCGAATTTAATTCCTCCAACTATCATTTCCACTCCCCATTAACAAATTCACCTCGTACATTTGCAAAAAAAAAATTAAAAAAACATTTTCACCTACTGTGAAAAAACAATTCTGATACAAGCAACCTGAAACCCAACACACGCATCTACGTGGCCGGTGTAATTTGTGCACGAGTGGCTACCAAAAAACATAAAAATGGTAACCCCCAATATATTGGATAACAATTTTACAATGAAGCTTTTTGATCTAATACTAAACAAAGAACACATTAAGCATATAGATTTTTACTTTATTTCTATTCCCTTTACCATCTCCCATACATGTATGAACTACCAATAATTTGGCTTGAAAACAGAATCATAAAAAATTAGGGGGCAAAACAACTCAAAACATTCCTAATTTATTTACACGTTGTAACAGCTAAACGAGCTCAGTAAACACCTTTATACCTTGAAAATGTGGCCATCCGTTTTGACTGCCATTAATGAAAAAAATCGTATCAGTTAACACACATAAAATAAGAGTTAAGTCTCATACATTGATCAAAAATAATCAACAAATTATGCACATGCTGCAGCAGAGAATGCGAATGATTTAGTCACGTCAACAACCAATGAGACATCCCACTTCACCTGAACTATGTCACAACCTTTGATGAGAACCTTAAATGAGGCCATTATTTGAGAAGGAAGGAGGAAAGTACCAACCAAAAAGTGAGCCTGGAAAGTAAACCCTGATTCATCATATTAACATACAGGGACGGGGTGGTTAGTTCAAGAAACTCATGATAAATCAAACGATCCCTGGCCTTCATTGATTGCATAGAGTAGCTTCTTGTACATAATTTCCTGTTTTAAATTGGATATCAAAGATCAGTACCCAAAGATGCTTCAACACATGAAACATATAACCAACAATGCTTATACAGTGTAGCACTAACCTTGGTAGAATAAGGAGGAAGCTTCAGGTAATTAGCACATGTCATCACACTTGGCAAGTCATCATCTGCTGTTTCTAAAGGTCCGTTCCCATTCGATGCAGTGTTAGCTGCAGTTGACGACAGCTGCACCAAGACATCATATTAACACTGTACTTTTTTGTGACAGTAATAAAACTGTACTTCAGAAATAATAACACAGGTAGGGGAATGAACAATGTTCAAAACAGAGAATCAATCCCCCCACCAAAAAAGAGTACAAACAAGCATTCAGGCTATGAAGCACAAAATTACAGGAAGGTCTGAATGGACTAGAACAACACTGATTAAAAAAAAACTAATACCTTTCTCACAATCGTTAATTTTGGATTTAAAACAGCCAGTCCACCAGGTGGGAGCTTAGGTGATCCAGTAACAAATTGACAGAAGGCACGCTGCTGCTCCGGTGTGAACTCTCCCATAATTTCAAGTAACTAAAAAGGCACCACGCAGAATGAGCATCAAATAAGACATTGTAAATTTTCCACAATACACTACTATCCTTATACATTGAAAAGAGAATCATACATTCACTATCGCGGGGCTCTTGGCTGTATACCCATGATCAAATTTTATATGATCAGCTAGTGTCTCGGTCTGCAAAACATATTCAAAGACTTGTCACTAAATTACTGAATTTTAACATTTCAAATATTGTTGCAATAGAAGTTTCAGTAAAAACAATACCTTCCACAATTCTCTACAGCCGCATAGCAAATAATCCAATTCTTGAGGAGTAAATATTTGTAAAGATGAGATGTCAAAAACCTAAATTGGCACAATTATAAATGTGACAAATGTTTAGATCATTAAATTAAATGAAAAAAACATCAAACTAGTTTTTCCAACTATTATTATCCAGCTCATCTTTGGTACAAAAGAGGCTGGCAGCACATTTCATAAATGTGCCAGTTTTTTACATTCAAATGTTGAATATTTCAAATCAATTGAAAAAAAATGAGCTTTTGTTTCTACCTTCATCTCTTAATTTGCAGGGGAAAAGGGGATTGGAGGTTGGTAGCTAACATATGTCTTATAATTTTCCCACTAAAACATATGTCAAAAATATAATCCTACTCAAACTCAATTTCTTGTATACAATAATAATAATAACAACAACAATTAGACAGTAGCAACAAGAAAACGGTGCAATGTTGTTCCTATCTGAACATGATATTTTGTTTCTATTTGTTGAGTTGTGTATGTTTTGAATCTTAATCTTGTGTTGAGTTATTTGTTATGATTTTAGAGGTTACAATCTTACAATTTTATATTACGATCTCTCTCCGAGTTATGATCTTATATTTTGGTAGGATCTTACGATCCTCGTTACGATACTCCGAGTTACATGTTTGACAACATTAGTGCACATTTAAAAAATTAAGTGAATTAATTAAGCTCAGTCAATAACCTGATTGAACCCTGCTCTAAAGGCTTCCAGTTGGCGCGTTATTCCAGTCTTGACAGTGGCATCAACAACCATGGATATATACTCCGCAAGATTATTGAGGTCAACCTGAAATTTTGACAGCAAGTTCAAAGCAATTTTTCACAAAAACAGAATAAAAGAAATAAAAAATCAAAGGAGATAGTGGATACATACAACTTCGTCTCCAGGTTTCAAGGTGTACTCTGGATAACCAGGAAGACTAAAATCCAAGCAGAGTTCAGCAACTGGAGCTCCACGGAAATGTAAATTTGCAGTTGTACCAGTATAACCACCACCAATCGATTCTATATGATGTTTCCGGCAAACAAGGGCATTCAACTCTTGAATAGTTTTCCCAAGTTCAGCATCAATGTAAAGAATGTCATGCAAATCAAGATCCTACAAAAGTAAAGGTTAAATTAAATAAATATAGACCAAAATAAAAGTAGTTATGAGCTCAACAGTGTGCATGAAATTGGATACAATGTTAACATTTTGTAACAACTTACTTGACCAAGAACAAGCTTATAAAATGCAACAGATAATGGTAAATCTAATAGACGTCCATCTTGAAGTGCTTTAGCCACTACGCGACCTAAAAGCCGGAAATATTCAATCACTTTAAAAAACTGGCTACCCTCTGATGCTTCAGCATTTGCAGGCCAGGGACGAGGAAACAACCCAAGTGGAGCTTGAACAAGTGCCCCATCTCTAGCAATATTGCCTTCACTGTTTTTCATTTTCTTTTCCTCTCCGTCAATATCCATTTGATCAGAACCAGATCTCCACATCTGAAGTCCAACTTTTTGTAAGTCATGACTTAGAAGTGTATAGAACTCAAGGGTGGGACCAAGACCAGTGCCAACTTCACCAAAATATTCTACTTCAAGTACAGCCTTTTGGCTAGAATACATCTCCATCACTTTAGCAGCTGAATCCAAAATGCGGTTTCGAGAGACACGAACCTTTTGGCGCTGCAGCCTTCCAACCCTAACCTCTCTTTCATTTGTTGATCCATGACCATCGGCACCCTGCTGCTGCTGGAGTCGATACAGTGCACGAGATAACCCGAAGGCAGTTGAATAGAAGTACTGTCTTCGGATCACAAATGGAAACAGAAAAGGGCACGCTTTAGTTAACTGGTAACACCATGAGGGAAGACTCCCACTGCATAGCGCAAGGGCATCCTGTATCTGCCTAGCTAATTTTGGAGTAAGCTTGCTGCTTATAAATTTCTCCAGAGGAACCTTATCTCCAGTGGCAACAGCTAGCTCATCTAGATCTAAAATTTTTCCCTCAGCAAAGCTATCAGTAGCCACTTGGGCCCTCAAACGAGGTGCAAGCTGGTTTAAACCCTCCAGAACGCGCAATAGTGCCAATATATTGTATGTAGGATTCGATTTCTCCAACTCACAGGGCAATTCTCCCTGCAAGATACTATCCAATACAGATGTCTGATGCAGCTTGCCATCCGAACTGCAATTTGATACAGACCCAGATTTACTAGATTTTGAAGTGTTTGAACTTGGGCCTCCTGGGGATGCCCTATCTGTTTGGCTCTCCGCCTTCTGATAAGTTAATATGAAAATGTCACCCCACAGTCTGCTTCCATCGCTTGACATCAAGTCACTGCCAGCAAATCTCTCATCGTCCTCTTCATCTAGTACAAATTGTCTTTGAACTGCTTGATAAATAGTCAAATGCCTGTTCAGTTGTTTCCCGCCAGCAGTAAAGATTAACTTTGGAGGATCATTAGAACTACCAAACAATGGACGCCCTTGCCGATCTCTGCTACCCCTGATTCCCCTGCTATTAGCAGATCCAAGTCCAGCCATGGCAGCAGCAGCAAATGACATTGCACCTCGAGAGCTAGAAGAAAAGCCACTCCTAAAATCTGCTGTGTCTGATCCCCTGACTGAAGCAACTTTGCTGCTAGAACCAGAAGCTGTGTTAGTCTGGCCATCGTTAGTTGCAGGAGCAACATTAGTCTCCTCAGCTGAGTCACCCAATTTCACGTCATGTACTTTGTCAGGTAAGCAAACAGGAAGTGAGTCATCCCTCAGCATCTGCACCAGAAAAATCAACATAGGGAAATTTCTTAGAGTAGATTCAAATGAACATAATATTGATGTTCAATCTTGGTTGAGTACAACTAATTATGGTTGCTAAAATTTGTAATAAAAACAGTAATAGTATATCTCTTTGATATAATTGAAAACAAAAAAGATAAATGACAGCGGTAGTTATCCTGGGAGTTAAAAAATAAAGGTGTATTCAAAATTAACATATCAAAAGAGAAAACATGTAAGATAGAGACATGATTTCAGGAAAACAATGATAATATCACAATGATATGCCTACTTATATTTTCTACTCATAACCAAGAAAATATCAGCCAAAAAAGAAAATAGATTACATACGTCTTCATGGTCGTCATCTTCATCGTCAGAAATATCATCATCGTCATCATCATCATCTTCGATCACCAAAGCCTCATCAATTTCAACAGGAGATATATCTAAATCTTCATCCTACAACACAACAATGGAAAATATTGTCAGTGGAGAAAAAAGAACTGATGAAAGCTACCATCAGTACTACAAATTCTACAATACTTCAGGAGAGATCAATTAAGTTCATAATTAAATTCAAAGCACAGAACGGAAGATAGATTTTTAACGTATAAGAACAGCCCTATCCATTGCATTTTGTGTTGGTGGGTACGTATTTTCCACTCAACAGATCACATCAACAGTTTAACAACAAGAACATAGCTAAATAACAATTAGCATGCATGTGAAATTGTAAACTCATAATCTAGAGGGGAGAAACTTTGAGTTCATGTAGAGGGGGAAACGCGATAACTCAGTAAAATGCGTAAAAAAGCTCTTCAGTCAAGTAATTATAATTATTTCAACAATCTACTAAACATAAGAGTACACAACGTCTAGAGTGCCCAAAGCAATAGATATCCAGAGGTTTAAGATGGTCTTTACAAGCTAGCCATGCAAAATATAAATAAAAAAAGGCATCTTTAAGGATATTATTTGTCACTAACAAGTATTTCGCCATAAAAATGAAAGTTCAAAATGCATGGCCAGATCTTCCACCTCCACCCCATACTTTCAGAGGTGCTCAGGTAAAGAAAAAAGATCATGGCATTGCTAACTCATCTCTAGGATTTCAAAGTATACCTCAGAAGTAGAATCCCCATTTGCAGGCTTCATTTGAACATCTTTATCAAGAGCTGCTCTTCTGCGTGCAGCATTCCTGGTTTGAGGTCCTCTGGCATCCTCTTGTGCAGGCTTTAATACAGCTTTTCCCTTACCCTTAGATGAGCTCAAGGTTTCATCTTGAGTTGTTTCTTTTCTGGGTGTATCCCCTATACTAGCAGATGATCTGGATCTCGTAGAATGACGACGAGGAGCGGACGGAGTAGAGGTAGAAGGAGGTGGAACACCAGTTCCTACAGGACTTGTCCCAGATTCATTCCCAGCTGGTGCAGTGGACTTCTGAACAGATTCACTTCGCTGGATACGAGGCCAGAGAAATTCCTCAATGGCTGCTAAACTTGCTAATGGATCGATCAATACAACATTGGATGAATAATCCTTAAGTGATTTTTCCCCCTGGGCTCGACAAAGACGCAATTTGAATGGCTGGGACAATGCACTTAGTCCCGAGGAGAGGCGTGCACTTCCACCAGATGACCTAGATGATTGACTCAGCAAAACAGGGAAACGCTCCATGGAGGACAAAGCATTTTGAAGCTTTTGGACCAAGACAGTCATAGGAGCTGCATCCCTATTGTCAATAGTAGCGGACAGTGCGACAGATATAAACAATTTAAACCTTGTAAGTGCTTGTTTGCGAAGCTTGGGCAGGTGGGTTTCTGAGGGTCGATCTTTAGAGAAGTACCCACACGATAAATAATTCAGCAAAGCTGCAACAACACCACTACCAATAAATTCGAAAGTAGATACACCATCTCCTTTACCAAGTTCCTTTAGCATGTCAGATATGATCCCAATTAAATGCTCCTCCAGACCAAATCCAGAAGTTTTAGATTTCCCCTTACCATTAGTCCTTTGGTCATCAACACCAGCATTTAACTTCATGCAAAGATTTTTCAGATGCAAAAGATCCTCAGTAACACCCACTTCAACAGCCCCGGGATCCGACGGAAAGTACTTATCTTTAAAAGTTTTTGCAGCTGTGCTAACAGATAACCGGATACTAGAATTTACTGTTGGATTATCCACAGAACTTGGAGGTGAACCAACACTTACCGAAACAGGACACTTCGAATCGTCCAAAGGATTTCCTTCAGGATTGGAGTTGCCAAACCGTCGCCGATGACGCCTAGAGCGAGAAGAAGACGATCCGGGTATGGACTCGGTATCCTTCTCTGCGGAAGATGCTTGAATAGAGACATTAGTTGCATTTCCTGGTAAAATAAGTTGGTCCACTGCATGGACCACACCTTCTCTGATGAACATTTTAGAGAATGTCCCAGGAAGCTTTTCCATAAGAATTTCAGCAATTTGCAAGGCAGGTATCAAAACATGTGGATCTTTCGATGCCAAGACTCCAGCTAAGAAACTATGTGATAAAAGCAGCAATGCATAAATTTTATAAACCAGTAAAAACTGAAAACATGAGGCAATATCAACTGAGTCAAATTTGTAAATACCTTGATATATTTGTAACGCTTAACAAAGACTGGATCATCTCTGCTGTGCTGAAATACATCAACTTTCCAATGACTGCAAGACATTTGTGCCGAACAGATACATTGACACTAGAACCATATATCTGTTTTAAATGCACACAACCATTATCAGTTATCAAATAGAAACATGAGGAAGCAAAAGAGCAATTTAACAGAACCACTTCTTTCTTAATTAGACAAATTCATGAAGAAAATTTTATTCATGTAATCAACGCAAGAAAAGTTAACCTGTAACAAAACTGGGAGGAGATCCAACCCAAATTGCTTAAGTAGCTCAGGCTGATCATTTAATAGCTTCTCACGAGCCGATATCTCAGGAACATTTCCATTTGTGTCTTCTTGTTTCGCAGAACTACCGGCAGGAGACTTTTTTACAGCAGGCCCCTTTGCAAAGTTGGTGCTGACAGGGAGGGAAATAGTTCCTTGTGGCAATTGGGGAAGAAGCTCGTTTGCCAAGTTTACAATCTCAAATATCTGTGTATCAGAACATAGAATTAGAATACTTCCAACTCTTCACATTGGTAAGATAACTGAAAACAACAAGAATCTACACAATGAATTTCAGGTGAAAGTGAAAATGTCATATGAACCATAGAAAGGAAAAACTACATATGAATAACTAGAAGAAGAATTTTGAAGTACACTATACCTGCTCTGGTGGCCTACTTAATGCAGGAGAAACAGAGGCATTAGAAGAAACACCAGAACCAAATAGAATATCTTTAAGAATACCACTAATTCCGAGAAGAAGCAAAGTTTTAGATCCAAGAGGGGACCCGCTTGCACAGGTTGAAAGAAGTCGGATTAAACCCTGCACATGCCTTGAAGTCAAGAACCAACAACTAGAGGCCAAAGTATTGGACATACATCAAAAAATGTACTTACAGTGTATGTTGGCGTGCTGAGAGAAGCCTGTCCACCTCCAGAACTGCTGTTGGAAATGAGTGATGCAGCTTGTGTTACCAGTCCATGATTGCATAACTCATCTAACTTGTCTGAAGAAGATGCAAATGCTTCAGCTATCCGAGTCAAACAAACGGAGGCATGCTCCAGGACCTACAAAAATAAAAAAATTACATATAATGAATATATAGCTAAAGTTACAATATGGGCTATGGCCTATGGGGACCAAATTTTTCCTCGGATCAAACAAAACTTCCTTAATAGTTAAAAAAATGGATGTTGACAAGAAAAAGTACAGTTTGTATTACATGAAAGTCTGATAATAACAAAACGTAAGCTTACCTTGGAATCATGGTACTGAAGGAGGTTTGTCAGAAGAGGAACAGCTTCCATCACAAAGTCAGCTGCATCTGAAGGAAGCTTCTTGCACATGTTTGCAGCAGTAGACAATGCAACACGCTGAAACGTAGAATTATGTCAATATATGCAAATGAAATGTGACTATCCAAGATTATAACAGCATCCAAATGTACGTATTCACTGATAATTAACCTGAACTCCTGTTGAGAAGAAGTCCAAATAAGAAAGCACGGCCATAAGAGCCCCAGCTCGTAGGCAGGCAGTTGGGTGTTCCTGAGATATCTTCTTTAGAGCTTGAAGGGACTGTTCATGTTAACAAACACGGCAATGAAAGAATTAAGAATCTCATTTCCAGAATACAGAATCATTGCTAAACAAAAGCATATATCTTTTAAAAACATTAAATATGACCAAGAAACCTCGTATTTAATAGTAGTCCTAAAAACAATTAAACATGTTTCAAATTTATTCAGCATAAAATATGTAACATTTGTTCAAAGTTCTCAATATAATTTTCACCAATCACATAATGGGTCATGAAATAGGAAAAACCTGTTCAGCCAAGTCCATATACTCTATAGTGAGCAACCTCGCGCAGAAGATTGAAACAGCTCCGTAATGCACAACAGCAGCACAAGATGAAGGCAACACATCGCAAAGATGTGTTAGCGCCCTTGCTGCTAGAAGCATGATATCAGGATTGCTCTCGTGATTCAGCAACCCCACAAGCACCGGTACAAACGAATCAACAGAGAAAGTACTAAGCGACTCCTCAGTCCCAATAGAAAGCATATCACAAAGCTGTGTCAAAGCCTCGACCTGCTTACCTTCTTCCCCATCTGCACGTAGCCCAAACAGAATCTTCTTCAACCTCCCACTCTGATGAGAGGAAGAAGAACCCATCCCGGATGATGGAAGCAGATCATCCAAACCAGCACCGAGTTTACGAAGAAGACCTTGGAGTGCACTACTTGCAGATGTTAAATTCGGATGCAAAATCCCAACACCACTGTCACTGTCGTTATCATCCTCGTCTCCAGCACCACCAGTTTCCACGTTCAATGAAATCCCTCTTTCTGCATCCCTATCCCTAATCCTAACATCGTGTTCCTTTTCCTTTCCCTTGTCGGAGTTATCTCTTTCCAAATTCTTGCCACGGCGATCACAGCGTGAACCGGAGGATGATTCATTGTTGGAGTCCATAGGAATAGGATTCTTAGGTGGTAAGGGTTCCTTGCTCTTGGATGCGCGTGAACGAGTGTTGGCAGAACGATTTTTAGGAGTGGTGGTGGTGGCGGCGGTGGTTGTTGCTGTTGCAGTGGCGGAAGATGTAGAAGAAGAAGAAGAGAGACGGGCACGTTTACTGGAACGAGTGGTGGGACCGGATGAGGAAGATGAAGGGGCAGCTGAGGAAACCTCCGCCCGCTTCCGACTACGAGTTTCCATACAAAAACCAACCCACCCTGCAATTTGTCAACTCGCTCACCACGGAGCGTTAATTACACTCTCACAAACGCGATGAAAACAACCATTTCCAGCTTCGGATCGATCGAATCTTTGTTTAATTGAATGAATCAATAAAACAACTACCCGATTCGAAACCCTAAATTTTTTTAAGTGATGGAATCGCGCGTGTTTTGAATAACGTGCTCGGTTGAGTGGACCAGTGTGAGAGATTAAGAGAAAGATGTTGAAATTGAGAAGAAATAGGGTTGTTGCAGGAAAACCCTAAAGCAGGGAAAAGGGGTAAAATGGAGAAGAATAAGGGGCAGAAGGATACGAGGCTTTTTTATATGTAATAACTTTCTTTAACAACTTTTGTTTTGGTGTTTTTTTATTTTTTATTTTTGTTCGATGGATTGGTCACTTTCGAAGAACGGAACCCAGCTCAATACTCTCGATGCTACTGTCACACACCGTATATGGCTTCGTTCGATACTAAAACGACGTAGTTTTATCGATCTACATGTACATGTGGAAGCCATGTGTCAGTTATGTGGAAGGATCATGCGGCCCAAATTAACATTCGTGTGCAAATGGCCTCACTCTCTTTCTGGTCTGGACAAATGGATTCGCCGTGTAAAATAAGAAAATTGAGGATTGTAAATTCACTAAATTTAAGATTAATTAAGCATTTTATTATTTTAATAGGATAATGATTTTGTCTTTTAGCAATGCTAATGACAAAATAAAAGGGGTCCTTTAACACAATCTTAAAGTCTATCCAATTAACTTTTTATCTTTGTGGGGATATAGACACAAGTATTCATTCTCATCTTGAATGATACACTAATTAACTATGTTAAGATTTTTATTCGTCTAGCTTTTAATAATTTCTAACAAATTACATAAGGGTGGTAGGGAGTAGTCTTCATAAACACTAGTTATACTAAGTGTAAAGAGTTTGAGAAGCATATGACCTCTAAATCTCATCTTCCCAACACAATATGATATCAACTGCAATAGCTTGAATTTATGCGTGCAAAATATTTGACCAATTTACACTGCTGTAGTAGCCAAATAAATAGGTCTCCAAATAAATAGGTCTCGTTGTCATTACACCTCACCCCCCCCCC
>JBBPBO010000005.1:80345523-80436345 GCA_037974295.1 Cicer cuneatum
CCCCCCCCCCCCCCCCCAAAAAAAAACTCACTCTAATTGTATTAGTTAATTAATTATCATCCATGTTGAGAACCATGTTTCCTAATCACCTTTCTGCCAACAAATCTCGCGCATTGGGTAGACTGAGGTTGTAGGATTATCGACCACCTGCATATGATTGAACACAAAAGAGACAATTGCATACCTCATATGTTGAATACCGCAAAAAATGAATTGATTGCAAATATTCCACCTGGCCAAGAGGATAAATGTTCCAAAATTGTAAACTAGCTTCACAATTAAATGAGGTAAATGCTCCAAGTTGGAATAATGACACCTCATAGCTACCATGTGTAACTCAACTTGTCCAAATATTCACATCATGTAGATCGAAAAGCAGACAATGGACAATCATTTTGTCCTCTTTTTTGCATAAAAGGAAATCAGGAAGAACATTGATGCCTTTAAGACACGAGACTAATTTTGTCATAATAGAATTATGACAAGTATGTCTTATAAATGACTATATGCTCGCTGACAAGGGTATATTGCAAATCCAATACCAAACATGTTGAGCGGGCAAAGATTGTTGTTGAGGTAAAAGCCAACGATGCCCACTTTAAGTTGTGTACTCCAATTCGATTTGGCTTGTCATACCCAAGTGCCTTCAATCACATCCACTGTACAAGGTGTCAACCATTCAATAGCCATAGTGACATTAGAGGGAGCACAATAATCAACTTATCAGTTTTCTACCCATCGCTATATCAAATATCTTTAATCTCGAGACACACAACAATTGCGCCTATACATTAAATTGTATCACTCAAATGTTTTTTTTGGTAATATAGGACTTGAATTAGATGTTAGTGTCTCTGTCTTTTATCTTGGAGGTGAACTCATCTTCAAGCACATTCAAAGTTTTTAAGATAGCTTTCGCAATAGGAAAACCCATAGACGTCTTATTCAAAAATAACTCGTCTTCTTTCAAATATTTATCTGCCAAAATAGAGACCCAAAGATCATCATCATTGTGCAAGAAACTCTAAATCAACTTACCAAGTAATTTCACATTTTAAAATTGCATATCCTAAACCCCAAAACCAAATTTCTTCATCTGTTGAGTAATTTTCTTCCAACTAGTTATGTGCATGGTTTTATCATTACATTCATGCTAAATAAATTTTTTCAATGTCCAACCCAACGTAGCACAAGCAAATCGAGGAAAACATCATATCAACACACTCTAAGTAGGTACTAATGTGAGGACAATCTTAACCAATATCACTCTTTCATGTTTATCAAGAATCTCTCCCTTATGTGTTGTTAATTTCATTGCCACCTTGTCAAAATTAAAAAGAATGTATTCTTTTTTGGGCTGTCCATACATAAGCTCGAAGCCCAAATATTTTTGTCAAACGATTGATGAAATTAATGCCAAAAGGGCATTCTAATTTTTTTCTCGATAGTTCTACATACACCATTAATTTGTCAAGACCGACATTTAAACCTAAAAAAGAACAAACTTTATTCGATATATTGCAAATAACAAGTGTTTGTGAAGGCTTGACATTTACAAACAAGAGTACAATATCTATAAAGAAATTTTGGGTTCGTCTCGAGTAAATTGTAAAGGGTGCCAAATTTTTCCCTTAACTACCTCAATGATCATATGTCATAGCATTTTCATACAAAGTACAAAAATATAAGGTGTCAAAGGATCCATTTGTTGGAGATTACCCATAGGTGCATGCTTTCTAATCATGTTGATAAACTTAATTTTGATGACGTCCCTTGTGGCGGCCTTGCTCCTTTACTAGAAGTTGATACTTTTCTCGACAGTGTAACTTTTTTCTGTTGTTTTTATTTTTTCTACCAAAAAAATAAAATATTTTTTCCGCTAAACCTTGTTGGAGTATATCTTTGTCGAATTGGGCTTGTTTAAAGTATATTGCCCACTTTAGAAAATAAAGTGAAATAATACCAACCGTCAATTATCAAATCAATGATCGATGTGATGTGCATATGTAACAAATCTTGCGTGATTATAATATCAACAATTGATTTATCTAATTTACAAATTTTTCACTTTAGACGAGTCAAATTCATATTTCACATATAATTTTATCTCATAGACAATTATATATTGCATTGTCAAGGGTTACTTCAAAAAAATTGTTGAAAATTTTAGAAACTATTAATGATAATGAATCTAAAAATATAACTTCAAATATAATTTACAAATAAGTATTTCAAAATATTAAATAATGAACGATGTATTAATTTAACACGATGTACATCACTATTTTGTTTTTTGATAATAAATATTTATTGTGTTACGTACGTTCAATAAATTCAACTTAATATGTTTACAACAAAAGAAAATATCAAATCGTATTATAAAAATAAAAACTCTATCCGAATAAAAACATTGTAATTTTCAATTGTAATTGATAAGTGTATTGCAATTATGCGGTCCAGAATATCTTTTACTCGAGTTAAGATTTTTGTTATTTATTCTATTAATATAATTTTGTGCATATGTTTAGTTAGATTTTAAAAACATGACATAAAGAGAATATTTATTGATTTTATTTATACAAAATTACAGTAATTATGTTTGGCATTTCGTTGAAAAATGGATAAAATCTTAACTATTTATAATCTTTTGCGGGTGTGCTTGGCAATAAAAAAAATCAGTTTTTACTTAAACTATAAGATATATTTATTAACAATCATTTATGAGCTTATAACTTATAGTTTATAACATTTTTTGAAACATTAACTCAAGAAGTTTATGGCTCTATTTGGTAAGGTCAAAAAATGAACTTATAAATTCTGTTTGGTAACAATAATTTACCAGCTTATAGTTTACATTGTTTAATAGGCTAATTAAAGTAGTCTATGAACTTTTAATTTACAGCTTATCATTTTTTTTTAATTTTACCTTTATTATTGTAATTAAAATATTTCTATAATTTATTTATTAGAATTTAAAAAAATTTAAATAAATAATTTATAGCATTTAAAATGATTTATTTATTACAATTTGAAATCAATAAACTAGGTAAATAAAAAAAATCTTAGATTAATAACTATTTTCTTTTTAATAAATAAACCGTTAATTTTACCAAACACATCATCTAACTTAACAATTATCAACTAATTTGACAAAACAGAGGCTATAATCTTATAGCTTATAATTTTTTCTTCTAATTTTACCTTTATTATTGTAATTAAAATTATCTATCCCCCTATATAAGTTATTTATTGTAATTTAGAATAAATAATTTATACAATTTTAAATAGTTTTAATAAATATAATTTTAAATCAAATAATTTAAAATAAATAAGAAATAAAAAGTATATGAGATTAAGAAATAATTTATTATAATTATAATTTATGTTGGAATACAATTTAAATGCCTTAAAAAAATTAGTTATAACTATAAATATGTAAAAAAAAAAATTTAAAGTTTAACTTAAAAAAAATAAAATTATAAAATAAAATTTTTATTAAAATATGAGATTAGAGTATGAAATTGGGATTCCAGCAATTATTGATTATCAACTATGATCTAAGCTTACAAAATAAATAGTTTGAGAGACATTTTGCCTTGCAATTTGATATGGCATTTACCGTGCCGACAACTTGTTACGCTGGCCACTGCTACATTTTTTTTAGAATAAATAAATAAATAAAAATGATAATAATTATGAACATTTAATTGATTAATCGCATAGATACTTTGCTTTCTTCGTCGGTCAATCGCTGTTGAATTTTGGTTCCCTCTTCAATTTCAGCCGTTTCATTCATTCCTCTGCCCCACTCAACCCCATCCAATCCCTAGATTTATGGATAATAACAGCACCTCTTAATCACTTTCCCCTCATTTTTATGCATACACATTAAAAACACTCAATTCGTTTCTTTGCACTACCGTTTCACCATAGTAGTAGTAACGATGGTGAAGTAAAAAATAGATCCCGATCTTGAAACTTTGTAAATCAAGTCAACTGTAGATTCAATTTCAGTCAGAGATGGGTTTTTTCAGTACTATTTTTGGGTTTTTTGGATTCGGAATTGGGATTTCCATTGGTCTTATCGCTGGCTATTTTCTTTTCATCTATTTTCAACCTACCGATGTTGAGGTATGTAGCGTGCCGCATGAATGATTTTTCAAACAAAATACCGAACCCCTATTCTGTTAACTCAGGGTTTTTGTAACTTTTAACTATGTTTTATGGATTATACAGGATCCCGAGATTAAGCCACTGGTGGATCAAGATACTGAAACTTTGGAAGGAATGCTTCCTGAGATTCCAAACTGGATTAAAAATCCAGACTTTGATCGGGTAAATTTAAATTAACTAGTTAACTAGTACTACATAATAACTAAGCTACATTTCTATCTGTGGGTTTTAGGATTTAGCTGCTGAACTTTTATTTCTTTTTTATTTTCTTTTTTCGAGGTTGATTGGCTTAACAAGTTTATAGAATTAATGTGGCCTTATCTTGATAAGGTATGTTGTTTTAATATGCTTTAACAACCCTTCTCAATTAGTAGCATTTGACTGTTTTGCTTCTGCTTGTTCTGTTTTTGAATTATGTTTTTGGTTTTCTTTTTATTTTCATATTTAGGCAATTTGTAAGATGGCGAAGAACATTGCTAAACCCATAATTGAAGAGCAGATTCCAAAATATAAAATTGATTCAGTTGAGTTTCAAACACTCACTTTGGGGTCCCTACCCCCAACTTTCCAAGGTTTGTTGATCTTGACACAATGCATTCTTGGATAAGAACCTTTTAATTGTCTGCACAAATACTTAGGATATTGTCAATGTTTTTATAACTGATAGCTAATTTCAGAGTCTCTCCTTTTTTTTTTTTTTTTGGGTCAAATAGCCTAGTGGCTAGACTCACACACCTAGTGTGGAGAAGTGGGGAATCTCGGGTTCGAACCTGGACCCCTGCATATGTTTGTCCTTGCAGCTACCAATTGATACATTTCAGAGTCTTTTATTGTTTGTAAATGAATGGATATAACTTTCTGTAAATTCTCCTCTTAAATATTGAGGTTTGAAACTAAAATTTATCACTGTTGTACTTTCTTTGACATGGCCAAACTAATTCAAAGAAATTTCACGTGTTATAGGATGCATTTCCCCATATGACCCTCTTTTGCGTCTTATTTTGTTATGTGTGAGAGTGAAGCAATTGTTAAAAGTCGTATAAATTACTCTTTTTTATGTCTTCATATCTGCTCACAAAGGGTTTATTGCACTTTTCCCACTTTTATTTTTTACACACAAAATTCATTTATGTCTTGATAACTTATTTGTGATATTGTATGAATATTCTTAATACTTCCTGTCATATTCATAGGAATGAAAATTTATGTGACTGATGAGAAGGAGTTGATTATGGAGCCTTCTATAAAATGGGCTGGAAATCCTAATATCACTATTGCCGTTAAGGCATTTGGGTTGAAAGCAACCGTTCAGGTAACTTTGTTGTGTGCATGTGTTAGTAGAGAAATGATAGATTTTTCTGTTTTTTTTATGCTGAAAGGTTTGTAGTTTTTCAGGTTGTGGATTTGCAAGTTTTTCTTTTGCCTCGCATTACTTTGAAGCCTTTGGTTCCAAGCTTTCCTTGCTTTGCGAACATCTTTGTGTCTCTCATGGAAAAGGTTGGTGACTGTTGAGTATGTTACCCGTAACACAACACACAAAAAAAACTTACTTTGCTTACCCACTTGAATTTGTAGTATAAGACAAATTAAGTAGAGTACTAGATAGTGTGTTGGTGGTGGTTGTTAGCTTTATTCATGTTTTGAGCATATCCCGAGACCAAAAGAATAGTTTCTAGTTGAAATTAATGTTGATAGAAACCACTTACTGGATGATAGAAATTTTTAATCTTAATGGGAAGGAGGAGCTGGGATAGGCCTTTTCATTCTGACCTCTCTATGTACAGACACACAATACATGGCCTTCTTTCATGTAATACTTCTGTCTTCTTTTGTTGCATGGATATTTGAAATGCTGTTTTGTTCTCATGAGGTCTTGAAATTTATGAGAATGTAGCTTATTAGATCAGTAATTATTCTTTAGGACAGCTAAGCATCTGGAAATCACGTCCCTTATTTCACCGGCATACCCTTACTGACATAGGTTACATTTGCATTAAAAAAACTCATCAGAGTCATTGGTGATTAAGAAATTAAAAATTGACTTCCAAAATCTTTTGGGAGATTGAAGGAATATTATAGTAATGATCAATGACCTATCTTTGAGCTAACGGGATCAAATACAAATAGCCTTTGATTTCGTTCCTTATTAATAGTCTAACAATTTAAAATATAATTTTGTTGTTTTTGGGATGGGTTGCTTTTACTTATATGTAATCATTTAAATGATTCGCGATTCCATGCTTATGAAGATGGTATCTGAAGTTATTATATTCATTTTTATGATAACTTTGATGATGCTGGACTTCTAACCTTTTCCTTTATAATTTGCTACTTGATTTAATTTTGAATGTTAGAGGAAACCTTGGCACTTGTAATTATGTTGTGTGTAATACATCTAATATTTATTCTCCATCTCTTTGTTTTTGTTGTACATTAACGTGCAGCCACATGTTGACTTTGGGCTAAAGCTTGTAGGGGCCGATCTTATGTCTATTCCTGGTGTCTACAGGATTGTTCAGGTATGCAGCCTGTAACTTTTGATCTGTTTGTTTGATTCCCCCTCTGATCGTAATGTTTGAGGCCTAAATTTGCTTCAATTCGTCTTCCGCACTATAAGCGGGAGTGACAACTGTCCTGCATAACAGACAGTCTCCCATCCTAGAAATGAACCATTGTTTGCTCAAGTGGATCTTATTTTGAAATGTGATATTTTCACTGGAAACCTTTGATTTATGTATGCAATGTTATGCACAAAACATCATGCTTGAAGAAGGATGGAAGAATTATCATAAAATGATATCTTGCATCCAACTGGAGTTGCTATATGTGTGTGACAGATAGAAATTTGATTGCCAAAGAAATATAACCAATGTATTCTTGATTGATTTGACATGTATAATAATAATATAAACATGATGAAATAAAAAATGTAGAGTTCTGAGATTGAATGGTTTGTGGGCTTTTCAGCTGTTACTGAGTAGTTCATTGAGGTATAGTTGTACGTGGTGCCAGTTGGATGTTTTCACCCTCTTTGCTAGAAGCCATCCGTTTAGTTTAAGCTGGATGTTTTATCCTCCGGTAGAGTTAGAACTTAGAATCTTAAATTCATGCATTTGCTGGATTAGTTATAAAAATAACATTTGGTTGGATGCATCTGTTGGACTGAAAGATTTTGATGGCCATTTTTAATCTCTCATTCTCCAATACCACCTTGTTATGAAGTTTTATTATTGCAGAATAAAGCAAAACAGAAAATTGATGGTAATCTAGCATATATTACTTTTTCTTCGTTCTGGAATGTATATTTGTGGTTATAGCTAATAATAGAGAAACAAAATATCGCCCTTCATAACATATATCCATGTCTTTGTCATTGTCTTTAGCTACTATTGGTTTTATTCAGTATTTATGGCTATTAAACTAATTTAAAGTGTGTTTCCAGGAGCTTATAAAAAATCAGGTTGCAAACATGTATCTATGGCCCAAAACCCTGGAAGTTCAAATATTAGATCCGGCGAAGTATGTTCCTTCATTTTTTTTAAAAAAATCTTCATGATATAATGGTATGTTTACCTTTTAACTCATTTCTGTTTTTGTTCTTTTTTTCTGGAATCTTAGAGCTTTGAGGAGGCCTGTTGGAATTTTACATGTAAAGGTTATGCATGCCATGAAGTTAAAGAAGAAAGATCTTCTTGGTGCATCTGATCCTTACGTGAAACTAAAGCTTACTGATGATAAGATGCCATCAAAAAAGACTACTGTGAAACACAAGAACTTAAATCCTGAATGGAATGAAGAATTTAATTTGGTAATCAAAGATCCAGAGTCGCAGGTTTTACAGCTCACTGTTTATGACTGGGAACAGGTAAACCTCATGAGCTGAAAGGTTTATTCTTGTGATATCTTGACTAAATGTTGTTTTTATGTCTTTGCTAAGGTTGGGAAGCATGACAAGATGGGTATGAATGTGATTCCTATAAAAGAACTTTCCCCTGAAGAGCCTAAAAGTTTTACCCTGGATCTTTTGAAAACTTTGGATCCCAATGACGTTCAAAATGAGAAATCGCGAGGACAGATTGTTGTGGAATTGACTTATAAACCACTCAAGGAAGAGGAGATGGGCAAGGGCTTTGATGAGACACAGACAATACCAAAAGCTCCTGAAGGCACTCCAGCTGGTGGAGGTGTGCTTGCAGTTATAGTCCATGAAGCTCAAGATGTGGAAGGAAAGTACCACACCAATCCACACGTACGTCTTATTTTCAGAGGAGACGAGAAAAAGACTAAGGTACAAGATCCCAAGAAATTCCTACATTTCTTTTCTTTTCTTCAAGAATAAATAAAATATCAGGCTCCCTAACCTTTTCCCTATATAGTATGTTGAAAAGCCTCTTTACAAGCTGGGGTTTTAATATGCCTCAACAGTTTCTGAAATTCTTTCCACTTAACTAATCAGTGTAGGCCGTCATTAATATATGCTACTTAAGAGAGGGTGGTTATGGGTATAGGCTCTAACTTGGTAAATCTTTTACGGAGCACAGTATCTCCCAAAAGCTTTTAATCAAGTGAGTTGAATGAAATGAAGAAGTGTCTTATTTGTGATAGAAAAATGTTACTCGTGCTTAAGGAAAATTTTTGCCGGCTATATGGTTGGCAATGTTGTATGGAATCAAATGTGTAGTCTAACAAGAAATAAGCTCAGTGTTGCAGAAATAAGTATATCATGAATCAGTTAATACACAAGGCAAAATAGGATTGTGAATGAATGCATTAAGGTAGCCCTGTTTTGGAAAAGATAGTAGAATCTCACGTTAGATGGATATGGATCCTCTCTTTTCATCTCTCTCTATCACCCTCTCCATCCTCTATATCTCTCTTCTTTTGTCTCTTTTTTACCCTTCAATTCTTTATTCTCTCTCATCCCTCCCTTTGTAATGTGAAGGAGAGGATTCAAATCATCCATTTAGAGCTTGACTTTGAAATATATAGGCCAAGTCATTAAGAAGAATTTTAATTTTAAATGGTTTGTTTAGATATGATTCATGATACTATAATAACTTAGTTTTGATGATTCATGCGGCTAAACTGACCTTGTGGGAAAAAGCTTTAGTTGTGGTTATTGTTTGTGTATTAATACGTCCAAAAATAGAAAACAATATATTGGACGTAACAAAGATAAATATTGATTAGAATGGTAGTGATAAATGTACATTACATTCAGATCGAAATCTGTTTTTTTTTTTGTGAAATGCTTATGATACATTGGTTACTACTACAGCGCATAAAAAAGAACAGAGATCCAAGATGGGAAGATGAGTTCACATTTACAGTAGAGGAGCCTCCCACCAATGATAAACTACACGTGGAGGTCGTCAGCACTTCATCACGAAACCTGCTACATCAAAAGGTACATAATTTTTAACAACTTTACCATTCCGAATTCTGTAAGCATTATTAGTAACATGATTATGCCTTTTAGAAAGTTAAACCTTAGTGAAAGTTAGATTAGGGAACCTAAATTTGTTGAACAGAATTAAAGTACTAGTGGAATATTCACAACATTTAATGATTCAAAATCCAAATAACTAAAAATGTAGAAATTTGAATTACACACCTCTTTTCAGGAGAAGTTTGAATTACACTCTCCTTCCTTAGGTTAAAATCAACACTACTGCTCTCTAGAAAGTAAATATGTATTTCGTTTTTCACAAAAAATATGTATTATGTTTTAACCTATTTTAATATTATGTCATAATATCTATTTTTTACTCACCGTCATTAATATATGATTTTAAACTCCTACTATCAACTATGGAATGATAAAAGTTAAGAAAACTATATCAGTGGTCCTTTAACTCAATGTAAAGTTTCAAATAGTTTTTTTTCCGTGTCAAGTTAGTCCCTTTTTCTTGTCATGTTAGTTCTTTATGTTGAAAAACGTCAACAATGTTGTACCAAACTTCATTTTGTCTTTCCAAATCTTAATTTGAACAATAAGAAGTTCAAAATTAGTTAACAATAATATTGAAGATTGTAAAGAGAGAAAAGATTTCACCGAAAGGATCATCTCAAGTTGTTTGCCACCATTAAAACGTTCCTCTATGCTATAAAATAGACAAAATGGCAACTTCATTTAAACACTTGAATCTTAGCCTGACTTTGAAACAGAAGTGCTTTGCCCTAGAAATATGGCAATTTTATTTTCTGTTTTCCCCATTTATGCTAGTGGATATATGATTGTATTTATTCCGTAAAAAAAAAAATTATATATGATTGATTTTCATTTGTCTCTGTTGCTCCTTCCGGCATTAGGAATCCCTGGGTTATATCAACATCAATCTTGGTGATGTTGTTTCTAACAAGAGAATCAATGAGAAGTACCATCTTATAGACTCCAAGAATGGTCGCATCCAGATAGAGTTGCAGTGGAGAACTTCATAAAGAAACATGATGATAAAATCCCCAAAACCATATGTTAAAATTTAGTCTTCCATGCGGTGTAACGGTGAGAAGGGCCTTTCTTGTATTTGTGTGAGTTAGATTGCTTTTATTTGTCAATCATGTACATGCCTGTCATAAAAAGGTTGAAATAGCAAAAGCACATATATGGTTTGATTTGGATATATATACACTCTATATGACATGATCAAAGACGACCCCTATAACAACGTTTTGGTCTTGTGGACAAAGTATTATGTTTTTTTAACTGAAAAAAAAAAAGACTCTTCTACTTGATTTATATTTCTTTTGAAACTCTATCTTTTTCATTTTTCTCTATTATATTAGCGCATTATCATCCCATTTTTAAGTCTTTTTATATCTCTCATAGTAAGAAACAATCTTTATATTTGCTTAAATATCTTTGGCATTTGTCTAGTGGTATCAATGCTGCCATGCTTAAGATAAACCTATGTACACAATGGTTTGTTAATCGCTTTTGAATTTGAATGAAATTATTTAACAAAATAAGTATTTCTATGTTTAATTATTGATAATGTAAAAATATTTTATATAAATTTACAATTATATTTTACTGAGGGATATTTATGCAGTTATTTTAGAAAATATGATTGAATCTAGGTATAATTTTTTTGTTGTTAATTTTTTTAGAGTGCTAACAACATATTCTTTAAAACACTTTTTAATACATTTTCTTTGATCGATTGAAATTCACTTAAATTCTACCAAATCATGTGGATCTTATCTACATTTTAATCCATCAAAAAGAGTATTAAAAAGTGTGTTGATAGTATTATTCTTTTTTTTTTTCCCTTCTTTTCTCGTATGTTTATTGAACTTTTATTTTTAATAAGTAACCGGAAAACCATATGAACCAAAATTGTACCTTAAAAAGCCAACTTGTTAGTATTCCAAACATTACAAAGGCATGAAATGAAAGAATATTTAACAAGATGAGTCTCGTTGATGGTATTAAAATAAATTAATGTATTTCATCAATAAATTAATAGAAAAATGTATATTAAAATAAATTAACTCATCGTCTTTAAGTTTTAGTTTAACTGACAAATGCTGATATTGTTAGGTTGGACGTCTTGTTCCAGATTGAAACTCGGGATTTTACAGTTGTGTGAGTTAATTATGATGAAATTTACCATATCTTCTAAGACAAGAAAAAATATAAAAAATTTAACTCATCTTATTTCAATGCACTTATTGCTACAGAGCGTCTTAGTCATTGCATATTGGATGCAGTTCAAAACGATTCATGGAAGTCCATCAAGTTTGGATATCCCGACCCTTCAATCTCCCACTTGATGTTTGCTGATGATATTATTTTTATAGTTGAAGCCTCAATTGATCAAGCAAACACGACTAGGGATATTAGTAATACTTTTTGCTCCCACTTTGGCCAATAGATTAGTACTCCTAAATCCAAGGTTTTCTTCTCAAAACTAGGCAAGTCATGGAAGATCCTATTAGCACTATCTTGAATATTGGTGCTACTAAAGACCTTGGGAAGTATCTTGGTATCCTTATCATCACTATTAGATCTTCTTATGCTTTCATTGTTGATAGAGTTAAGAATAAACTATCTGTGTCGAAAGCTCCGAATGAAAAGGGGGATCTTGGTTTTCGTAGCCAGATAATGGTTAAGGCTAATTATACGATAAATTTGGGGTGGAATATGATGTCAATCAAGATGCTCTATGGGTTCGGATCATACACTCGAAATATAATTATGGTTACTTGATTAAGTTGCACATTCAAAGTGGCTCTAAAGTTTTTCATATCTGGTGACGAATTACCAAATATTGGCTTAAAGTGAAAAATGATATTTCTTAGATTATTTGAAATGACTACTCTATTATATTTTGGCTTGATGATTGGGTATCGAGAGTTGATAAATTATGCGATCATGCAATAGCCATCCCTCCATATGTTGTGAAATTTCATGTTAATGATTATGTTATTGAGAATGGATTGAATTGGTCTATGATCAATCAGTCTCTTCCTAATAACATTTGCACAAAAATGGCAAGTCTTAAGTCTCCTCTTGTAGGTTAGGATGATATTCCTATATGAATATTTTCTATTGATGATTTTTTCACTATTAAATCTATGTACCAAGCTCTGTGTTAGTTAACTTGTAATTCAAGTAAAGCATTAATTGTATGTAATCACTAACTAATTAACCACTTGATTAGTTAGTTAGCTTGTTAGAAGTTAGTTAGAATGAATGTGATCAAATTCATGTAAAAATAGCATAGTCATTTCAATAAAATTAGTCCATTCATTCACTTTGATTCATCTTTTCTGGTTTACTTGCATTGCAAGCAACAATTTAAAACACTAACACTCTGTCAGCATATGACTCTACTCCATCTTGGTCCCTTAATTACAACCTGGTGTGGAAATGAATTGGACCTCCTAGAACTCGTACCTTCCTTTGGAAGTTTACACACGAACAACTTATGACTAATGTCAATAGAAGCCATTGGAGTATGTCGGATACAAATGTTTGCATCAGATACTCCAAAGCTCTGGAAACCATTATGCATGTTGTTAGATATTGTGATGTGGCACATAGTCTTTTGGAGAACTTTATAAACTATGGAAGATGAGCAATGGAGTTCTTTTTTAGCCTTGGGCTTTCTCAATGGATTGAATTTAATCTTACATTAACTGATGTTGGCTCGATTAGAGGCCATTGACATCAGGTGTTTGGAATCATGGTAAATATGTTGTGGATGGATAGGAACCAATTACTTTTCTCAGGAACGTAACTTAATCCTGAGCAATTTTTGCAATCCTTTAATAAACAATTTTCCTCCATTCATCAACATCTTTATTTTTTTCCCTCATTCCTTTAAAGAGGTCTAAAAGGGAAATAAATGTTAAATTGCACCATCTTGATGTTAGTTCTTTCCAGCTCAATATTGATTGTTCTTATCATGTCACAACAAGCCTCACTGCTTGTGGAGAGCTTATTAGCGATCCTAGATGAGTTTATATTTGTGGTTTCTTTTGCAATCTTGGTCGAGCTACCTTTATGTTAGCTGAGCTTTGGGGGCCGATTCGTGGTCTCAAACTGACTTACAATTTGGATTTGACTACTATTTTGGTGAAAGTGAACTCTCTTTCTATAGTCAAAATGATTCAGTCACGGAAAACGAGTAATCTCTATCTTACGCATCTTCTTCAAGAAGTCATCTCTCTTGTGGATCGTGAGGAATAAAGTTATGTTGTTAACCACGTCTATCGTGAAACTAATTGATGTGTAAATAAACTAGTTAATCTTAATCTTAATGATGATTTTAGTATTGTTGATCTACCTACTCCCCCTCCTAATCTACCTATTCCCCCTCCTAATCTATTACTTCTCCTTGATTGATAATTGTAGAAATATGTCTTCTTTTTTCCTTAAGTTTTCTTTATAATTTTCTTTTTTATATAAAAAATAACAATTTAATAAGTTATAGATATTAGTGTTAAATATACAAGATAAAGACGGAAAAAATAGTTGTAAATATACAATTAATTTTACCTTAATATGTATACACTAACATAATAAAAACATTTATTTATAAAGTTAGCTCAACTGACAAATGTTGATATTGTTAGACTGAATATCTTATCTCAGATTCAAAACTTGAATCTCGCACTTGTGTGCTTTGTAAGTTGTATTTACCACTTCATCTATAAAACAAATTGAGTATAATTTTCATACACTAACAATATAATTTTTTTACACAATGGATGCATTATGATCATTCATATACATGACTTAAGGACTTATGAGTTGTAATCATTTGAGAATCTAAAAGAAAAAATCTTTATGGTGATTGTACCTAAAAAAAAACTTTACCGTAAAAATGTATATAAATTAAATTGAAAAAAATTATGTAGAAAGATTATGAAGTAGTTTGTATTTGTAAGGAAGTAGTTAGTATTTGTAAGGAAGTAGTTAGACTTCTTGTGTATATTTTGCAAGGATACTTTTTAATATTTATCTAATAATAATTTTAAATTCTAATTCCTTATTCAATAAAAATTAAAATTATTGGATTGATAATGAAAAATGTGTACACTACTATCCGAAGAATATATTTCATACTTAACAATTGTACTTATATCTTCATAAATTTTTTAAAATGTTAAGTATATTTTTGATTTTTTTTTTTCTGTTTTATCAATTCAAATTCACTTTTTTTTTTTAATTTTATTTTCCAAAGATTTTCAGGCCAGAAAAAAAAAAGATTTTCTATAGTTACCACCAATAAACTTTTTTTAAATTTTTCGATACGGTACTACCGGAAAACTTTTTAAATTATCGAAAAACTTGAAAACTGATTTCCGGAATATAAATGAACTACCGGAAATATTTTTTCAAATTTTTGGGTAAGGAAGCGTAAAATTAACATTACCGGAAACCTTCCTCAGAAGGTTTCAGGTAGTGTTTTAATTTTTTGTTTTTCAAGTTTTCCGATAAATAAGCGTAAAATTTACACTCACAAGTTTTCCGGTAACCACCAGAAACCTTCCTCACAAGTTTTCGGTAGTGTTTCAATTTTTTTTTAAAAAAAATTTTTAAATTTTTTTTTTCAACTACTGAAAAACTTGAAAAAAGATTTCCGGTAAAGAAGCGTAAAATTAACACTACCTGAAAATTGAGGAAGTTTTCCGATAATGTTTCAATTTTTTTTTAAACTACCGGAAAACTTGAAAAAAGATTTTCATCACAAAAATGATTTACCAGAAATCTCTTTTCAAGTTTTCCGGAATAGATATGAACTACTGAAAAATTTAAAAAAAGTTTTTCGAAAAACACATGAACTATCAAAATACTTGAATTAAGTTTTCTAGAATACAAATGAACTACCGGAAAACTTAAATGAAGTTTTTCGGTTGAGTTTTCTAAAATTCACTCACTTTTTTCAGAAATATCAAATAATAAAATAGTGAATTTTTTTAGATTTTATACTTTATATAACAGCAAAAACGTAATTAAAAATAAAAGTAAAACATCATTTTCTTACATATGGGGGTGTGTTGTCGTGAACATGTGAGCCCATAAACCAAAGCCACGTGGCAATAGAGTAATGCGAAGCACGGGAATATGTGATTGGAACCACCAAACGAAACCAACCCACATTCACTTATCCATTTCCATACACAATCGCAGTGCAGCAACTGGTGTCTTCAGTTTTCTCCGCCAAACAAATCAAAACAGTTATTCCGTTGAGAATGGCGTTACCGGTGGTTGTAGACGCAGAATACCTCAAAGAGATCGACAAGGCTCGCCGCGATCTCCGCGCACTCATCGCCAACAGAAACTGCGCTCCTATCATGCTTCGCTTAGCGTAACTTCTTCTCCTTCTCTTTTTTTTCTTTTCTTCAATCAATCAATTACTCTTCATTCTCAGATTTCATTGTTTTCACCGTTACTCTGTTCGTTAATTACACGGTCAACACTTCGATCGTGCGGTGCAATTTTATTACTATTATATTATTTAATTGTCATGTTTGATAATTTTCTTAATCTGATGCAGGTGGCACGATGCGGGCACTTACGATGCTAAAACGAAGACCGGTGGACCTAATGGTTCTATACGGAACGAGGAAGAGTTTTCTCACGACGCTAACAATGGATTGAAGAAGGCAATTGATTTCTGTGGTTTGTTATTCACTTTTACTTATATTTCCTTAAATTATAATTCAACGATTACTTATTGACATGACATGTAGGCTTGATTTAGATTTATATAGTTTCATGGATTTTCCTTTTATTAGAATAGAATCAATTCCATTATAAATAAATAAAAAAGTAGAATCAATTCCAGTTTCCAATTATTTATCTCTACTAGGAAGCTTTTTGTTGTTGTAAAAATAGTATGAATATTCAGTTGGTTGAAACAATGTCGGTGTCATTGTCTTTCTGACAGTTGTCTTGTTTTTTTATGTCACAGAGGAAGTGAAGGCAAAACATCCTAAGATCACATATGCAGACCTTTATCAGGTGATCATTTCTTCATTCAGTTGTTATGAAAATCTGCAATGAATTCAATAATTTTGTGATTAAGTCGTTTGGTAGAAATTGTAGAATAGGGTCAACGACTTTCAATTTTGTCTGGAGTGTGCAACATAATCGATGGATAAAATTATTTATCTTATTCCTATTGTGAGGCTCCTTTTTTCTGCTACTTGCAACTCAAATTATTCTCTTTATACATTGTTTGTGATTCTAGACAGGCAAAACTTAGGATGCTGCTTTGCTTAGGGTTTTTCCTACAGTGTTAGGTGGAACTTGTTTATCCAGTTCTTGTTTCTATTTTGCTACTTGATCATGGTTGAATCTCATTATTAGGTGATGTATGAATCTTGAAGTTACATACATAACCTGCCCTTAGATTAAGTGCCCTGTTACAGACAAGGCCTTTCCTCTCATGATGCATGACAATTCCGACCTTTAATCATTGAGTATTGCGCTTGCAAAGAGATTGTCTAGTTTTACATAGTTAATCTGCTCGTCGTGGTTGTTCTGTTTGTTTTTTTAATTCTTTTTCTCTTTTCTCTTGTAGGATGATATGTTATCCTTTTTTCTTTCCCTGTACTTGTTTATCTCTAGTCTCTATAAACCCTCTTTTCTATCCAAAGAAGAAAAACAGTTGGTTGTTTTATTCAATTACTACTTTCAGGCTTGGTTATCTTGGCCTAATGACGTAATACTTTGTGTGAGATTCCAAGATTTTTGACAAAGTTGTAAAGGATTATGCCATGCCTTGACTTTGGATAAGGGGGATTATTCTTTGATGAACCATTTTAAGGGGGAAAACTAACATATTCGCTCTTTACAAACTTTTATTTTCTGAACTCTTTATTTGGTTGGCTGTTTTATGTGATTTGAGAGAGCATATGCATTTTTAGTATATGAAGATTACAGCAGCACCTTGTTCTCTTAAACAAATTTGGACAGCGTCTAGTCTCAATCATTAGAATGACACTGATGACCTCTGAAGCAATTACAGAAGTACACTTCAACTTTGATAGTTAAGAAATGTATAAATGTGAAACTCAAGTTCCTGTGGAAGCTAATGGATTGAGTTTCAAGTTTCATCAACTTAGCTTTTTACCTAGTTGAGGTGTACTTCTTTTGTGACTAGTTTTTGACATGCATCCGACCTTAATGCCTAATATTTCTATAATGAAGTTGAACGCCGTTTCATTTTCATGTATAGTAGTTTAAAGATTTGCCATTGTTGGGAATTTAATTTTTGAAAATATAAGATTCCCTTAATTACTGTATAAGTTTCTATCGAATAAAGACATTTATTGGATTTTCTTGTATATCACATAATTATATAAACTGTTTAAATCCAGTACATATTGACTCCAGATTATATATGAATTCGTTAGTGATGAAGAACTAAACCAGCTGCCACATTGATTATGTGAATCTGAACAAAAATTATTTCTTTCCCTTGTACTTCCAGCTTGCAGGTGTTGTTGCAGTTGAGGTTACTGGGGGTCCCACAGTGGATTTCACTCCTGGAAGAAGGGTATGTTGTGCCATACCTTTTGTTAGAAAATTAGCTGTTTGTGAAATCCCTGAATTTCACCGTTCTGTAATTTTCTATCTAATGTAGGATTCAAAAGTAAGTACCAGAGAAGGGAGGCTTCCTGATGCTAAACAAGGTGAGTTCTAATTTTTTATTAGTGGTACAGCAATTTTGTTCACTCGGGCTTAATGTTGTCAAATAGTGGTGATAGCGGCACTATAGTGCTATAGCATTGTGGATTTCGATGAATCCGCTATGAAAACCGCAACGCTATCCTAGTTTTGCTATTAGGACAATAGCGGCCGATAATCCAATTTCTGATAGCTGAAATAGTGGCAATCATGGAAAAAATAGAAATATTTGGTTTTTTAAAATTAATAAAACTGAAGATTTTGCATGAAGTGGCAAACATGGCCTATTTATTTTTATAATGGAAATGTAAAGAGTTAGTGAGTATTGCTCCTATATTTACTGTAATATGCATACCGTTAAATATATATCCATTCCCTTTTTTATTTGTATGCAACATGCCTTTATATATATATATAGATAATTGACTTATTTCAACCTCTATGTGGCCTCCGCTATTTGACCGCAACGCTGCCTGCTATTTCACATAGCAGACTTTTGGTATTTCGTTATTTTTCTGCAATCTGCTATTGATAACATTGCTTGGACTTGGTATATATCTTACCATTGCCCATGAAAGTTTTTTCCCCTCCGAATTCCCTTCACATCAATGAGGTTAAGAATGTAATATGAAAGCATATAAACATTTCAATGCTGTTGGTAGGTGTGCCGCATCTTCGTGATATCTTTTATCGTATGGGCTTGACTGACAAGGATATTGTTGCACTGTCTGGGGCACATACACTGGTGATTCTCCTTTCAGATATGTCTTTTGAGTACTTGCTGTAACTATGGCCAGAAATTCATATTTTGTTTTCCGTGTTAAAAGGGAAGAGCACATCCAGAGAGATCAGGGTTTGATGGCCCTTGGACAGAGGATCCTCTGAAGTTTGATAACTCATACTTTGTGTAAGACTTACGTTGTTTGCATTATTATTCATTTTTTGCCTTATTTTCAAGGACATTTGTAGACTTTAAGCTTTGCCTTCCAACATGATAAGAGCTTGATTTTTATTTACTGTTAAATATCGTTGTTAATATCAGGGGACTTTTGAAAGAAGGTGCTGCTGGACTGCTTAAACTTCCAACAGACATGGCTTTATTGGATGATCCTGAATTTAGCCATTATGTTGAGCTGTATGCGAAGGTAATTGGGATTGTTTAATTAAAATAACATGTATATAATTCCTGCTGAAAACTGATTTGTTGCTGTCATGCCAATTAATTAAGGTTTTTCAGTAGCATTTCATTAGTCCATTTGTAACTTGCAATCTGGTTACAAATGCCCCAAGCTAGTAAAGTTGTTGCATGTTATTTGAGACTATCTCAAAGATTTCCCCTTGTGCTAGTTGGGTGGTAAAACCAACAGATTTCTTATTTAATATGTGATAGTCTAATAGATATGAATTTGACTCCTCTAAAGTGAGAAGTTGGTAAAGTGAATGAATCGATTGTTGATATTATAACCATCCATGATTGGTCATGCGTGTGCACATAATATCAATAATTCATTTTATCATCAATTGTTGGTATTACTCACTTTATACTCTAAAGTGAGTTACTCACTTTAGAGAAGTCAAATCCAATAGATATAGGCCCTTTCTACTCTGCCAACTACTGACCATAAGCTGGTCTTGTTTTCCTTCTACTATAGAATAATAAGCTTCAAGATTTACATTAAACTAAATAACTTGCTTATTAGAGCCTCTGTGTGAAGTTTCTATTTTGCTCCAAATCCATTGAAGAAAATCAATAGGGTGTCTATTTGCATCTAAGTTCTGACTGCTGTTGATCAATCATTAAATTAAATGAATCTGTCTGCTGTTTCTTGTTTTTTTCTCTTCTTTCTAACTCTTCCTTTGGCAGGACGAGGATGCGTTTTTTCGAGATTACGCTGAATCACATAAGAAACTTTCAGAGCTTGGGTTTGTGCCAAGTTCAAAGGCGACTTCTCCTAAGGATGGGACCATACTGGCACAAAGCGCTGTAGGAGCTGCAGTTACCGCTGCAGTGGTGATCCTCGGTTACTTGTATGAGGTTCACAAAAGAGGGAAGTAGGCTTGGATTTGCTCATCTCTGTTTGATGTCATGTCTATGTGGCCCATAATGCAGTATAGGGTTCATTTTTGCAGTTTCAGTCTATGTTTTCTTAGTACCAATAAGAATAATGCTACAGTCTAAAGCTATTGAGTATATGAATAGATTATAATTTATAAATACAAATACAACTGAATATTCCATTTTAGAGCAGCATTATTACTATGTAGTATGTACATACCAATTTCAATAGTCCTAGTTATGCGTTCGTTTTCTCTGGAAGATCAGAAAAGGAGGATAGTTAATTCGTTGTGTTAGTGTATGCTACTTGTAATTTACAAGAATTATTATAATTGCAACATAATGTACTAGCCGAGAGAAACCGATTCATGTTTAACACAAATCTTCAATATTAGATCTTTAGTAATGTACACCACTCGTGGTACATTGCACATAGAAGGCATGCAAATCCGAGTAGTAGGAGAACTGATATTTCTAACCCTAACGCATTCAAACAAGCATTGAATATTGATGGGGACATAGGTAGAATGTTAACTATGCATATTTGACACCAATATATGAGCATTTGATAACGGGAGGTTTTTTTTTTCTGCTTCCTTATCTATGAAGATATCGCTGGCACTGTCTCTTAGAAAGTTCTTGTTATGAGTTATGACAATTAATTATTCAGATTAGATGAGTCGTAATGTTCTTTAAATGCTTTTTTCTGAAGATCCAGATGGTGTTCCTCTCATTCTAGTATATCTATCTCATCCATTATAATCTGCAGGCTGGAGAACTATCTGTCCTATTTAAAATTTAAGTTGGAAACGAATGAAAAGCGGTAAAAGGAATAAAGGGAAGACTGCTAAAAAACAATGTAAGACAAACGTAAGGTAGATCGGAATCTGCAGGGTGGTGTCTGCCAATAGTATTACATATTTAAAACCAAAAAAAATATTCTCATTTATGTTAGCAAGGTAGTAATTCTTGAATATTGAATAATGGCGTTTTTGTAAATCTTATCCAGGATATAGAATATAAACATAGCAGAAAAAGTATATCAAGTTCAGTAAGACACATGTGGAGGACACCCCAGAGGTAGGTAAGGTAAGGCCTCTCAGAAATTAGGACAACCCACGAATACCTAAGCACATGACAAAACTCGTGTTGCTGTGCTGGCTGTCACCATACAGAAACAATCATGCAAATGCAAACCGTACGCCACAGTTTCTATTCTATTCTATGCATGAGCCAAGTTCTTTTCTTTTTTCCTATTATATTTTCATCTTTTTAATTACTTATTACTGCTACTTGGATTCTACAATATTTGTAAAATAAATTTGTTTAAAAATAAATAATTTTTTTAATAAAATATTTTCTTGTCTATTTTATTTATACTTTTTTTTAATGTGTAAAAATGATAAATAAAAAAAGAGTCGAATATTTTAAAATGGAGGGAGTATGATTTTTCCATGGGACACATTGCATTTGGTATGCAAGACTAATTGGGGAGTTAAGGCCTTAGGTTGCTCCTCCTTTTTGGGTTAGCTAAGAAGGCCATTATAGGCTGATCTCTTGTAATAATTACACCCAACCGATAGCGACCAAGGGTGATGCTCAATTTAATTGATGTGAGTAGTTACGCGTTTCATCATCCATCATTTATTATTAGTAGTAGTAACTTTAGTATCATACGCACATTGCATCTTTTCGGTACCTATCCAACATAGTTAGGTACTGCTGTTGCCTCACCGAATAAAATAACAATTTCATTAAACAAATTTCAATTATTATTATTATTATTATTATATATTTGCACATGATCTTAGTTCACTACTTCATTCTCTTTAAATTCAAATACAGACTCAATTAATTTCTTTTGCACATTAACACGTAATGAGCTGTGTAAAATCAATGCGGTTCAAATGAAAAATGTCATATGTTTAAATAAATAAAATACACATAAAACTTTATTATTTACATGGGTGTGGTACTATAAACCATGCCAATGTTCAACATACCATTGAGGGGGGTTTGGACTTGTTGAATTGAAAGTACAGTCAGAAAAGGTCGAAAGAGTGGGTGAAATACTCCCAAAAATTAACCATGTAGACTGATATTTAGATTTCACAAAATTAGTGATGGCACGTATTTATCCAATTAATATATTGGTGGTTGTTAAATCGATAAATAAAATAAAATCTGCATTAAATTTAAATTATATAATTTTAATTGAAGGATTTTTAACATATTAATTGAATGTAACCGCATAGAATCTAATTTTTACTGTTCTCTCCTTGAAAGCTACATGTACCCATGAATTTGAATTCTTACCATCCACTTGACATTCACAAGGAAATGATAAAATTGGAGAAGAAGATGAGAACAAAAAGGTGAATAAGGCCCCCTAATCCCAACCTTTTGTAATGCTACTTTTCCTAAACTTGCATCATAAGGTTTGTGGAAAAAGAAAAAATAAAATAAAATAAAATAAAAAAGTGGAAGGTGAACCAAAACCCATGTACAACCCACACTCATTTTGGCATTTCCTATTCTCCCCTTCTCTTGTTTCACCATCTTTCATTGAAAACCAACCTCAAACACTTCTAGAAACCTATCTATTTGATCTACCCTCTCTCTAATGAATGATAATGCACCAATAGAATAAAGAACCACAACTACCATTACCATCTCTATATTTCCCCACATGAATACCCAACTACTAAGACATTTCTTTCATTGAATTACCTATTGCAACTAACTTACCGAAATGGCTTTTTTTTTTAGGGAAATTAAACCCACATCAAGTTCTAATGTTTTTCATTGGTTGATTAATTATCCATATTTAAAATTTTCATGGGACTAATATAAAAATAAATAAAAAATTGATTGACACTTGTGATTAACATGCCACCTTCTTGTGATTAAAATGTATCTTTAATTATTTATTTATGTAATAAAGTGTTAGAAAGATGAGATGTTATAACTTTGTAAGATAATAATATTAAAATTAAGGTAGTTAGATCTGTTTATTTGGAGTGAATTTTCAATCTAATTAACTTTAATTTCGATTCCATGGATCTGATGTTCTGTAAATGAAAACAATAATAGATTTCATTAATTTCCAATTGATTAATTACGGAGGTGCCTTACTCATTACATAACACCAGCTAGATATATTATTGCACAATTATTGAAGAAAAGAATTGGTGACTAATAATTTTTTTTTATAGTTGATGAAGGTTAAACAAACAAGTTAGAGTTTTAATATTAAAGATAATGCGTATGAGATATAAATTGTTGTTTCTCTTTTTTCTTAAAAGAGGCAAGTGATCACATCTTGTCTTTGCCTTGCCCATACTTAATTTATTCTACTTTACACCAACCTGAAGGTAACCCATAGTTAATGTCTTTTTAACCCGTTATATCATTGATGCAAAAAAACTATATAAATATATATATCATCATAAGATATTAGATGGATAGAGAGAGAGAGAGAAAAAAGAAAAAGAAAAATAGCCAACAGCCACTCTCTTTAACCTGTCTCACCAACTCACATCTAGAAGCAAATTTTTGGTTCTTCCCTCTCTCTCTCTGTCCCCTTCTTTCTTAAGGGTCAAAGGCCCTATAAAATCACACCTCAACTCCTTCTTAGACTGGCTTTGTTCTTTAAGCAACAAAACAACACAACACAACACAACACAAGTAGTGTGTGAAATAATCAAATTAATTAACATGGGAAGATCACCTTGTTGTGAAAAAGCACACACAAACAAAGGAGCATGGACAAAAGAAGAAGATGATAGATTAATATCTTATATTAGAGCACATGGTGAAGGTTGTTGGCGATCTCTTCCTAAAGCAGCTGGTCTTCTCCGATGTGGCAAAAGTTGCCGTCTCCGGTGGATTAATTATCTCCGACCAGACCTTAAACGTGGTAACTTTACAGAAGAAGAAGATGAACTCATCATCAAACTCCATAGTCTCCTTGGTAACAAGTAAGCTTTCAATATTTAATCCAAAAATCAAAACTTTTTCATCATTCAATAACACCCATTTTACAAATTTAACTAAATTACTATTCTTTTTTTAGATGGTCTTTGATAGCTGGAAGATTACCAGGAAGAACAGATAATGAAATTAAGAATTATTGGAACACTCACATAAGAAGAAAACTTTTGAACAGAGGAATTGACCCTGCAACTCATAGACCTATAAACGAAGTTTCAAATTCTCATTCTCATTCTCAATCTCAGAATCAAGAAACTGTAACTATAGCTATAGCTGCATCTGCATCAACTACTACTATTCCTTCATCAACAACTCCAAAAACAATATCTTTTGCTTCATCTATTAAACAAGAACAATATCACCATCATTATCATCATCATCATCATCTTCATCATCATGAAGATATGGTTAAAGGGTCTAATTCAGTTTTAGAAAGATGTCCTGACTTGAATCTTGAGCTTACAATTAGTCCTCCACGTCAACAAGAACATGATGAAGCATTCAAAAATACAGAGAGGAATCTCTGTTTTGTTTGTAGTTTGGGATTGCAGAACAGTAAAGATTGTAGCTGTGAGAATACTAGTAACAGTGGAAAAGCTACTACTGCTCCAGCTTACGATTTCTTGGGTTTGAAAGCTGCTGTTTGGGATTACACTGGTTTGGAAATGAAATGAAATCAAATCAAGAATTCAAATAGCTAGTGTTGGAAAAAGAGTATATTATTTTAAGTGAGAGAATTAAATTCTTCCATTAATTTTGAAAAACTTTTATATTTTAATTTTATCTAATTTGTATAAATAATATTAGTTGTTGATGCATAAGATATATAGTAGTAGTACCAGTATAGCTAAACATTATTGGCTATTTTTTTTTGCCTTGTTACTTTCATCTAAAATCTAAATTCTAAATTCTAAATTCTAATTCTTCCTGTTTCCTATCTTTTTTTTTTATGTTAATTTTGTTTATTTGATTAATTTATTTCTCAACAGGTAATTAATGGTAGTAATATAGGTATATGATTATGAATTTGAATTTGATTTTGTGCTTCATGTATGAGTTGACAAGCTTTTTATTTTTATCTACAGGATTCAATCAATTTCCTAATGGAATGAGTAATGACAGCTCTTTTAATTATATTTAACTGCATAAAATACAATAATTTATCTGCTTCATCACATTCCAAGTCATTTGGTTATTCTTATCTTAATTGGTCAATTAATTAATTAATTAATTGATTAATATTTACATCATGAGTTTATGCTGTTAGCCAGGGTTTGGGTGTCTATTTCTTCGCAGCTTCACATGCATCTATCAAACAATTGCGCTGAGAATCTCGAACTCCAAATTCTCTTTCTTATTTTGTTAATATTCAATATTATATATGCATTCATGTGTCACAAAATATTATAGACCATTTAGTCCTAGTGATGATCTTCATTTCCCTTTTTCTTTCGTATTGATATCTATTTTTAGATTCTTTTGGACTTTTGGAGACTTTTTGGGTTTTCTTTTTTTTTTTTTGGAGAAAAAGAGATGATAGGTATATTCATGTTTACATAAGTGGATAAGCTGTGAGAGGAGGAGAGAAATTCTTGAGACACAATAGCGTTGTACCTAATTTATTTTTAAAATAATGTTACATATACATCTATATGTGTAATATTTTATTCATTTCATACCATTTTAAGTTTTCATACTTGCATCTCGATTTTATTACATATATTCTTTTTTAATGCGGGAAAATATAATCAAGTTATAATTATTTTCAAACAATTAACAAACTTTAGTAAAGGATAAATTATTGAGAGAATTCTAAATTCAAACACCCGATTAAAATAACTACTAGTTAAATTTTATTTATATTTCAATAGAAATCTTAAATACTTAAAATATTTATCACAGGAACAAGATGCTTAAGATAAAATATGTGGCTTTTATATATATATATATATATATATATATATATATATATATATATATATTATTTTAATTTTATCTTCCCTTGTTTTTAACTCGCTTTTAGTACATAGCAAACTCAATACATATCAAGAAACATAATATAACATTATCTAAAACGTGAAATAAAGAAGCATTGTTCGCATAAAACCACATGCATCATTCTACCAACCTCATAACAATTATTTATTTTCTTAGGCCTTCTTCCAACCGACTTCTTAACTTTGGCATGTATACATGAGAACCTACCTAGGTTTTGCCTTTCTTTCTTTCTTTCTTTTACCTTACACATATCCATTATACACTATACTCTTCTAAATGTGGTGGTACATTCGTGATGAACATGTCTACAACACCATATAATTATTATTTACTACTATAAAGTTAGAGAGATGATCAATTATTAGACATGTAAAATCTAGAAGATATATTGGATCCAACGAAATTAATTATATTAGGTACTTGGTTTCATCATATGTTATATAAATAATCAAACATAAACATAGCAACGGTCAAATTGTATTCACTATTACTAAGGTTGTAATTACAAAATACTAGTCTATTATTTAAAGAATGTTTTGAATTGGGTTTAGCTAAAGTAATGGTAGTTGGGGAAATGTCTTTTCTCTTGTCATAATTTTGGGTTCGATCAAATTGTGGTTTGCTTGGTGCTAGTATTCTTAATTTGTAGCTACATTATTGCGTTTTGACGATATATATACAAGGAAGTTTTTAATAGGTAAATGGCATAAATCACATTTAAAGTTGGGAGCAACTAAAATAAAATGGGTAGTGAATTGATCCTACCTACCATTCAAATTATATCTGCCGCATTAACTAAGGGTCATGTCGTGGGGTCAGATACCAATTCGATTGGATTGCCTCTTCTGGGTGGCTTGGATTAATAAGGATGTTTTCCCCCTACCCAATAATATTATTACCTATCAATTTTTAACAAAAGGAAAATGTTTATTTGTTACTCTAAGAATATTATGTGTACCAACTCTTACAAATAACAATTATCTATTCTTATCTGTATATTAGCAAAAATTTGATTCATCAATATTTTATTTGTATGCATTTTTCTTCTTTTTGAAAATTAAAATAATCACATGATACGATTAATTTGAGATAAAATAATAATAAAATTTATATATGTTGACCTTTATAAACTGTTATTGGACTTTATAAATTGTTTTTGGACCTTTATTTGTTTAACAAGGATACTTTTTAAGGTTTAATTAGTATGAATATTGATGTAAAAAAGTTTTATACACATGCAATTACATTTTATTATGTATATATTTGTAAAAATATTTTAAGAATTAATATTTCTATTTTTTATATCAATAGTATATATGAAACAAATTCTATTTTTATAAATTAAAAGAATTTGAAAAATGAAAAACTATTAATTTTGACTGTATTTATTGGTCTTTAGTAGTTTTGTGAGTATAAGATGTTTTTTTGAATTATATGGTTATATGTTTGATAAGAGTAATTGGTTAAGTCAATCCAATTTTAATTACTTCTTTTGTTTTTTTGCGTGACAAATTTACATCAATCAAATTTAAGATTTGTTAAAGTCAAAGACGACCCCAAGTCTCAAAACACTTATAAGTTCTCTACTAAAAATGTCGTCATATAATAAATTGGAAATTTATGGAGCATGACTAACAAAAGAGATGGAATTAATTAGTATTAGTTATATATTTTGTGATTGAGCGTGAGTCATAGGTTGTATAATCGATTTGTGATTGAGAGATTTTTTTAAATGATTTGTGAACAAAATACAATTTTGTGAATTTGGTGGACCCTTCAACGATTTCGTGAAATGTTGATATGATTGACGAGGAATTACAATTTAGGGTTCTTTCTATTTTGGGTTTGTGAAATATTAGTGAAGAACTTTTGATAAACTATCAAAACGATCTCCCGTGGAATCCTTTTTAAAATGATATTATGATTTGAACTAAACAATTGAAAAATTGAAATCGAGTTTCATAATTGGAGTTTAATTACTTTATCAACTTGTTAGCTCAACAAAACAATTCGTTTTACGATTCAATTTAAATTTTTTAGTTTTTTTTACATCCGTAAATACGAGTGTCAACCTTCTAAATTAAACTAAACTTTGTTGATCTTTATATAAAAGACGGTGTAGTATTGACTCATGGATATTCTTGAAAATTCTACTTGAATAAAATTAAAAAAATATTTTGAATTAGGTTTTGATAAAAATTAAGAAACTCGTCTCATTTTAGATTTTATAAAATAATAAATCTTAAAAAAACATAAAAAAACATAAATAATATTATTGAATCAAGGTAATGGGAAGAGTAGAAATGGAAATAAATAATAAAAAGTAAAATTTGAAAAGAAGAGAACTAATCTTAAAAAAGATCCCCAAAAGAGATTAAGTGCGTTTAAGAAAAAGTAATGTAAGACATATATATCTTAGATAACAATAAGCAGAAAGGACAGAACGGGTGGTAGCTAATTTCCAACCAGATCCCAAAAACTATGGCCTTCCCACAGGCACAGATAATGGGGAGTCACTTTTCAACCATCAACCCAACCCTCCCCTTTTTCTTTTTCAATGGTGTTAGGTAGAGACATTAGAAGCTTCCACAAAATATACTATTTTTATTTATTTATTTCATCATATTCAATCTATTTTACAAATCTCAAGCCTGGTCTAGAGAAATTATTGGTTTTGATTTTGATTTGAGGAGTAGCATGGGATAGGAAATATTTTGCAACTACCAAAATCAGTAATATATGCATCTTTAATATTGTTAATATTTTGTTTGAAGATGAAAATCGAATTTATCATTTTTATCACTATTTTTTTTATTAATAAATAAAAAATAATTTTAGTTTTATGTTTTTAAAAATCATCTTTAGGAAAACTTATAAGAAAAGTTTGTTATAAATTTAAATGTAATTTTGAAGTCTAATAATTTAAATATTAATTGTTAGATATTTTAATATTATAAAAATTACATTTTGCTTTTAAAAAACTCTAAAAAATTATTTTTGTGAAAATAGTTTCTTATTTTAAACATTTTTATTTTTTAAAAAAAGTTGTAGTAAAAAATTAAAATTCTTAAAATGATTTTTTTACTAGAGATAATTTGAATCAATTTTTTATTTGAAGTTTTTTTTAAAAAAAATATCTTTTAAACAAGAAAAAAAATTATAACACAAAAATAAAATACTTTAAAAATATTTTAAAAGAATAGGTAATAAAAGATCCATAAATCTTCATGTCACACACCAAGTCAACTTTAAGACAGTTACGAAATTAATTTAAATTATTTGTTCTTTACTTTAGTCCCTAAATTGTTAAAGTTGTACAACCTTCACCCACATCACATGCATGACTTGTATTGTAGTGGGTCCTTTGGATTCATCTCTAGATCCTCACCGCATAAAGATGACCTTGGAGATTATCAAATAACAGACAAGGGTGTCTTACATAAGCCATTGTTAGGTAGAAGTACTTTTTATCAAACACTCTTTTGGGGATATATACATGTGTGTGTACATAAATATGGATCACATAATGTTGATAGTACCTTAACCAACTTGATAAGTGGGAGCACACATGTGTACGTTTTATGGCCATGCTATGGGGTCCATTATAGGTACAGTCATCATATAGTCAAAATAATAACCTTCACTCTTACATGCGGCCAAAACTGGTCCTAACTAATTTTTTATTTTTTTTTATAAATAGACAAAATATTGGTGGTTAATTTAATATAGAGTGGGAGTTAGAATTTGTTAACAGATATTAAACACTACACTTTATTTTTAATTACTTCTTATCGTCTCATGTCCCTAATAATTATGCTTTTTCTTCTTTCCAATCTATATGTTACTAATTTCTCTAATTTTCATAACCCCCATTTTGCTCAATTGCATTAAATTGACAACTTGTTGCAAAAATATTTAGTGGATGCAATAATTTGAAATGGAATCTTAATTTTACTTTAAAAAAAATGTTTTAAAATTCAGTTTTTAATTATGTATTTTTTGGACAATGAAAAATTAAAATGTGATTTTGATTGTCAAAACACTTTACAATTTCTAAGTTTGATATAGAATTTATGTTTATTACGTAAATGCTTAATTTAATATTTAGATTATCTACGACTCTTATACAGTTTAGCAATTGTGAATATTATTTAATCTTTTAACCGTTAACTTGGCGCAAATAAAACTTATACCAGGATTTATAAGTCAATCCATATGCTCCAATATGTCAAATAAACAATATTCATAGAAAGATGCAATGGTGGGCCTTTGATGATATATGATCACTAATTGGCGGTGCAACTATGGTCTCATAATTTCGACATCGACACAACTACGATTGATAGAACCATGGTTTTGATGGTGGACACTCCAATGAAAATGGATATGTCCATGTTGATGGTAGAAATAGGAAGGTTTACAGGAATTTGCATCGAAGATTTTCTTGGTTATTATTTGTATAATGACACTTATTATTATTTATATAGTAATATGATGTATAATGATAATATTTTTAAATTATATGTAGTCAATTTTTATTGTTAAATAAGACAACAATAATGTATAGAGACTATTATGTTAGTAGACTTGTGATAATGAATACGAGATATCAAGTCTTCACATAGATATAAATATTAGGATTAATATTTGAACTAGATTGATCGGTTATGAGAATGTTACATAATAGTTATACAAGTGTCAATAACGATTCTCATGTGACCATAGTAAGTAGTCATTTGACTTGAAATCAGTACATTCCCTACTCGGAGAGTTGTATAATATGATGTCATCAAACATTATATGTAACATGATAATTATAACGGTGGACATTGGGTCTACAATAAGTCATGTAGAGGGATGTGAGTAGTGTAGATATGATTCATCCCTTCTGCATAATAGAAGTTGTGTTTTGGGTTTTTCGATAGAGTGATATGTGAAATGTGCGCAACCACGTCAGAATTGACAAATATAAGATATTGGATACATTAGTGATAACACACATACTTGAGAAGAATCGAGAAACAAATTATTAAACCTAATTAGGGTGACTTCAATTAAGACATTTGAATGAATGGATAGTTACTACACAATAAATGGTGTTCATGGTAAGATTAAAATTGTGTCACCGATTTTCTTATTAATTGAGTAAATCAAAAAGTAAAAATTTAATTCAATAATAATTTAATTTATTAATGATTTAATTAAATAAAATATGTTTAAATATGTATTTGATCCTTGCAAATATACAACTTTTTTATTTTAGTCCTCGTAAGTTTTTTTGTTTGGATTTAGTTCATGTAAAATTAGAGACAATTGATTTTGGTCCATAACTTCAAATCAAAAGTTAAAAAAGAGAGTTGGTAAACCGCCGTGACAAGGAAGAAGACGTTTTCCAAAAATCTCTAAACTCCACTTTTAATTTCTATTCATATTTTTTATATAAAATAACACTAATTATTAAATAATAGTTAATAAATTTATTAGTTAATAATATAAAATATTTTGATTTTTAATATATCATAAAAGATGATATGTTGGTGAGCATTTATAGGGCCATGTGTCCCGTCGTTCTTTTTTTGTAATGTTGATTTAACGTTAGCGATTAAAATTGATCGTCTATGATTTTACTAAAACTAAATCTAAACAAAAAAACTTATTGGGACTAAAATCAAAAAGTGATATATTTGTAAGGACAAAACATATTTAAACCAATAAAATAAATTGGGATAGTAGTGTATAAAATCTGCTATGAAAGTAAGGTATAAATGAAATATATATATATATATATATATATTGTGTCCTCTTCACCTAACTCTAGAATCATTTTTACTGAAGCCGTCAACTATCACTGACACATTATGAGGCAACCTTTCATGTGGACTGAGTAAAAACACTACCATATCATGATATTGATGACTTATTCTCTTTCTCTTTGACGCTTCAAGAAGTAAACATATAAATCTCGTGATTTTTTCTCTTAGAAATAGTTTTAAAATTATTTTAAAATATGTCTATTAAGTTTTCAATATATCTAATTATGGATGGTAATAAAGCCTCAATCATTTGAAAATTTTATTTCCAAGGAAGGATTTGAGATCCCTTTCAAGGGAACATAGTGTGGAAATTTGGCGACTGAATACACACTAGTTTTTGGTTGGATAAATAGGCTGCCATGAATATGCCACTTTTATCTGCTGCTACCTCATCAGCTATTGATACCACTTTTCTTTTCTATTTTTTTTGTAAAAGATGTCCTTATGCCTAACAGGAATGGGGCGTTGGATTTCTTATAACTGACCTGCCAGCTAGCTCCGTCGACAAAGTGTTTTCTGTTCCAGTTCCTAATGGATAAATTGCACCTCTAGAACAACATCTCTACTTTGGTTCCACGAATTCGCATACTCATTAATTTAAATTGACGAGTTCAAGTCAACCACACATGGCTGAAAAGGCAACAAAAGCATTGACCGACTTGCTAATGTTAATTTATCTTTGAATTCTTCTAGTACAATTGTTCTTAAGACTCGTCTTTTAGTGTTGCAAAGTCTCATCTTCGATGGCATAGCAAATTACTTGCACCCCAAACAATGTTCGTATAATTTCTTAGTTTTTATAGTTTTAGTATCTATGGCCAAATTAATATGTATTTTTGAATGAATTTTTTTATCTTATAATATTATAAAAAATTCATCTACAAAAAATGAATTTTTTAATTCATTTTTTAGTTTATATTTTTAATATTTTTATCTTGAACTTTTTACATTAAAAAAATTTATATTTAATTTACAACAAGTTAAAAAATTTTAAATTTTTATAAAATAACTTTTTATAATATTTTAAACATGTTTACAGAAGATTATCAAACTTATTTAAAATTGAAAAAAATCAAACATTTTCTTTTTAGTATGGAGTAAAACTATTTGTTGACTAATTTTATAAGAACAAAAATTATATTTTAATCTTATCAAAATTAAAATTAAAAATTAAAATTTTATAAAAATTAAAAATATTTAATCTTATTTTTATGGACTTCAACCATTTTTGTAGAGAAAAAAATAATTAATTTTTTTTTTCTTCTTGAGAAACTGATATAACCGGATGAAATTAATTTGTAAGAAAAACTGAGTGAAAATTAAAGACAGATTATTTTTTGGTGAACAATTAATGAGAAAGATAACTTGTGGGAAGATAAGGAAGGAACACTCCCACTAAACTCTACCAAACCGTGTATGCTATGTGGCTGTAGTTGGTAGCCGTCCAACGCAGGCACATGTGCCTTGTTGCGGCGGTGGGTCCCATCGCAACTACCGTCATCACACTGGGTCCCTCAACTGCTCTAGCTTTAGTCCTCATACGGTTATACTATACACAACTCACTTAATATACTCCCTCTTTTCTCGAATATAAAATGTATATAAATAAATTATTTAAAAAAATATAAGATTTAAATATAAATTTATTATTTTATCTTTTTATCTGATACTCGTTTTTATTATTTATATGTATTTTAATTTATTTTGCTCTTTTTATCTTTTATGAATTGTGTATTTTAATGTTTGTTACAATCACAACATTTTATTAAAATCACTTCTATTAACTATTAATATGTATTTAATATAATATTTTTTAAAATATATATATATATAACTTGTACTTGAAAAAAAAACTAATTTAAAAATTGATCATAATAATACATAACAATAATTATACAATTATTTAAAAAACTTATTATGAAAATAACTAAAATATACTATTTATAAAAGATAAAATATCAAAAAATAAATAAATAAAGATAAAAGATCAAAATAAATATTAAGTAAAAAATAAATAGTTAAACTTATATTTAAGCCAAAATATAAATAAAATTTGATTGATTGTATTAAATTTAATCTTATAATTTTTTAAAAATTAAACGTGTTGTTAGTTTTTATAAGATTTTTACCTTTTCATTTTAATTTCTATAAAATAAAAATACAACTTTTAGTTTTTATAAAATTATTTAATCAGGAGTTTAATTGTCTTCTTTCTAGTTTCTATTACTTTGAGAAAATTAAATGAACTCAACTAAATTTTTTAAGAGTTTAATGAATATGTATTGTATTTTACATTTACATGACATCTAAGAGATTTATCTATTTTGTCATGTTTAACATAAAAGTTGAGCAGAATAATGTGATATGGCGGAACATATAAATTATATTAAATGTCATTATAATTTTGTCTTATTATCTGTTTTACACTAAAATAATATATCCAATTCTCATTTTTTTAATCGACGTGAAATATATTTTTTGAAATTATAAATTTAATGCTCTATTTTTTTTTATAAGTAATATATATACACATAACAATGGAAAAGAAAATAAACAATCGCTAAAATAAAATATGTATCTTATCAATAGAAAAAAACCACACAAATAAGAGAAGATTGATGGAATTTTGTTTTCTAGTCCATTTTATAAATCAGTATCACAATATGTCACACTTTTTTTTAACTAAGGTGAAAAGATATTTTGGGAGTACCCAGAGTTTCAGAATTCACGGAGGCCAAGTTTAAATTTTCAAAAAAAAGAAAAAAAATGAATTTTGGTATTAATGGAATGCTTAATTCTATGTATGAGTCTTTTGTTTTCAGGATCCGTGGAACAATTAAACCCATTATAATTTCAAATTTTTGAATTTGACTTGTCTAAGAGATGTAAACTTATTGCGAGAACTTGATTTTGTAATTCACGAAACATAGTTTAAATTCCACTTAAATAATGCTAAAATATTATTAATATCAATGTTATTAATGAAAAATTCTTATTCTCTTATTTAAAAAATAATTTTTTTTCTTTTAATTTTGGCTAAAATTTATAATTGGTGATCAATATTTCTTATACTTGATAATGAGTAATAAATTAAATTTTTTTTTTAATTATCACATGCCTATAAAATATCTTTATCATATTGAAATTAGAGTGGGGTGAGAAGTGAATCAGCACGTTCGATTGAGTCTAATTATTTATATAGTACGTGACTAAGCAAGTTAAATATTTAATTTTTGTTTATTTTATATATATCCAAAGAAAAAAAAAATTATTTTGACACATGCACAGGCAGAACTTTGAGCCACCCCGACATTATTAGTATTCTCACTCGCTCTCTAAATATAATTGTGTAAAGAGATTAATTAAGGAATCAAATATAAAAATACTTAATTGAAAATAAATTAAAAGTTATATTTTCAATTTTTTTCAATTAAAAATTTTAACTTTTCTTAAAAAGATCAATAAAATTTTATTGATTAAATCCCAAAAACTAAAAAAGTTGGTAATATTATTAAATTTATTAATATAGATATTATTTTACAAGATTACTATTAGGAGAAATAATTAATTTATTTTTACAAATTATATTATTATATTATAAATTAAAAAAAAAAAGATAATTAGAGATATGTTAATAAAAAATAAATAAGTAAAAAATAATAATTACAGTTGGAATTTTAAAAGTTATATATCCTACAACAAATTAGGAAACAAAAACTGAAAAGAAGTTATATTTCGGAATGTAGAGAGTACAAATATACTCCATAGTTCCTTTGCATAGTTTCAAACACACTCAAATATAATACATATTATTAATTTTTTAATAAAGATATTATTTTACATGTTTACTTTTAGGAGAAATAATTAATTTGTAAAAAAAAAGATAATTAATTAATTTTTCATACAATATTTATTATTATGAATTAAAAAAATATGTAACATATTTAAAAATATGTTTATAAAAGATAATTAATACAATTGAAATTTTAAAAGTTATTTTATAACAAATAGGAAAGAAAAAAAAAATCAAAAGATGTTATGGTTAGGGACGTATAGAGAATACATATATACTAGTCCCTTTGCATAGTTTAAACACACTTTCTAATCTAACATATTGTAATCTAATGCGTTTTTAATAAAAATTTCCTTATAGTTGATTGATTGATTTAAACAACGATTGTTCTCTTTAATCTCTACCACATACTGACGAAACGCACGTAGAAAGGTCCAAATATATTTATATGGATTCGGTGATGCAATCATTTAGAATTAGGACAGATTAATTGAAAGGTTTAGGATTATAAATCATCTTTATTTAGGTTATATATTTTGTTGATTAAGTCCTACAAAATCTATTGTAGTGGTTAAAAAGTTCCTCGTGTTTTGTCTAGTCTTGTTTATTTTGTAAGGTTTAGAAAATATATCTAGAATCTAAGCTTTTTGATTTGAATATGAATTACATCAATTCTTTCATTCTTTTACCACTGTTTATTTTATGCAATAATTACTAAACGACAATAGTGGCCCTCTTCAGTCTTCACTTACTTTTTGGACAATATTTGGGTGACCTTAGTCCTTGAAGAGTGAAGACTAACTAATTTGATGTTTGAATAACACTTATTCAAATAACCATATTCAAATTAATTTTTGTCACCAGATTCTAATTAAGTTGACATGAGAGAGAAGAAAATTCTAAATGTTGAAAAATTAAGGAGTTGAATTTGTTCTATTCTACCAATTGATTTAGAGGGTATGAAGAAAGTCAAAAAGAAAAATAAAAACAAAACTAGTCATGTACACGTTTAATTTGGATTGATAGTAATATTAACAAAATTAAAATAATAAATCACAGTAAATTAAAAAATTAAAAAAATTACGACATCATTGTGAGTTTGTGAAGCTGAACATGAATCCAAAAATAAATAAATATATTTAATTTTTCCAATATAAGAATGGGACAAAGCCATGAATCATATCTGAGGACCAGCAAAGTGATTCCTAATAAATACCCTACAAGCTTAGTTACAATTGGATATTTGTTCAGCTTCTGGCACTTGTTGGTACCAAAATTTTCAACTATATATCCGTGTGGAGTTGGGCAAATTGGATGATTATCCTCAATAAATAGCTTCTCCAAGTTTATGATGCAATGAACAACTTGCTAGTTGACAAATATGAAGCCACATGTCAGATACTGAAAGGAACATCCCAACTCTTCCCTGCCCAATTATTTATTATAATGTAAGATATTCTCTAGTTTGAAGCCATTTTAAAACTTTGTTCTTTTGGATCACATTATTATTTTGATATAAGATTTTTACAATTTTTCTAGTTGGCACGTACGATTATTTTTTTGCAAAATTGGAAAAAATGTAACCACTTTTCCCCTTACCAATCTGTTTGTTTTTATTGCTATTGTTATAGAGTCGTAGTTGGCAATTAAATTCTGCTGAATTTTCCTTATGTTTTGAATATTTTTTTTCAGTGCCTTTATTGCTGTAGGACATAATAACTCGTTTGGTCTTCTTGCTAGAGGAAATATCAATTAATTCAATTGGGCCATAACTGGGCCTTAGCGTACCAAACCGTGACAATGACGGGTACAGAAGTAGGGTAATGAACTCCATGCGCACGTTAGTAAAAATGTAGCTGGTAGGAAAAGTTCACAAAGTTTGGTAAGATGTCTTGTGATTCAATAATGAGAAGATTGAGATAAGCACGGAAAAAAAGAGAGATTTTTTATTTTTTTATTAAAAAAAATTAGAAGAGTTTGATTTTTAGATATATGTGAATGTAAAATATTTTATATTGTAGAATCATAAATCTCTATATATATAATTTTTGTAATTTTTAAAATAATTATAATTTATATTAAATATTTTAATAATTTAATGATTATAATTTATTAACGACCTAAAAATATTTAATTTTTTATAGTTTGTATGAATTAAATCTAAAATAAAATGCAAAAATAGACCTAAAGCATACTATAAGAAGGTGGAGAAGGAAAGAGATATGGTAGTGTGTGGATGAAAAGTATGGATACCCATATTGTTAGGTAGTGGTTGCTTGGATTTAGACGATGATGATTGGTGTAAAGTGAGATCACAAAATCATCCTAACCCGTGTATCCCATGTAGTCTTTTCTCAGTCAACCATCTATCCCTTTCACTAAACTAAACCAAACTCTTGCATACTAACACTTTTCTTTTTCTTTTTAAGGAGAATTCAACAATATCAAATATTTAAAAGTCATCTAAAATTTTGATAATGATATATAAAAAATAAATGTATTTTTTAAAATTTAATTCGTCAAATGACATCACTAAAGTTATCATTTCAGTTGTAAAACATGAAAAATAGTTAATTTAATATATTTTGAGAAGTGTCATCGGTAGTTTTATGAGACTTTTAAATATTAATCAACGATTTACCACAACCATACATCTTCAAATTTGCCTTCATATAAATATTCGCCTATTATCTCTATCTTTTAGACCTGAATTTTCTTAAATAAAAGAGTTGTTTTTTGAGTTTCGAAAAATTATTTCAAAATAAAGTTATATCACCGAATATATTACTTGGTTGAGTTGTGGATTAGGTTACCCTCTTTAAGACGTTTCACGGTACTGCCCAAATTGTGCAAGACAGACTAGCAACACGAAGTCTCCAAGATAAAACAGTTCAAACAAACTGTATCAGAGTTTTACTACACCGTAGAAAACCGTTCTAGAACTACACCTTTAATATGGTGGTTAAAATCACTCTCAATATGACGGTTAAAGTCACTCTCAATATGGCGGTTAAAACCACTCACAATATATAATATATATGGTATTATGACCACTTATAAATCAAAAGAACTACAGCACAAAAATCGCTCAAAAAGGACTGTGGTATTACAATCACTCAAAATCAAATAGAATATGACATAAAACCGCTCTAAAAAAGCAATGATATTATGACCACTCAAAAATCGAATAGACTACGGCATAAAAACCGCTCTAAAAGAAAGTGGTATTAGAACCACTAAAATTCGAAGGGACAAAAAAGGGAGAAGTGACTCGGAAATTCATCGAGCAGAAAAAGAGGAAGAAAAGAGAAAGTTGGGACTTTAGTATATAGTGATGGAAGCAAACTCACGTATGTTTTCTATGCAATGTGAGACTTTAGTATTTATAAAGTTGAAAACTACTCAATATATGAGATTTTTCCAATATGGAACTTCAACAGTTTTTAAATTCACATACTAATATACTCTCTATGTTCCAACATGAAAAATATAGTATTTATTGTCTTTATGGTTGAAATAATAATGACTCGTTCTATGTCAATTCGATAAAAAACAAATGCATTTTTTAAAACTCAATTCGTCAAATGACATCACTAAAATTATCATTTCAGTTGTAAAACATGAAAAATAGTTAATTTGATATACTTTGAGAAGTGTCATCAGTCGTCGTTAGTTTCATGTGACTTTTAAATATTGATCAACGATCTACCACAACCATGCATCTTCAAATTTGTCTTCATAGGAATGTAAAATGAATATAATTGTTCGCCTATTATCTCTTTTTATTAGACTTGAATTTTCTTAAATAAAAGCATCACACAATTATACGCAATAATCAATTTTGATTTTTGATTTTTGATTTTAGATTTCATAATTCATATTATATAATTAGTAAATCAATTTCAAACGATTTTAATTATTTATTTAGATCATATAGTTATGGTTTTTAAATATGAGACGCAATTACATAGAAAATTAATTTCCCTTAATTGTTCTCAAGGTTCCCCACTTGCCTGCCCAACATATATCTTGCAAACATCGTATTTCAACCATACACTCAACATGCAAACCTTTTTTTTCAATGTAACGAAAGTGATCCAATGAGTCAATGACCATATACATAATAGAAAAGTCCTTTTGGATATGAACAGTCGATTCAAGATGGGGAATTTCTTTGCACACTTATTAAAGTTGCTTACCACTTGACAATTTGTGCAATTCATATTCTTAACTCTTGTCTACATATAGTCAAAACAAAAACATCTTGTCTACATTTCTAAGTATATGTGTTCCCTCCTAAAATAAATATTATTGTTTGAAAAAACAAATTGTATTACAAGAAATTCGTCTGTAATAAAATATAAAAATAAAATAAAATGTGTGTATATGTTTCTTCGGATAGGAGAGGAGTTATGTATAGCTCTCTAGCTGACTTTTTGAAACTTTTATTTACGCTTCAAAGCATATAGGCTTAATCTCCTGTTGGCTTTAAATTGTATTTTTATTTTATAATTTTAGTTTATTATCTTATATTATGTTATTGTTGTGATTTTTAGTGTTTTATGAGATATTTTAAAAGTAACAAGTCTCAAATAGAAGAATTAAGAGTGAAGTGACAATGTTGATTACAAGAAAGAGGAATTTAAATTGTGATTATTTTAAATATTTTGTTGAAAATGATCCTCAAACTTTTAGTGAAGCAATTTCTTTTTCTAATGCAAAATTTTAGAAAGAAGGTATTAAAATTGAAATTGATTCAATTTCAAAAAAAAAAAATTACTAGAATTTTGGTTGATATACCTAAAGCTGCAAAATCCATTGGTAAATTTTTAAGAAAAAATTTCATGATGGTTCTATTGAAAAATATAAAGCTAGACTAATAGTAAAATATTTTATTAAAAAACAAAATATTGATTATTTTGATACTTTTGCTCTAATAATTAGAATTTCATAAATTCATGTTTTAATAGATCTTGATTATGTTTATAAACCTGTTATTCATGAGATGAATATAAAAACATATTTTTTGAATTGTGATTTTGAAGAAGAAATTTATATATAACAACTTTATATGATGCTCGACCTTTCCATCAAATGCAAGACTCTTACTCCTTTCAAGCGAAATCTTTTCATCCATGTACACTTGCACAAATGTTGACACTCAACATCAAAGGGAAACGTTGTTTGACCGCCGTTATTAGGAAGACCATCGATTACACAGAGTGATCACCTTAATCAACCATTGACTTTGATATCATTGTTCGAACTTGAGAGATCATTATATTGGACTTTGAGAAACCATAAAAGTGGGTGGATACCACATCTTCATTCAAAACCTTAAAGCATTGGATATATAGTTTCTCTCACTTTTATAATTTTCATTAACCACTTTTCTATGATATGTGAGACATTTACTCACACTTGATATATTAACAATCTCCTTTTTAATAATCTCCCTTTTAATGGTGACTCCTTGCATTAATTAATTTGGATAGCTTCCCCACAAATAGAAGCTTTTTAATCTGCATACATTTTCACCGTTGTTGTTGTAAGAACAGAGTTGCACCTAAGAGGGAGAGGTTGAATTAGGTGTTGGACAATTTTTCTATTTTTAGAGTTTTGGAGATTGTTTAAAGTGACTGTTTAAAAATTGTTTAATCTTGTTGTGTTAGTAAAAGAAAGCTGTAAATGGCAGAAGGTAAAAACACACAGAGATTTATCCTAGTTCCCCTTACAACCAAGGGTACATCCAATCCTCTTGCACACCACAAGAGATTTTCCACTTTCTGTTAGAATAAGTACAAGTCTAACCCTAAGACTTCAATTACAAATTCCTAACAATCTTCCTAAGATAGTACACCACTATCTTAGTTTACAACACTTGAAGAAAATACACCACTTTCTTCAAACAATAACTTTAATGATTTTTACAACAATGTTCTTAATTAAGAACAACAGGATATAACAGTTTGTGCAAGGATACCAATCCAAAATACTTTCAAGTACAATAGAGAACCTTTCTCAATGATATGAAAATGTAGAGCATGTACTTGAAGTATGAAAATATAACTTTGAAAAGATCACAAAATATTTCAGAAAGTTGTTCAAAGTTCGTGGTAGGATTGATTATTTTAAAACTGAAGTTTTGCAGTATTTATGTTCCAAGGTAACACTTCATATCAATGGCAATGATTCCCAAACGTTTTGATGAACTTGTGCAATGTTTCAAAACTGAAAAATTGCATTGTTTCGAAGTTGTATTCGAATACAGTCTAGGTGTATTCGAATACACTTCTATAACGTTCTGTTTGTATTTGAAATTTGAACCTTGTAGTCGAATACAAGTACGGGATTTTTGCCACTGACTTGAGTTGTATTTGAATACACAAAGCTGTAGTCGAATACAAATGTTTAAAAATAGCTACTAACTTGCAATCTGTATTCGACTACGACACTTCGTATTCGAATACAGATCTTCAGTTTTAGCTTCTGACTTGTAGTCTGTATTCGACTACAATACCTTGTATTCGAATACAGATTTCCAGTTTTGTAAAAACTTTATTTTCAAACAAGTTTATGATATTAAATATTTTCATAAAATATTTTAATGCATATGCTATCAGAAGGTTCTCATAATATTGTACTTAAACTGTATTTTGATTTAATATCAAATGCTTTTACCTAAATATAAATTTGAAAGATAAGATGCTTAAAATCCTTTTTTCTTTTTGATCAAGGATCTTTTTTTTTTGTCTTCATCAAAATTGTAGATCTTTAAATTTCATTTGTCACTCAACATCAACGGGACACACCTCTTGACCATCATTGTCAGGAAGAATTTTATTTCGGTACAAGGAGTCGATCACATGAGTCAACATTCAGCTCTGATACCACTATTGAGTAACAAGGGGAGCATAGGAGATTATCTCATTAGACTAAGACCAACCACACAAATGTGTTGGACACCACATCTTCAGCAAAAACCTTAAGGTATTAATAAGATGAGTTTAATTGTCATGCACAGTAACAATCATTCATGAAGATGACTTTATAGGTAGTTATGGTAAACTCTTTACAGTTGTGATCATTGTTAGGTCATGAGAAGAGCTTGAAAGATCATCCACATTGGATCAAGAGCAACCACCCAAGCGAGTTGAACACTATATCTTAACTTAAAACCTTAAGACATTGATTTATGGGTCATCTGCTTATATGTTGCTCAATCTTCACTTTTCTAAATAATATGAGACTTCTAACTCAGACTTATTACACAACAATCATAAGACATTTTCATTAGTATGAGTTGAAGTTTATTAATCCATGTGTAACAAATGACAAAATGAAAGAAACTTCAATTTCATGACAGATCGACTTCACACACATCAGTATTCCTCCTTATTAAATTCGATCACTATCACTGCATAGCAAAGATAATTCCATTTTATAATTGATAGTAATTGAATTGAAGTGGACTTGATTTTATCTTGTTATGAACATGTTCATATAATTCATTAGGAGGTGCTTTGGTACACTAAAAGTCACGCATAGCTTAAAAATCGATGTTAAAAGATAGTTTACAAACACACCACCATCCTCTAGTCATTTATGGGTGTTTTATTTAGAATATAACCGTAAAAGATTGTACACGAAGGTATAAACCACGTCTTAGGACCGACACTATTCATGGCCATTTCTATAAATACTTTAGAGAAAAATATATAATATAATTAAGCTCTATTTATTATAAATTATAAAAAGAAAAATTGAAATTTTTTAAATATTTTTTTATGAATTAAAAGATATTTTGTGGATGTCCATCGTAATGAAATCATTTTTTTAAAAAAAATTTATAAAAATGAATATTATAAAATTTTAAAAAAATTAACAAATATATGAAGACTCCTGAATATGATATTTTAAAAAATAATATTTAGAAGAAAAAACTAACAAACGGGCCATATACATGTATTGCATGATCAAATGATAGCTAGAATGAAATTTCAGGCAAATTTGTACCAAACATCCACCAAGAAAACTCCAAAGATTTACAAATGTCAGCGCAATCTTCCAAAATAGTATTGGCCAAAATTAGTTGTTTGGTGAATTGATTATTTTTAACATGGAATTGGCATCACATGGTGTTGGGGCCCTTTATACCCAACATTTAATAAAACTAAAAATTCCGAGACATATCAACTATATAGTCCATCTTAATTTGACACCGACTTATTAAACGGTAAGTTACAATTATTGAATTAGTTTTCTCAGTTTCCCTCTCTACTTTCATGTAGCTCTGAAATCTCTCTCACAAAAAACAGATTAGATGAAATGAGATTATGTGAGAGTTGTTTCAATTTGGTGAAAAAAATAACTAACTTTTACAGTGCCTCCATTTCCCAAACGCTAGCAACATATGTGAAAAGCTTCAGAAGCAAGATATATAAATAGAATAGAAAAACAATAAATGAATATGAATATTAAGAGTTTAGTGAATATGCTATGTCATTGGAAGTTAATTTTACATTGAAATATTAATAAATAAAAAATATAATAGTAGAGTGAAATTAGATGGTTTAGTGAAAATATATAATTACTATTTACTATTGGTGCAAAATCATTTTACATTGAAAGTTTTATTTTTATTCAGCCTTTTTTTTGTTGAATATGATAAATATAAATTTTATCATCATATTTCCTCCATTCAAAATAATTAACTTATTTAATTATTTTATGCATAATAAAAAAAAATATATAAATAAAGAGTTAATAGTCATTTTCACATAATTAACTTTATCAAATTTGTGTATTTACTATTACTATATATATATATATATATATAAAGCAAAATATATTGAATTAAGAGTGTACAGTTGAAAATGTAAAGTGTCAATTATTTTTGAACAACTTTTTTGTTATTAATAGGTCAGATATTTTGGAAAAGAGATAGTATTATATTTTTACGATTGTATTATTTAATTAATATTATAAACATTTTAATAAAACTATTATATTAAATTTTATATTTATAATAATATTAAATAGAAATAATAGTTATTTAAAATAATTTAATAAAATTAATATTACTATTTTTTTATGTTTAATATTTTTTTCAATTTTATATGAATTACGTGCAACAATTATTGTAAGATGGGCGGAGAATATAATATATTATATTAGAGATTCTACCAACTAGTAGAATATTATAAATATAATCAATCTGATTGACATCATTACAATTACCAATTAGTTGATGTGATATTGGGTTATGAAGTTTATAGATCACATTGACAAACATTAACTCCTCTACAGACCAACCAACATCTTTCCCATTTGATTTCACCCACTTCTATTTATTTATATCAGAAGAACTCTTCATACCTATGAAAAAAGTGGGTATCGGTATTTATAAAGTAAAATAAATATACTAAAATTTAAACCATTTAAAAAACATAAAGATAAAAAATAATGTGATTTCAAGTGATTGATTACGTATCATGTCTAATAAAACTCTAGCATGTTAGAATATTCACCTATATACTCCCTCAAATCCTATATGTAAGTTATAAAGAAACAACATTAGAAACCAATGCAATCATTTAATGCTAAAAAATTTGATAGTTTATTTCAAATATAAAATACTGGTTAAATTACTTTTTGTAGTCCTGTAATTTATTTTTTAATTTTAATTAGTCTCTTAATTATTTTTGTTTCACTTTAGTTTTTTAATTATATTTTCGTTAATCAAGTTGTCATTTATGTTAATTTTTATCAAAAAAATATTAAGTTTATGAGGACATCAAATTTTAAAAAAAAATTATTGACAAATTTAATTTAAGTTTTTTAAAATATAAATAGATTTTAAAAAATTTAAAGTTTAAATTTTTTAGAATAATTTTGTGTTTTTTAAATTCAAAAGAAATACATTTGTATTTTAAAAAAATTCAATAATTGAATTTTTTAAAATACATTTTGATTCCGAAACACATTTTACTCCATTTTTCTTAAAACACATCAAAACTTGTTTTAACCGGCAAACTTTTTAGAAAAGTTTTCCAAAATTTTAAAATTAATTTTGAAAACTACGGAGAAACTTAACTCAAGTTTTTGTGTTTTGAAAAAATTTAAGTTTGAAATATGTGTTTTAGCAAATTTTAAACACATATTTTTATCACTATTACATTCAGTAAATTTTAAACTTTTTGTTTATTGAAATATGTATTTTAACAAATTTAAATTAAATTTTTAAGAACACAAATATATTTTAAAAAATTATTTTTAATTTTTTGCACACAATTTAGAATTTCATTCGGTGGGAGAATTTGGACAAATTTGGAGTTTTAGAAAAAAATGAAGAGCGGGAGTATAATCGTTGGATATAAGCAAAATTTTCCGAAACTAGACTTATGTGAAAATTGGAATATTCTCAATTGGGCCTCTTGGCCCATAAAAGAGAGATTTTCAAAAGTTTTATTACACAAATCTGCTAGAACTCAAATTTATCCAAACACTTTTTAAAATCCAAATTCTTTTAAATATTCAAATAACTCTATCACTCTCACAAAATTGAAAATTCAAAGTTTGAATTTATCGATAGCTAACTCGCTTTTGAGTTTTCCAAAATTTTGACAAATACAAATTAGCCGAAATCTATTTTTGTTTAGCTAAAATGAAGTTTGAATTTTTCAGAGAAATTTGTGTAAAATAATCTTTAAATTTTATTTATTATGGTGAACGATAGTTTGTGTAGTTTAGAGGATTTTAGGGGTATGAGTACGAAATTGAGGGGGTAAGAGATAAATTAATCGAATTTTCATATTGCTCAGCTTGTGCCATTTTGTTTTTGCCAAATGAAAAAATCTTGTACCATTTCTCTAGATCCATTTTTTTTTTCAAAAGAAAAAACTTGTGCCATTATTTAAGACAGATTAACAAAAAGTAAACAACCTAATTTTTTAATATAATAATATTTTAGTAAATTTTATATATTTTTATTTAAATTTTATTTTTTAGATATTTTGAGATGCAAATCTTTTAATAAATTATTATAATTGATTTTGTTTAATATTTTTTGTTGATATTTAATTTTTTTTTCAATCCATAATAAAGTCAATCTATATAATCTTTGTTGAGATATTGATTATCTTAAATAAAATTTTATTAATTTTAATTTTAAAAAACTTCTTTCAACTGAAACAATAAATTACATAAATCATTAATATTATTCTATAAATAATATATGCATTTAGATAAAAATCAAAATATGAATTGGTGTATCATTTTTCTCTTGTTTTATTTCTCTTAAAATTTAATTCCATAAATAAATCAAAAATAATCCTAAATTTTTGGAGTTAACACTACTCTATAGGTAAAAGAAAAATTTGAGACACTAAATGATAGTGATAGTATTGATGGCCTATCCTTAGGGTCGGCTCTGTTTGATAGTTGAAAGTTCAAATCCAATAGTGAAAAATGGAATAAATAATGCTGCAAATTTTAATTTAATAATATTTTTTTATACATTATAAATAAATATTGAAAAATAGTTGAATAATCACCTTTATTTAGAATAAAAGAAAATCTATATAACCAAAACAAATTGGATCTAGAAAAGCTATATATGAGTTTAACGGGCTCAGGTCCACTGCCAAAACATGTGGAGAGTTTTAACCCACACCCAACAATCAATACTTCTACCTCCATATTTTCCTCAAGCCACCCCATTTTTCTTCTTTTTAAAATTAAAAACAAAACAAAAAATTATGTAACCATCAAACTTTTTTCTTCATGTAAACTTAATTTAACTTTTTTGAAAGTAAAATGTGTTTCGACGAATTTAAATTGAGTTTTTTAGAATATAAATATATTTTGAAATTTTAATTTAGATTTTTTAAAATACATTTTGAATATTCTGACAATAGAAGAGGTTTTCATTTTTTTTTTAAATGAAAGACAAATCTGAATTTTTGGAGAATTTGTGGGAGTTGGGATAAAATTGTGGGGATACACGATAAAGTTTTTTAACATAGTGTTTGAAACCATAAAACTAAAAAAGAAAATAAAATAAAAAAGTTGAATAGACTAGCTTTCGATATCAACTATTTCATTTGATTCACAATGAGTGTCTTTTAAGATTTTTATACATGTATTAAAAAATATAATATTTAAAAAAAAGAATTCATTTTACAAAATTATTTATCTTTAACTATTAATAAATTTTTTACTATTATTAATATAAAATGTATAAATATTTTTTGTTAAAGTAACACTCGGGAGTATCAATTTAAGATACTTCACTTCTAGGTTAAATAGCAATTTACTCATCTTATTTTCCTCCCACTTGTCCAAAAATAGGGTTAATTTTTTCTCTCTTATTTTCTTGTATTCCATGTCTTAGATTCATTTTAAAATTTAACTTAATATCTTTTATCTCTTTTCCTTCTCCCTTTTCTACTTCTTCCTCATTTGCTCTTATGTATGCAATTAACCCTAACCATTTTTATCTTTCGATAAAAAAAATAATAATCTTCTTGCTCATCCCTTCACACCACCATAGTAATCATAGATCTTCGCTAGAATATTTCATCCCTTCATATTATGATTGTTGGTGCTTCTTTGTTTTCTTTATTGTTGAGATCATTGTAGCAAATGTAAAATACTCTCTTCTACCTTTCATCCCCTCCTGATTATCTTTTTATTATTTGGATAGGGGCTGTGAGGGATGGACATGAACAAAGATGCATTTTAGAAAAGAAAAAGAAGACAAATGTGATAATGGCCGGTGAAACAAGCAAAAAAATTATAGTTGTTTCTCTTTGATTTTATTTGAGGTGTATGTACTTTTTCTTTCTGATTTGTCACGTTTTTATTGGGTCAAGTTTTCTCATTTTTATTTGCTTTACTTTTTTTTACTTTTCAACTTTGAAGATTGTGTCATGGGAACAGTTGACCATTTTTATTTCTGCGTTGAGGTAAAAAAAATTAATTTGGTGAGTTTCCTCTTACAAGTAAAAGTTAGATATGTTGTAAAGTTTGAACCTCTCTTCATTCATTTGGTGTCAATCTCATGAGCAAATCTCTGTTTTGGATCAAATTTTACAAGAACATTGCTAGATTTAGGCTAGGAATAATAGCATTGAATTGTTAAAAAGCAGGTAATTTCGGCTTATAATAGTGATTAGATAGAGTATATATTCTAGATTAAATTTAGATGAAAATTATAATACATTAATTATAATATACTATATAAATTGAACACGAGATAAATATTTTTACTGGTATGTTAATTAAAAAAATAATCTTTTACAAATCAATTATAAGTCATATATATTATAATATAGGAATAATATCACCCACAGTCCCTTAATTTGATTTCAAATAACAATCCAGTCATTTATCTTTTTTTTTTTCTTCTTTTAATTTGATCATTTATTTAATTTTAAGTAATAATTTGATCTTTATGTCTTAAAATGTCAACAATGTTGTCTTTTTTTTTTATAGAAACCTTGAAAATTCATTAAAATCTTCAAACAAAAGGCATAAAATTAATTATCATCTTCAAGCTGATCCAAATTTTCATTAAATTCATAAACTCATATTTTCATCTCGAGCGACATCAAATTCATCAAATAAAAAATAAACATATGAGTTTATTTAAATATATGAGTTGTGAATTTGATAAATATATGAATTTTCTTAAAATTAGTAATGATTTTTAGGGGTTTTATTTGAAAATTTAGATGAATTTTTCGAGTTTTTGTAAAACAAAGATAATATTGATGACATTTTAAGACATAATTGATATAAATTAGACGGAAAAAAAATATAAAACACTAAATTATTATCTGAAATTAAGTTAAAAAACCGTGCGAGGTATTTTAGCTATAAAATATACTATATAAACTCTACTGAACAAAGCTTCATATCACATTGTATTATCGCTTCTCAAGAACTTTTATGGCAAGGCTATTGATGAAAAATTGGGAATGGATTACAAATAAATTTAGGATTGGTCCTCCCATTTCAAAACCCTCCTATTTTGGTCCCTTGTTTAAATTTATGGACGCAAAAATGATTATATGATATATTTTAATTGATTTGACATACACTTTAATGATGTAAAATCATTTAAATGAATTAATTATTTACTTGTCATTAAGTAAATTATAAAAATAAATAATTATTGAAGTTGAAAATAAATTTTAGATGAATATTTTGCATTACCATATACGTAAGTATTGATCAATCCGCGTCATTAAATTATATGTCACATAATTTAGTTGAAAATGATTTAATATAGTACAAAAATTGCAATTAAAACTAAAGTAAAATTAAATACTTAATGAACAAACACTTCCCTCAGGGAACACAAATGAGTGCATATTCCGTTATTTGAAGGGAGGGGGAAGACAATAACCTCCACGCAACTAAAACTGACCTCAGAAAATGCTCTTCTTGCGTTGTTGAAACTTGACAAAGATGAGTGTATTTTGCACTTACCTAATTGGTTTTGTCCTACCTTTAGATTGGACATTGGATAGGATAATAATACTCCCGTGTCAACGTTGACCTCACATGATCACGGTTTGGTGCCTTCAATTCATAACTTAATTCAAAAATTGAGGTTGAATTAATTTTTAGACTAATAATTAAGTAGAAATGATCGACATAGCTTGTTCAAATATTTAATCATCACTATGAATTGGATGCGAACGTCATCTTTGGTGATATCATTAAGTTTAAAGTATTGGTAATCACGAGTATGACTAGCACTAACCAAACCATTTACAATGTATAAAATTATCACTAATCTACTAACCGAAATACGGAATATTTCTACGTTAATACCGTATTTGAAGGTCGACACAAAGCTAATATAAACATTTCACGCTGCAAAGCAATAACACAAAGCTATCATGTTCTTATCTCTTTAGTCATATCTTGTTAGAAACGAGTCATATTAATTTGTTGGTGAGTATTGAAGCATGTCTTGGTAGTTGGGCCCATGCGGTCCCATGGTTACAGTGTAGAAGTTTGTTTGCTTCCTCATAACACGAGCCACGCGTTCATAAGGTCCAAACAACCACTCATTGCATTGCAACCTCAATAATCGACTAAGAGTAAATCTTTCATATCAAATATTAAGTACAGTTCTATTTCTTTTCTTTTTTACTGAAATACATTTCTATTTCTAACTACCACTAGAAACGTGTTATACATTGGTTGCACAATGCACACTGATATTACATACAACCTTTTCCTATAAATTATCCATTCATTTTCAGCAATAAAACATCTCACTCATTCACTCACTTGTACTCACACTATTCAGCTAAATATGTTGCCAAGAAGTAGAACCCTTCCTAGCAGAATCCACCAAGGAGTTGTAAGACCAACTTAAATCATGAATACTATATTCAATTGTTTTCTTTCTTAATGATTACTATATTCAATTGTTTTAACAGATTGAAGAGAGGCATGATATCAGACACTACTTAGAAGTGGAAGCACAGCACAAAATCCAAAAGGAGGAGGATACTGAGGCAATTACCATTCAGTCCAATTATTCCAAGTGCTTTGATGATGATGGTCGCCTCAAGAGAACAGGTTCAAGTTAAAAATTCTACTAAGTCACACTGCTTAACATGTTGGTCTTGGTCTTCTTGAATAAAATATTTGTCTTTCATAATGTCCGTTAAATCCAACTTGAATATTAACTTAGTTGGTCCGAACTCAGATAGATGTCCAATGGATAACAGATAGAAAGCTTAGGGGTTGATTTGAGTAGAAATGATAAAAAGTAATTTTAATGTTAAGTTGAAAAACACATTTCAACTGAAGTGATATATAAAGAATCAATTGTTGCATTGCAGGAACATTTTGGACAGCAACTGCTCATATAATAACTGCTGTGATAGGCTCTGGAGTCCTTTCCCTGGCATGGGCAATAGCTCAACTTGGTTGGGCTGTTGGACCTGTTGTCATGTTTCTCTTCGCCGTCGTTAATCTCTACACTTCCAGTTTACTAACACAGTGTTACAGGACAGATGACTCTGTTACTGGACAAAGAAATTACACCTACATGGATGCAGTAAAGTCCATCTTAGGTAGCAAGATCAATAACATACAATGTAGTTACATATATATATATGATGAAATTTGATCATGTTATTCTTTTTTGAGTTTCAGGAGGAAAAAAGGTCAAATTTTGTGGTGTGATTCAATATGTGAATCTCTTTGGAATTGCAATTGGATACACCATTGCTGCCTCAGTTAGTATGATGTGAGTAGTTAAAACATAACTGCCATTAATTACTCATTCTTGTTCAATTAAATGAAGTACCTTGTTAATATTTCAACTTTTGATCATTGTGCCTGTTTCTTAAGGGCCATTAAAAGGTCAAATTGTTATCATGAGAGTCATGGAAAAGATCCATGTCATATGTCAAGCAATGGCTACATGATAACCTTTGGTGTAGCAGAAGTGTTACTTTCTCAAATCCCAGACTTTGATCAAGTATGGTGGCTATCCATAGTTGCAGCTATCATGTCCTTCACTTATTCTGCAGTTGGATTGGGTCTAGGTGTGGCCAAAGTAGTAGGTACAAGCATATTTTTATTATAATTGTATTATACTATTATATATATAAAGCATTAAACAATTATTAACTTTTTCAAGCAACTTCTAACTCTTTATTTTTCATCTTGCAGAAAATAGAAGTTTTAAAGGAAGTTTGATGGGAATTAGCATTGGCACAGTGACACAAGCTGGAACAGTCACAGGCTCAAACAAAATATGGAGGAGTTTACAAGCTCTTGGGGCAATGGCTTTTGCATACTCCTTTTCCGTTATCCTCATTGAAATTCAGGTATTTCAGATAATGCCCATCATGATAACATACACATTTCTTTGTAAAATGCACATTATTACATAGGAAAACATGTTTGTTTTGTTGCACAGGACACCATAAAATCTCCTCCTTCTGAGCACAAGACCATGAAAAAGGCCACTATGTTGAGCATCATGATTACTACAATGTTCTATATACTCTGTGGTAGCATGGTTATGCAGCCTTTGGAGATCATGTACCTGGAAATCTCTTGACTGGTTTTGGATTCTATAACCCTTATTGGCTTCTTGACATTGCCAACTTTGCAATTGTTGTGCATCTAATTGGAGCATACCAGGTATTATAACGTATTACTTTTAAGCGAGTGTCAAACAACACGACAATGACAAAGTTACAATATAATTACATTCAATCACTAATTTAACTGTCTGTTATATGGTGTTTAGGTATTTTCTCAGCCCTTATTTGCATTTGTTGAGAAGTGGAGTGCACGTAAATGGCCAAAGAATAATTTTGTCACTGCAGAGCATGAAATAGCCATCCCATGCATTGGGGTGTACAAACTCAACTTTTTCCGCTTAATATGGAGGACTATTTTTGTGTTATTGACAACCATCGTAGCCATGTTATTGCCATTTTTCAATGATGTGGTTGGAATACTTGGAGCTTTTGGGTTCTGGCCTTTAACGGTTTATTTCCCAATTGACATGTACATTTCACAAAAAAAGATTGGAAGATGGACTAATAAGTGGATTGGACTTCAGATGCTTAGTGTATGTTGTCTTATCATTTCAATATTAGCTGCTGTTGGATCCATTGCTGGTGTGGTTTTGGATCTCAAGACTTACAAGCCATTCAAAACTAGTTATTGAGTGAAAAAGAAAACTATTGTACCATTAGTAAATGATAAACTTGTTTGTGAAAAAATGCTTAATGCAATGCCTTTAGGTGTTAGAACAGAAGTATTTTAGAATGAAAAATGTAGTTTGACATAACTCATATTTGGATGTATTATGTATACATATCTATGCGCAATACCACTTTGAAGTTACAAGGAATAATTTCTATGCCTAAGGGATGAGTATTGTACTTCTTGCAATTTTATATTTTTAGTCATATTACTATACTTCCTCTTGCTTACTAGTAAGTTCATCAAGGTTTGAATTTGTTAGATCAAGTTAATTTTGAAGACAAATAAATGGAATTAACAATTGCAAATTCTCACAACTCTATTAAGTTTCTCACAGTAAAATAGTAAAAAAAAAAAAACTAGGTATTATACATCAGTTAAAAAACTGTTAAACTACTATATCTAAAAACATGTTGTAGAATCTTATAATTTGGACTAGTGGAAATGTAATAAACGCAATCCCTTTTTCCGTAACATCTATAATTAACTATAATTAGAGATGATGAAAGACCAATTAAAAAAAAAACTAATGAGCTAACAAACTTATACAACTTGTGTGTGTGTGTGTGTGTGTAAAGGGTTGAGGATAAGCTCATTCTCTTGTTGCTATGACTAGTTATTTATTAGCCTTCAACTGAGAAGAGCTTGCTTGAGCAGCAGCTTTAGCTAGTGTTGTTGGTTTGATCACACTCTTTGGGTTGAGTGCCTTCCTAAGTTTGAACACAGTCCAAGCTGTTCCAATTGCATGCCCTGCAGCGTCAAGCCCTTCATTTGTAACCTCGGCAGCTTGCTCTCCATATCTAATATGACCAAAACAGACAATGAAAAGAAGAAGAAAAAAAACAAGTCAATTATAATATTAATTAAGGAAATGCTAACAAGTACTTTAGAGATAAATAAATAAATATATTTTTGAAAGTTGTACCCTAAAACACTTGTTAGCAGGTAACTATAATGTGGTGATTAGAATAATAGAATAGATGAGTAAATTAAAGAGAATCAATTAACTTACTTATGTGAAACAAGTCCAGTGGTCACAACTGATGAAGTGGACATAACATTCCTTCCAGCTACTTCTACAGCATCACACACCTTATCTGCACAAAGAGCAAAAGAATAATAAAAAGAAAAATAAATCAATACTTCAACATAATAGGCAGAACGATAAATAAACAAATAGTAATAAAGTTAAAGATATAATTAACTTACTGAATCCATCAAGGGAAGCAAGTAAAATTTCTCCAGGAAGAAGACTAAAGAACTTCTTTCCCGGTTTAGAATTCACCACCGAACTAGTGAAGAATCCAGACACCTTGACAACCCCAGTGAGGACACCAATTGCCACTTTCTCTGACATCTTAGTCAACTTCTTAACCCTGAAATAAAAAACTCCCACAATCATGGTTGGTTGAAATGATACAAAAAACACAAAAGAAACAATATTTTATGACAGTGTTCAGCCAATTGTGTTTGTGTCTCCAACTAAAAGCTTATGTAATATCTATTAGTAGTATGATTCAAGATTAAGTATGAACCATACCCAACATTCATAACATCATCAAAATCATAAAAAACAAATTAAGCGACACATAACAGATAGAAAAATTTCAAATTTGGAACCTTTTCATACTCTCCAAAGCATGTGGACTAATTTGTGATTTCGAACCAGGTTGCAACCTCTTCTTCATGAAATCATTCCCCCATTTTAATCTCTCGACAGTAACATCACCACACCACAGAATTCCCCTGACAACTTGCCCTGACCCTGCAGCAATCCATCTCGCAAATCTTCCACTATAATCTTCCACGTTTGGCGCCAACGTTGTCCAATAAGCAGCAGCAGAAGTTTCATCCACTACTTCCCTTTTATCCTCCAAAACCTCCCACCCTTTTACACCCTCCACCTTCTCAACCGAAAAAAAAGTATACTTTTCAAGAATCTTATCAAGTTCCTTCAAAATGAAAACAGTCTCTTTCCCTTTTGTTGGCACCGTCATTCCATAGTTCAAAACCTCCACCTCATTCTCTGTTTTACTCTGTGGAATTTGAAGTGTGAAAAAGTAATGCGAATCGTCGAGTTTTACTGTTGAAACGTCTTTGGCTAACGGCCATTGGATTTGATCGGTTATGCGAGCGAGAACTGCTACGACGTTGTTGTCTTCCTTGAGGCTTACTATTGTTAAGTCTCCGGAAGCTAAGTGGACGCTTGAATCTTTTTCTATGAGATGGAGAATCACGTTGGGGACAGTGACCAGAACTTGTTGTGATGGATATGCAGTGTTTGGATACATGGAGAAAGAAGAAGAAGAATAAGAAGAATAAGAAGAAGTTGTTGTTGTTGTGAAGTGAGGAAGTGAGAAAGAGAATTGTGTATTTATAAAGTTGGGACAAATTGAAGAAAAGAAAACACGTGGCGGTGGAGATTACGTGTAATAACCGCAGATCCACTTATTGCTTACGGTTACTTTCTCTTTAAGAAATTCATTCATGTCGATGATGAAAGGAACTCAGAATCACCCACCGATTCCCGCGTCTTTTTTTTAACCCAACAGGCCCATACTTCCGGCCCAGCCCATGCACTAGTTTTGCAAACCCAAAAATTGATATATTTCTGAAAGCTTGTATCTTCTCATTCGGTGATAACCATCGACACACAAATTTAGGTTTGGTTGTTATTGTTTGTTGAATCTCATTTGGGTAAAAAGATAAATATGTTGTTGGATAAAAAGATGAATATTTTGCTACAATTATGATTTGAAGTAAGATTTTTGGTTGTTCTCCTTATATTTGTTTGCATCTTGGTTGAAGTTTCTCATTTACTCTTAATGTTTTGGTGTTATATTTCTTTAAACTTTCTTTTTTGATTAGCTGGCTTTTTCTATTTGTTTCTACACTATGATAGTTAAATATTTTTAATTATTTGTGTGTCTATATATGGTAGAAATTTAATCTTTACATTTTAATAGTTACAAATTTCTCTTAGTGTTTCTATATGTAGTTAAGTTTTGTTAACCAAATTTAACATTTGAAGGCATAAGATTGAAATTATTAAAGTAAGCACAGTAGAAGTAGACAAAAGGCATCTCAAGAGTTATGCACTTAATTATGTTAGTTATCTTATGGATACTATATACTATTCTCTCTTTTTTAAACTCAATCATGATTGTAAGCATGTAGGCTAAAATGTGTGTTATATCCAAAGTTTGTATAGCCGACATCATATTTGGGTCGATGGGACCAAAAGTTGATGGGTATGAGTTGGACACTCATTTGTAAGTGTGGCCAATGAAAATTAAGAGGTACAAGAGAAAGAGAAAGGTCAAGTAGACCTAAAATAAGGATTAAGTCTTTTTATACATCAAAGATAGACATGACAACATAGTAGAACGCATATAGATTTTGCCTCCTTCACTATCGCATATGATTAATTGGAAAAAATTTGCATTTGCATTTGTTTTTTATAAAATTTAGACTCATCTCAACCTACGAAGTATTTTTCCGTCCACACCCACATCCATTCATATATATATCTTTGTGTGTGCGCGCGTGTAAAAATTAATTAATTTTTTTAACTCATTTAATATTAATAATGTTAATATTTATAATATACTCTTATTTTAATAAAAAAATTAATATTAGTAAGCGTTCGACATTAAAAAAGTAATTTAGATTATATTTTACATAAAATTTATAAAAATTATACTTAATTAATATTCCAAATTACTAATATAATTAATTATTTTAATTTATAATAGTAACTAAATAGAATACGTGTTAAAAAATATTGAAGCTCAAACTTTGCAGAAACTTAAAAACCGAATAATATATTTGACCTAAATTAAAGACCAAGCCTACAGGGTTTTGTCACCTTATCATATACTAAAGGCATCGATTAAAAAAAAAAAACAATCTTTAATAGTAGAGTAGCATTTACTTCTTGTATCAAGTTCCCACCTATCTTTATTACTTTGCTGCTTAAAAACAATGTATGAATATAATGATTATATTTTAGGAGAAAACTTATATTTTCTTGGGTGCTTTTTTTTAATGATTTTTAATATAAACACATTTTTTGTGGTTATAATAAAATTTTAAAAATTTATAAATTTAATAAAATAATTAAGTTAAGAATAATATGAGAATTACTTAAAAATATTCACCTAAATTTTGTCTTATATTTATAACTTTTAATTTAGTTTAAATAGCATACAAAATATATTATAATTTTTTGGTATCAACTCTAATATCTCTTAATTTAGAGTTTGATTGAAACATAAATTAACTTTGACAAATAATTGTTCAAATCAAAATTTAAATTTAGATTCTCTTCAATGAATCGTTCTTAAGTTTGAGTTAACAAAACTCCGTCTCGTATAAAAAGAGATTAATATAACTCATGATGCTCATTAATTTTACAAAACTTTATATATATATTCAAAAACTTTATTCTACGTATAAATTTAATTTAATTATAGTTTTGAATTTTCTAATTTGAACTATGTGTGATTTTGAATCCGCCATTGGATACACGGAGTAGGAATGACAATATAACCGACACTCGCGGGTATCCACCCGAAATCGTATTGATTTGTACAAGGAAAATTCGTTTTGATTGGGTGCAGATTTTCCCCGGACTTAAAATTCAGGTGCATGTGTGTTGATATTTACCTCGCACTCAAACTCGTTCCGCTAGTAATATTATTGTAATTTTTAAATTTTATATATATATATATGCACATATTGAATATACTTAATTTTTTTAAAAAAATTAAAATCTCATCTCTATAAAAATATTTTTTTTTTAATTTTATTAACAATAATTATTTTATTATACTAATTATAATATATATGATTTTTAAATTTATAAATTTATATATGGATGGGTGTGGGCGGAGAAATCCAAAACCCCATTGTACGCGAGATGAAGTACAAATTTCACACATGTTAAAAACGAGGACGAGTGCAAATTTTCCTAATTAATCGAGTACGGGGATGGGAAGACAAAATACGCCCTACCCCATTGCCATGTCTAACACGGAGTGTCCCTTTTAGTCGATCACTTTGATTTCCTTCATAGCACATGAGATTCAGTCCTCGCTCAGACAGGGAAATCTTTTTAAGCCCTTCGACGACTTCCCCCATATGTGGTGTGCTATTGGTGCAATAAACATCCTTTGAACGTCAAGCCCAAACATTGATCATAGAAGGAAGAGATGTTCATATTATGTGTATCGTCTCAAAAATAAAATTTATATTTATATGCATATATCTAAGCATGCTTTAATTTATAAAAAATATATTACTCCTTATATAATAAATATAAGAGAAAAAAACCTATATTAATTCCAAAGAAAGTAGATCTAAAGATGCAAATAAGAGATCACCATTGTGGATATTATTACCTCTCTACATTTTTCGTACAAAGGAACTAAACGAAAGTTACACCTTCACTCGACTTCCCTACCATAGTTAATGTTGTCTTTAAAGTTGTTAATGTACTATGTTTCTTTTAACTAATAGGGCAAGATAGGTCACAACATAGTGTCAAGTACACTCTTACCCTTTCATATGCATTTGGCGACGAAGGTGTTGTCGCCAACAAAGCGATCAATTCTATTTTCATAGTGTGTTGAAAGTTTGATTAATTTTCATGATGATCCACCGTTGAGAAGCTTGATGAATTAATCACCCGAAAAATTATCATATGGCATAATGTGAGTACAAGAACAACTTATGAATAAGATTGCAAGTTAGTATTATACAAGCGAGAAAGAAAAAAAAAAATGAAGGCAAAATAAAATTGAATAACAGTATATAATAAAAATCACAAATCATACCTTATCCTATAATTGTTTATAATCTATAACTAGACTGTATGTCTAGAAATAGTACAAGCTGAATTAAACCCAAGAAAAACTGTTTTAAAAAAAATACTCATTATTACACAACTCCAACCCAAGTTACCCAACCCTTTCATTTTAACCAAGTCAAGTCATTTCAAACGGTCCTAAGTTTAAAAAAAAAGAAAATAAATAGAAAGCATATTTGTACTCCACGTGGCAACTCAAAGAGGCGCCACTGACACATGACGTGGTGAGTGGCATCGATCAAAACGACGTGATCGAACTTCTCTATAACGGTTCTATTTGAGTAACGACAATGGGGCTCCGAACCACATGTTTACCATCCGTCCACGAAAGTGACCCGAAAATCGCCCCGGAAGGACCCATTTTCAGATTTCGGCTATCCGCCGTTACCGTCACCACATAACTCCTCTTCTTCACATCCTCAGAGAACACAAGTCTTGACGGCCTCACCGTCACCGTTACCCCATTCATCTGCGACTCAACACTCACGCGGTAAACCGAGTTAACCGCCCCCACGTTAGTCACCGTCCTTATAAACGTCTTCGAAGCCAATCTCCTTGAAGCCACCGGAAACATAGCCACAAACGACGGGTAATTCAGATTCTCCGGCAAAGGCTTCTTCGCTGGACAATTCACCGGCGCACGAGTAATTACCTGAATAACCTTTGCAGTGTAACCAATAGCACAGAGGAAACTAACGTAATCATTGTTAGTAATATCATAGATTAAACCAGGATCCATCGCACGACCCAAGTTAAGATGACCCGACCCAAAATCATAAGGAGTTGAACTATTCCCGGTAGCCTCATCCAGCATAGGGAGATTTCTGTTATCGAGAACATTAGCGGTGGTCATCATGGCAGATCTTACGGTGGCGGGACTCCAATCCGGATGAGCAGATTTCAACAAAGCCGCGGCACCACTGACGTGAGGAGCAGACATTGAAGTACCAGACAAGATATTAAACTCTGTCCTTCGTGTATCGGAATCAAGACCAGTGGGACCCACTGCATCAGACCAAGCAGCGAGAATGTTAACACCAGGAGCAATTAAATCCGGTTTAAGTAACTGAGGGTTCAAACCGTTGGGTCCTCTGGCTGAAAAAGAAGCAAGAACCGGCGCCGGTTTGATTCCGAGGATAGTTCCTTTGAAATCAATTGTAGCCGTTGGATTAGAAGATGAAGAAATGTATGCTTTGATAAGATCTCCTTCATAGGCACCAACGGCACATGCAGGAAGAAGATGAGCGTCACCGACGAGTCCTTCACCGTTTGAAATTCCGTTTGCTAGAATCATTCCAACACCACCTGCTTTCTTCACAACAAGCCCTTTCGCTACTCTAGGGTTACTTCCTCTATCACAGACAACGATTTTTCCTTTCACATGTTTCGGATCTAGTGAATTTTCCATGCATAGTGAATCACCTAAGATCCCTGATTTTCCAGGATAAACTAATTCATACATTTTACCTTTTAACGCTGCTCCTGAGTATAGTGATACGCCGGAGAGTTTTTTACCGTCGCCGGTGATTACCTCTGCAGGGAAATCACGATCGATTGTACCTGCTCCGACGGTTGTCAACCATGGAGCAAGGTTTGTTACAGACATTCCGCTTGGTCCGTCGTTTCCTGCGGAGGATGAAACGAACACGCCTCTCGAAACGGCGCCATAAGATCCAATCGCAATTGGATCGAGATAGTAAGGGGATGCAATTCCGTCGCCGCCGCCGATGGAAATAGAAATTACATCAACACCATCGGTTACAGCGGCGTCGAAGGCGGCGAGGATGTCGGAGTCGAAGCAACCGGAGTCTTTCCAGCAAACTTTGTATACTGCTAATCTGGCTTTCGGAGCAACACCTTTGGCGATTCCGGAAGCATAACCGGACATATTCGCTTGGAAAGCATAACGTCCGGCGGCGGTGGATGCTGTGTGGGTCCCATGACCATCGGCGTCACGAGGGGATCGAAATTCAACTGTTTCGTTGATGGGATTCAAAGGACCAGAAGAACCATCACCTGCTTCGTGACCTTTGGAGAAGAATCTCGCACCAATTAGTTTTTTGTTGCAGTTTCTGGGTGAGAATTTTTCACCACTCTCACAAACCCCCTTCCACCGACGCGGAATAGGACCTAAGTTCAAATCGGAGAAGCTCCGGCGTTCAGGCCAAATGCCAGTATCAAAGACTCCAACAATTACGTCGGAGCCGTAATCTGATTCAGACCAGAGACCTCGTTGGTTGCGAAGTCCGAGAAACTGAGGGGAGCGAGTGGTGTGAAGTTGACGGCGACGATCCTCCAAAACGGCGAGGGTCGAAGGGTGCTGGCTTATGGAAGCAACTTGTTGCCGCGTGAGAAGCGCAGAGAAGCCGTGGAAAACGGTGTCGTATACGTGAAGGATATGTGTTCGTTGTGTGAACTCAGAAGTGTACCAGTGATAATGGGTTGGAAAAACGGAGGGTTTTGAATAAGAATCAACGCGAATAATGAAGGTTTTGGGAACTTCATCTTCTGCAGAAACAGCATGGTTTTGGGAAAGTGAAAAGAAGAAAAGGAAGAAGAAGAAGATGGAGAAAACAATGGAATTCATAATTTCTCTCATTTTAGAGACAGTGTGAGTGTGATGAGTGAGTGGCTACTGAGTGAGAAGGAAGTGTTATAACATCCACAAACCGGTCCACTCAAGAATACTTTCTTTTTCTTTTAAAATAAAATTCGAAAAAGATAAGAGGAATAAAATACTAGTACTGAGAGTTGTAATAATGTTGTTTAATGTAATTGATTGTATTAATTTATTTTTAAATTTTCGTATCTAGTATGTACAATTGTCAAGTGTGTATCTTTCTTTTCGATACTATAATTGATAGTAGGACTTAAATTGTCTGTCACTCTCAAGTCTAGTGAGTCAGCCCAATATCCGCTCGATTCTAAAACAATATTTTCAGCCGTATAATTTATTTGACCAAAATAAATAAGCCGTAATATTATAATTATTGTGTTTTTAAGCATAAAATTATTTTTTAATAATATTAAGCATTAAATTATAGGATTCGAACCTATAGAAAAAAATATACTTTATTAATATCCTTACTAAAATTTGAATATATAATATATATATATATATATATATTTTGTGAGTAAATAATAATTTAAGTCTTTTAGTTAGATTATTCATTTACTTATACTACTTTGTGTGCAATGGTTTTCCTTAGTCTCATCAATTAATTGGAGCGTCTCCATTTCTTGAATAACATCTCACTGTAGTAATTGTGCAACAATCTATTTTCCAACAAGTCTTGATCAAGTTAAAGGAGGCATGTCTATTATGGACTTTAATAACAATACTCAAATAATGAGCTCTTTTGTTTGAAATATGGGCATTTATAGATGTATGTCATTAAGTCGAGTTATCCGGTTAGTTTATGACAAAAAATAGTATTTTGGGGTTATATTGATATCAATTTTGATCAAATTATTCTAATATAGGAAATATGTCTATAATCGTTCTCATTAAACACAACTCCCAATATGAAATTCATAAGTGATATTTATTAAAGATTGTTTTATGCAAAGAGATCTAGTAATCATTCACTATTTCTTTTATATTTTTAATGAGAGCTTCCAAATTATGTTGGTTAAAACCAACATCACTTGGCATTCTTTTAATCTCATGTGAATTGTTTTTAAATATGAATAGACTTAACCTTTCAAATCACGATTGTATGATTCATCAACTATCAATACGTATTATGACTCTTAAGCGAGTGTTACTTGAATTGACACCTCTTTACTGTATGAGGTTTAAAAATCTTTTGATGTCATGTAATGTTGATTTTAAATATACTGACCTACATTTTTTTTAATATTTTAATGTATTATTATAGAATAAAATTGTAATAGGATTTCATGTAAAATTATATTTTCTAAAAGATCGTGTTAGATCTTAAAGTATAGCTTAATCTCATTGACTTATTAGTATGTTGATCTATTTATAGAAAATAGAAAAGCAGACTATTTAATAGATTTGTAAGCCTTGTGAGACTTTCATATATGACATATCATGCCATAAAAACTAGCCCACGACTAGCAATATGTTAGTCATATGTCTAACATTTTCAATGTATGGCAAACTCAAACATGGCAAAATATAGCATATTCTCACAATAAAATAAACATTTTTTATTGTATATCAAAATCATATTAAAAAAAAGTATATGAGTTCTTCATGCACTTAGTTTATTATCATAATTCCTACGTTGGTTTTGAGCCCATTAATATAGTATTTTGTCAATATGATTGAATGTATTGTTTGTGTAATCTGGATGCATGTCTCTCCTCTTTGTGATAAACAACCCTTCAATTAATATGAATTTAGGATTCAGAGATGTAAATTAGACATACATGGAGAATAGAGTATTTGTCCGATTTCGACCCCTCAAAATATCCCTTACTTTTTCACCACGAGATATTTTCTCCTTTATCTTAATTCTCATGTATGTTCATGTATCTTGACAGATCACGTGGTAATCTAGTTAAAGTAAAAAGATGGTAAAATTTATATTACTATAATTTTTTAGGATGATAGAAATAAAAGTAATGTGATATTCTATTTTGTTTTAAATTATGTTGCCTTTTTTCAAATGACTAATAGAGATCTTGTTTTAACACGATAATAAAATGATATTGTGGTAATATTCTTGACATAAAACTTTTGTAGGGTGGAGACATGATCTTCGTCCTCATCTCAAAATAAAATTTGAGGTATTTTCATGAGATAAAAATCTTCACCCATAGAAACTCGAATAGAGTATACTCCACATAAATCTCACTTACATGAACAAATTGACATATCTATCTAGATTATTGAATTTATATTATTATAATTTTTTATTTTAAATAGTCTATTAACCAAACTAATACATTATTTGCAGGATGAATTTACATTATTTTTTACTATTGACTTTTGTTTCTAAGTTAAATTTAATGTTAGAGACGTGAAAACAAATTGCACATCACAATATCATATAGATGTTATGAGTTATCTTCTTACACAATCCAAAAGAGTTCATGCATATTTTGTCTTGGAGCATGAAAATTGGGAGACCTACCTAATATTTTAGCTATTCATTTTCCACGAAGTCAGGTTTGTCATGGAAGTCTAAATGCTTGTGTGCCTCAAGCATTCAACAAGTGAATTAATATATAGTTAAAAATTATGGGTGACAAAATATATTCACTAATTTAGTAAAAATAAATAAAAATTAGATCCAGTAATTTATACTCACTTATGTCATTCAATCATAGTTATCAATTAACTGAATTCAATTCATCAATTCCATAATATATTGATGTAATACAATTCAATTTTCCTTTTTTTTTAAAAAAATTCAATTGACCATCTGAAGAGTGATTTTGACGGTTAGGATGTGATAAATACATGATGTGATACAGAGCCAAATAAAAATAGGATTTTATAATATATAAAAACTCTTATCCTATCATGTATTTCATATCAATATGATAACAAACATGATAATCTTATTTTATCAATTTTTTTTTGTACACACATTATGATGACATGATATAATATAATATCATAATTAAATAATAATAGTAAAACTACTCTTGTGAAACAATTATATACACAACTTATATATATATATATATATGTGTGTGTGTGTGTGTGTTTGTGCGTGCCCGCATGTCTTGGAATAGATGATAAATATCATCATATTTACTCCCACAACTACGAAATATCAAGTTTGAATATTGGACATAAAATACGAGTAACTAATCCTAAATAAAGTTATGATATATAAATATATATTATATAAATGACAAAACTCCCCTTATAAGAAAATATATTTATTTTTAAATTTAAATTACTATTCATTTTTTAAATAATTGTGAATAATAAATTTATTTTTAATATATTCAAATTTTATTAGATTAAATAAAATGACAAAACTACTAATGATAAAATCATAAGCATTTTATAAAATTAATTTCTAAATTTTATTTTTTTAATTTAATAGCTTTTTAATTAATATTTATATTTTATTTGGTTGAAATTTATTACAATTTAAATAATAATTTACAATTGTACCTAAGTAAATTATTTTTCTTATTTTATCTTTTTGATTTTTAACTCATCTCATATTCAGAATAATATTTTTAACTTGAGAGGTAGAATATGACAGAGTTCAAGATCAACTTATTGTATCATGTTGATTCATCAAATGCTTCGTTAAGATAAGAAATTATATTATATTATAGGCTAAATAGCACAAGTGGTCCCTTAACTTAATTTCAATTAACGTTTTAGTCATTTATCTTTTTTTTTCCCGATTTGGTCATTTATTTTAATTTTAAGTGACAATCCGATTTTTTATGTTTTAAAATGTCAACAATATTATCCTTTTTTTTTACAAAAATTCAAAAAACTCATCAAAATTTTCAACCAAAACCCATTAAATTAATTATATTCTTTAATATAATACAAATTTCATCAAATTCGTAACTCAAATTTTTTTTGAATTTTTGTAAAAAAAAAAAAGGATAACATTGTTGACATTTTAAAACATAAAAGATCAAGTTGTCGCTTAAAATTAAAATAAAGGACCAAATCGGGAAGAAAAAAAAAGATAAAGGACTAAAATGTTAACTGAAATTAAGTTAAGGGACTACGGGTGCTATTTAGCCTATATTATATTAAATCATGTTTCTTATACCAATCATCAAATGACATTAAGTGTTAAAACGACGAATCTATCTATTAGATAACATTATAAACAATTTATTGACGTATAAAATTAAGGGTCATGCAAAATAAATATTTTAGTCGCTATAAATTTATCAATCAAACAATTTTAATCTTTGTTGAAACTAAACATGTTTAATGTTCTTTAATTTAAAAAACTTTGAATGATTTTTTGCATGTTTAGAACATTATAAAAGTTCCTCCAAAAAAATTTATAATTTTTTAAACTTTTGATGAATTAAATATGAAATTTTAAGTGTAAAAAATTCAAGAAAAAAATAATAAAAATATGGACCTATAAATTGAATTTTGAGCTCATGTTTTGTGGATGTAAATTTTATAACGTCGTAAACATGCTTAAAAAAATCATTCAAAAATATAAGTAGAAACTAAAAATGCATGCAAGAAATTTTGAATAGACTAAAAATTATTCTCTTATTTTACATGGACTAAGATTGAAATGTTGAAATTTTATAAGTAAAAACATATTTAATCATAAAATAAAATATTTTTATTTTTAAAAAACAAAGTGTACATGCCATTTCATAGGGCGTTGCTAACCAATATGACCTTCGTTGTCGGCCATCACGATCTTTGTTACCAATCACTATTACTTCTATTTTTTGTTGTCGTGACCCTGTTGTTGTCGACTGTCAACACAACCACCGTTAGTTGCCACTATCTTTGTGTTAATTAGTAATGTACATTATTAATTAACTAATAAATAAATAAATGAGAAAAAATATTTTTTTAATGACTAAGTATTTTAAAATCACATTAATTTTATAGAATGGGTAAAATATAATTTTAAACTCTTTAAAAATGGTCAAATGTATGAACTTTTTCACTTGGCGAAGAATCGCATTGCATAGCAGGAACATAAAGGTTTGGTTATCCTCATACCGGATAGATCCACAAACTAAAATCCTCACATGATGCGATCTGGTAGAATTATGAGCTAAATGGAAAAAATATTCAAATGTATAATACAAGGTAATTTAATATTTAATCAGAATGTCTCAATGGTGTCTCGCCTTTACGGTGATTCAATATTTTGTAATTTGATTATTCTATTGTGTGCGCAAGAAAAGTGCATATAGTTAACTTTGAATCACCTCTCAACTCCTCACAACTAAACTAAAGTCAAAACAAATATAATCGTATAGTTTCGTTGCAGTTAACTTTGAAATGTTAGAAAAGCATGTCACACCATTTTCTTTTTCTTTTTTTGAAATGTTTTAAACCCTCAAGATTGTTTTAATTGAACAATTGAGATTTGGTATAAGTTATTGGAGTGACACACGATTTCAATAGATTTTGACTCTTATATTAAATTGATCAATTAGGTTGTATGATAAGTCACTAATAACAACGGTCAAATCCTAACAAGTGTCACAAGAACATATGTTAAGGAATCAAATGTAAAAGTTTTGTATTAAAATTTTTATATTCAACTTCTAAAAAGTTTTGAAATTATTTTTTAATACATATTTTACTTTTGAATTCCTTCACAAATACTCATTCTGTTTCACATTGTGTATTCATTAAGTGAAAATAAATTGTTTTAAAATAAATGTAATTTTCAATTTTAAACGCAACTTAAATTATTTTTTTTATTGTACTTTCAATTATTACTATGGATACTAGTTCTAAAGCATCACTTATAGTTTGTATTTATGATAGTGAAAAATGTATTGATATATTTCTTAAAATGGAGAAGAGAGGAGTGGAGGGGAGTAGAGGGAAAAATAGATAAATTTTCACATTTTTTTAAAGAATATTTTTGCAGACAAAGATAAATGAATGTTTATGATTAATATATTTTTAATATTGATATTTTTTGTATGAAAAATATACTAACATTGAGAATATTACAACATAGATTGTATTTGAATAATTTATCATAATCCTTCAAAATTTTCGTTCAATATAATTTTTTTTTTTGTTTATGAAGAGAAATAAACCTTTAAATTAGTTCTCCTCTTCTAAATCCCCCAATTTTTTAAAGTGTTTTCTACCTCGCACACCCCACCTATATTTGTCACCCCAAATCTACATGAAAATACAATTTTGTCCATTTAACTATTTAAAATAAGTTTTGAAATTGATAGTTTCAGAAGTTTCAAATTTTTTAAACTGATATTTTCAGAAGTTTCAAATTTTTGAAATTTTCAAAAATGAAAATTTCGAAATAAGGATACATTTCGAAAATTTCCAAATTTAGAAAGTTTCTAAAATTTCCATTTCGAAACTTTGAAACTTTCAATAATTTCTATTTTCGAAACTTTGAAACTTTTGAAAGTTTTGAAAAATCTGAAAATTTTCTATTTCGAAAGTTTTAGATTGCTCAAAAGTTTTGAAACTCTAAAAATTTTGTGTTTTTGAATGTTTTAATATTCGAGTATCACTTTTTTGTTTTGAATATTTGAAAAAGTTCGAAAATTATGATTAATTATCTAAATATTCGAAAGAGTGAAAAAATAGAAGGTAAAAAAATTTGAGATTTTTATAAATAGTTAAAATAACAAAATCATATTTTCATGTGAATTAGAGGAATGACAAGTATAATAAAAAATGCAGAGTAAAAAAGTATTCTTTTAGAGCTGTCAAAATAAACTATCCAACCAATCTTGAATTATCCATACCATAGCTTTCTTTTTGTGTTAACGTGTTAACGCGCGTGGCTAACAACATGCAAATTAGTTGAGACAAAGAAAAAGCAACTTAGCTTTCTTTTTCCGCAATCTGTTGTGACTAGGCAAAAGCGGAAGGGATAAAGTGTGTCCTTAACTTACACATTGTCCTGCATCGGACGGTTACTATTTCATTTGGTGTGGGATATTATTTGCGGGGCCATCAGAACCTACACGAACGGTGGAGATTGCGTTGCACAAACATTTGTGGCGTGAAGGGCATGTGATGATTTCAGTAATTCAAGGCCCCAAGAGTGGCATGGTCCCACATGTGTTATCCTTCTTTTTCTTTAGTTTTCCTTTGAGCTGGAAAGTTGTTCTCTCATAGTGTGGATTTGACCATGATTCATCATGAGTTTAATATTGGGTCAACCGAGATTAAAAAGATAAATTAGTTTTTATTTAACATAATCCCTGATTAAATGTCATTTAATTTGTTGAGTTTTGCTTTCACAGTTAAATCTTTAGAATAAAATAATATTTTTGATAATATTGTATTCGATAGCTAAATATATAATTTTATTTAATTAAATTATGAATATTAAAATAGTCGATTATACGAATCAACGTAGTTGTAGAGCTTATGGATCTTACAATTAGTTTTCTTAAGACATTCTTACAAACGCATAATACAATAAATCCTAAAATTACAATGGTTGCAACAAGATATCATAAAAAAGTTTCATATTTTATTTATTTCGAAACTTAAGGTTTGATCCTTTTTTTTCACTCAAAGGACAATGTTCTTGTCATTTGAATATGCTCGGTCTCAACCATATAGACATCAATCAGCCATAATCCCAACATTTAGAAGCAGATAAGGCGAAAATCACAATGCCATTTTCGTTGAGAAGAGACGTTTTTCTTTCTCAACGAACATAATCCTCACAGTCACACTATATTTATCACCATTCTGACATGTTAAAAAGTACATTTCCTTATTCCCAATATCTCTCACCTACCTTGTAACACCCCGAGTTTAAAACATAGCGCGGGTGTATTTTTTTTTTTGAAATTAATAATTAAAATAAGTTTTCCCAAAATTATTTCAAAAGAATTAAAATAAAGTTCTTCGTAAAAATAGTACGTTATAGATAAATCGATGAACGTAACTCAATACTTCATCAGGATTATCACTAAGTACTTATCTTGGAAATTAATTTTTAAACATTAATACACCCCAAAATATCATTGTCATAATACATTAACAGCAAATATCAGAGTACATGGTTCAGCGGAAAATAGTACAGTATTCCCAAAATAAGACAAATTACAATTTCAACCCAAAACCTAATACATTAAGTCTAACTGATCATGCGCTGAAGCTGCAGTAGCACGGATTCCCTCCGCATCCCACGCAAGTCTCTTCTGACTCTACAGCTCGCTTCGACGTAACCTCCTCCTCCTCCTCGTACATAGAGGGATCGGTCTCATCAGAAGTCAAGTCAATACACACTCGTGGCCGCTTCGGCGGTGCCGGAATCTCGTAGCAATCATCGGAAATCCTAGATGGATCCGGAATCTCAGTCGCTACTGGTCTCAGCTCTTCACGCTTCTCTACCGCATCAGACTCATGTATCTCTCTCCCAATCACAGGGTTGGGAGTCACCACCCCTACAGTGGCCTCCGTCTCAACCCTCTCAGCAGACTCCTCAGCGTCGTCGAAAACGCCGTGCGCCTCTAGCACTAGGCGAGAAGGCACGGAAAACTCTATGCTCGCATTAGTACGCTCTACGAAGTCCTCCACACCGTCAGTCCTACTTGTCCGCTCCAGCCACCCCGTATAAGTCGCTCTGCTTGAGAGGGGGTCAAAAGCCCAAGCAGTGCGCGAGTGGCGATCAAGGAAATTCAACGACGTTTCCGTCGTTCGGGTACCCACGGGCGGCGTGGGTTTGGGAGGCATCTGAGGGCAAAGCCCAAAGTCCACAATATATAGCAAGGGGTCACCGACCGAAAATAACAGATAATCACATAGCATATATTGCACAACAACATGTATAATCATGGTATAGCATATGATGATGAGGAAATAATAATGCTCATTTGGAAATTTATGACTTTCATGCCTTTTCAAAACAACAGTCAATGATTATGAAGTATGCGGTAAGTACAAACACACGTCAACAAAACACAATCATTAATTCAGAATTTCAGATTCTGGACAGCACTCACACACATTAATTTCCAACATTCATCATATAAACAATCGTGACACGCCGGTCAAATCCCTCAATGTAATGTATATATGCTCATGCATAATTTTCTTGGAATCACCAAGGTGCAGTCGCTCACAGACCAGCACAATTTAACGACCCTCATGACCAGGGTGCAATCGCTCAACAGATCAGCACCAGTGCAGACGCTCAACAGTCCAGCACATCGTGAACTCGCTCAACAGACCAGCACGTTTGACATAACCCGAGGTACAATCGCTCAACAGATCAGTACCTAGTGCAGACGCTCAACAGTGCAGCACTCGTGCAATCGCTCAACAGATCAGCACGGGGTTGCGCATTTCAGGGTACAGACGCTCAACAGTCCAGTACCAGTGCAGACGCTCAACAGTCCAACACTTATATACCAAAGTACAATCGCTCAACAGATCAGTACTTAGTGCAGACGCTCAACAGTCCAGCACTCATGCAATCGCTCAACAGATCAGCACGTGGTTGCGCATTACTCTGTGGCCCATCGCGGGTACCACTTGACTATGCAATGCATGAATATGCAGTGTTTCACTTCTCTAGAAACAGAATGCAAAATTAGACAATTCATGCTCTTCATCATGTTTAAATATTTCAGCACAGTCATAAATAACAACATCATAATCATGGTTACACAGTCCATTAATCATTAACACTTTCTGTATTCGAATACAGAAGCCAAAAACAGTGCAGATTCACACCCTGTATTCTGGTATTCGAATACAGGGGCAGTCTCAGTGTACAAAACAACATCTCTCACTACATCAGTAAAGTTTCAAAAACTTCATTACCACAACTTCAAAATGTCACCAAAAATTCCATTTTAATTCCCCACAACAATCCCAACATTCCCCAAACACTCAGGGTTTACAAAACACTCTTAAAAACTTGGAAATTTGAATCTGTATTCGAATACAGACCCCCTGTATTCGAATATAGAAGCATGAACTGCAGTTTTAACATCCTGTATTCGAATACAGCATGACTGTAATCGAATACAGGAGTTCAACCTTTGAAAAATACAGCCTTTTCTCCCATGTCATTTAAAGGTTTTCAAACATCTTTCTCTCCTCTTTAAAACCATTTCACAGACTTCTTTTCAAATCATTTAAACCTTCTCAGAGTTTCTCAACGCTTCAAAAACTCACATGACAGTGATTAAAATTTGATTTTCTGGAAAACACGAATCTGTATTCGAATACAGCTTCCTTGTATTCGAATACAGAAGCTAAAAATTGAGTTTCTAGAAAAACTTGAATCTGTAGTCGAATACAGCATGCCTGTAGCCAACTACAGATGCGAATACAGTGTTAAAATTTCACTTATGTATTCGAATACGACATGGTCGTAGTCGAATACAGAGGTTTAGTTAGAAGCAAAAATCCTTCTTCTGTATTCGACTACAAGGGCTCGTAGTCGAATACAGGTTTTGAAAACTTAGGCAAAACAGAACTTGACAGGTTGTATTCGAATACACTCATGTTGTATTCGAATACACCTTCGAAAAAACCAGTGAAAGTTCAACCCTTTTCAACTATTTTCTTTAATAAAAGACAACCAAATGTCAAACAGATTCTGCACTTTTCAAAAAGCTTTTCGTCATTTAAAATCCCTTTTTCCTTTAAAATCATCAACACCACCAGAATCACACAAAACAACCAGACTCAGAATCATCAACATCACCAGAACCACACAAAACAACCAGAATCAGAATCATCAACATCACCAGAACCACACAAAACAACCAGAATCAGAATCAGAATCATCAACATCACCAGAACCACACAAAACAACCAAAATCAGAGTCATTTTCATCACCAGAATCCCACAACATAAAACAGAATCAGAACTATTACACCAGTTTATCCAAAACAAAGACACATGATCAATCATCAGAACATCATGCAACATTTCAGTGTTCTCACTTAACAGAACAAACATGCATGCATTCAGTTTTTCCAAAACACCAGAACAAACATGCATGCATTCAGTTTTCTCAAAAACACGACAGAATAACAAGCAAGCATCACAGAACAACAAACCTCAACAGAATGCATTTTTGCATTTTAAGACTATTTTCAAAACAAATTTATGACATGCATTTTAATCATCATTAAAATAACATGTAAACATTTTCCAGTTTTCACCCATAAGTAAAACAACATGTTTTATTAGAAAAACAGCCAGCAACAACCATAAGGATAATCACATATCAGCAAGAATGCATTTTCTTTCAAAATGTCATTTTTCGAAAACAGTTTTTCTTTTAAAACAGAACTGAAATAACACTCATTCATGGCCCTAATGCAGCTAAAAATGGAAGGTGCCCACCCTTGTAGCGTGCTCTGCTATTTCTCTTGTTCTTGCTGCGTTCCCTTTTCTGCGTCTAAAAACGGCGAAACTGTTCCCTGAGTTTGCTGCTGCAAAACTGGGTTCTTTAGCTCCGTAATGGGGTGGGGATTAACTTTTGTACTGAGGTTTTGGTGTTTCAGTGCTTGGATGTTTCAGTAGTGATACTTTGAAGAGTTCCCTCTCTTCCTCTTTTATAACCGTGACTGGAAATGGGAATGCAGAAAACATGGGCAGAATGGGAGGGAAAAATGAGTTACTATTACATGCAATATGGCAGCAAGGAAATGAGGGATGGTGTTCTGGTCTTTGCTCAGTCCCCCTGCCGTGTACTCATAGAACTACTTGAGTGCATTCCTTCTTAAAATACTAATAAAATAATGCTGTATCATTTCAGCACTTAATCCTTTAATTAACCACTAATCCTTAATTAATGGTCCAATTAATTTAATTACTTGAAATTAAATTAATTTAATTCTTCATCCAATAATTTTAATTCATACTTCAAATAAATATTTATATATATACATTTTCTCAAAACATACATATATTAAATATTTACAAAAATTTCCAAAATACCATTGACAATAATTCCAAAAATTAATATTTAAAATTAAGGGTCTTACACACCTCAAATAAACATTTACTTAAATGTTAGAGTACTTGTAGGTACCCCCACCTTGGAATCATGAAACTTTGTTCAATAAATCTCAAGTCGGTCATCCTCCTTACTCCAATTCGGATAATTGGCGTTTACAATGGGGATACGTGTTTCCTTTTATCAAAACCTTTCTCGATTTATCATTTTTTTTCTTTCTCTTTTTAGCAAGATGGTTGAAAACAAGCGCACCAACGCCAAAAAGATTGTTGACAACACTGTCTACTGCACCACTCCAGCGCAGATGGACGAGGCCACGATGCCATTTTCCCTTATGGTCACCATGAACAATGGTGATATTAATGTAACAATCACCATCGTCCATAATGACAAAGCCACTCTCAAATACCTTTTTTACACTGGTGCAAAACCAATCATAGTTGGTCGAAGAACAATACATTAGGCTCAAGAGGGTGGAAAAACAACATGTGATTCCCACCATTAGCTCAACCAAGTTGGAAACCATATGTCGTTTGGTGGAACAAAACTCTCTAGAATCATCTGTCTGATTAGTGCATCTTCATTGTTGTGATTCTCCTTCACCAAGGTCTGCTTCTAGGAGAATTCGAATACTAGAGTGTCGTCTTCGATCACCTTGCCGCTCATCACCAAGAAATGTTCATCCTCAATACTGTTGAGGCAGATTTATCATTTCAGAGACCTTTCGCGGCAAGGATAAGAGACCTCCCTATTCTGAAATCACTAGAAAACCCCATAAATGGATATATATATATATATATATATATATATATATATATATATACACGATGAAACTACCAATATAGATGAGCATATTGAGAACATTGAAGTTGTCATCGATTATTGTGGAGCTCGAGCATCAGTAAAATATAGACTCTTTGCTCTCACAATAAATAAATGCACAATGACCTAGTTAAAAATCCTCCAATGAAACTCCATCGACTTGTGGGAAGAGCTTTACATAGAGTTCACCATTTACTTTATTGCATCTCGAAAACGGCCCCAATACAATAACTACGACGTCATGAATAATACAAGGCAAAGACGAGCCTTTACGAGATTATACTAAACGCCTCAATAAGGAAGTTGTCCTCATGAAACAAGTTGACAATAAGATGAAGATGTATTTGTTGGAACAAAGGCTCCTCAAACAGGGTGTAATTGTTGATGTTATTAGCCTGAAAAAGCCTTGAGATCAAAATATTACCTAGTTCAGACCAAAACATACATCAAGCACAAAGAAACAACTTAGCGCAAGAAAAATAAGGAAGATATGACATGAAATAATTTCTCTTTGTGAACCTCGCCAAAAGAAGATGTTGGAGAAACAATGAATATACTATGTGAAAAGTAGGGAATTTGAGGACCCTTGGGATATTCATCAATATCATGTATTGATATTTGTTCCAAACTTTGCAGCTCACCAAAGCAAATTTGCTACCATATGCTAGATTAGACCTCCAACTAAGGTAATTAAAATTGAATTAGACATTAAATTGACGTAGGCAAAAGTTCAAAGGTCGGACCACAATTTATTTATTTATATATTATACCAAATAAAATATTATATTTCAGTAAAAAATAAAATAATTAAAACATTATTTTACTTAAATATTATACTATTTCCAATTTTAAAATAGTCTAGCTAAAACAAAAAAAAAACTAGCTACTAGCATTAATAATAGCTTAATAGGTAGGTAATGTAACTTTTTACTTTCATGGAATTAAACGAGCCTTGATAGGCTTTCTGTTCCCAATAAAAAAGCATCGGCCAAAGCATTGCAGTTAAGTGTTCACATATTCCAAAGTTAAATATGATCATTCTACATAAATCATCCTATATACTACTACATCTTCTTCTTCTATTAAAACCTTCATATTATCTCTTTTTTTTCCACATATACATGTCTTCTTCTCCAACATTTAGGTTCTATTTCTTCGGACCAATTGGCCATGAATAAAAAAAAAAAAAAAGTAAAGTTTTGGTTTTCTATTACTTTGTAGTTTGTTCAGATATTCCACTATTTTGGTTTTTTTTTTTTAAAAAACAAAAATCAGTCCAACCTTCAATAAGACCAAACCATCGATTTTTCCAGTTTTCCAAATTTATTCTAGTTTTGTTACAAGTCGGTTTTCGCTGTCAATAGGTTTTCCAATATCTTGCATGCAACGATTCAGTGGTTCGGCAAGAATCTCCTAAACTCTTATATCAATAGATAGAGAAAATATAACTTGCCTTGTTGCGACGAGAAGACTTACATTGTATCTTTTTTATACCCTCAATTATCGTGAGTACCAACAAACCATCAAACAAATGCTCTTTTGAACTGACTTGACGAGAACAATGACTAAATGTTTTGTTGAATGTCTCCTTCTAATCCAGAACAACACTGAAAGCATATACTTTAGTTGAATTCGTCATAGAAATGATCCCTATAATCTCAAAAGGCATGGTCAATGGGGCGATCTTTGTAGTTGAACCATCCAACATCAGAGGCAGTAGTTCGGAATTCTACTAAAAAATGAAGACATGCATGTTATTGAGGTATTTTAACATTCTCATTCCATATGCTTTGAACAATCAAGCCAAATATGAAACATGTGTTGATCGACCTTAAGTTAGTAGAAGAACTTGATGCATAAGAGGCAAAACTATACACATATTATTCGCTTGTAGTATTCCAAATAAGGAGGGAATATCAAGTCAAATACCACATTCTACAAAAGTATCTCACAACGCTGAAAAAGATAAAGGAAAAAATATCAAAGTCAAAACTATACACATATTAAGAGGCAAAACTATACACATATTATTCGCTTGTAGTATCTCAAATAAGGAGGGAATATCAAGTCAAATACCACATTCTACAAAAATACCTCACAACACTGAAAGAGATAAAGGAAAAAAAAATCAAGGTCACAAAGATTCAACACATTACACAATTGTAAAACGCTTGAGTTGGCATTCTTGCAAACTAGCTAACATGAGAGGGACATGAGGGAACAAATCCATCATTCAACAATTTCTACATTCTCCAAGTATCATGGAGGATGTTATGGCCATCAAATTTGAGATAGTCGATCAACAAGAAAAATGGATGATACCCATAATCAGATACATCCTACGTTATTGCAAGTACTTTATACCAAACACGATTCTTAACTCCCCTCCTCGAATGTCTTGCCAAATACGTAGTAGAGTATACATTCTAAAAATGCCCGAAGGCATATGCGAGCAACACCTTGGAGGGAAAAACCTAGAAAAAGAGTTATATGAGTCGGGTCCTATTGGGTGACTATGCAAGGAGTCAAACACAAATATACCAAAAATACGACAAGTGTCAATGACATAGGGTCCACTTAGCTCACCTATCGAGATGACAATACTCATTTCTCCTTAACCATTCTCGTGGCGGGAAAAAATATCATTGATCCATTTCCTTTGGCACTCTGAAAAATGAAGTTCCTAATGGTTACAATCGGCTGCTTCACAAAACAAATAGAATCTGAAGCTCAACCAATATGAAAATGACAAACATATTTCAGATCTTCAAATGGAACATCTTAACCCAATATAACATTCTTGAAGTTGTGGTTACCAAAAGTGGATCAAAGTTCGTAGACAAAAACTTTTAAAATCTCATATATATCAAGTCTGAACATAAAGAAACACTTCACCTTGGTGGAACATCCCCAAACTAGCAACTAACTAGAAGTCGCTAATTGTGTCATCCTCAAAGGACTTAAACGAAAACTGAATAAAGCAAACATAAAGTTGGATGATGAACTCATTTTTGTCTTATGAGCGTATTTAACTACTCCACATTTGACTACGAGGGAAACCCCATTCTAACTTACATATGGAATTGAGGCTATTGTTCCTATTGAAATTGGAGAACTAAGTTGGAGAACGGCCTATCTTTTAAAACAAGAGGAGAACTCCAAAAAAATCACGGATGAACTCAACTTCCTCAAAGAAAATAAAGCATCAACGCCCTAAGAGATGTCGTTGTCAAACAGAAAATGACATTGAAATATAACAAGAGAATCATAAAAAGATGATTTGTATAGGGCAAACTCATTTTAAGAAACAACTCCAAAAATACTAATAAAGACAAACTATCATCCAATGTAAAAGGACTATTCGTAATTGTCTTAAAAATAAGAAAAAAACCATACATCTTATATACTCTACTCAAAGAACTTGTTTCAAAAATATAAAATGCAACTAAACTTAATTATTTTTTTGATTAGTCCAAAAAATTAAATCTAGTTAACAATTATTCTTAATATCAATTTAATAAGGTATTTTCGCTTATAATTTAGTCTAAAGATAGAATTAATGGTTAATGGTGACCATGAACTCACTTTAGGCTTTGTTAATTTCGTAAAACTTATAAGCTAACATATAGCCTATAACTGGACTAGCCTATAAGCTTGTCTAGTCAAATGAGTTTGGTTTGGGAAACAAACTTCTCTAGCTTATAACTTATATATGTTACTTTTAAGTAATGTTTAAGCTTTTGATTGCTTGCCATTCTTGAACAATGCATAAACATTTATTATTAGGTTGCTATGAACTAATTAATTGCACAACTGAAAGAATACAATCTAGTTAGACTATTAAGATATTAGAAAATGCTCATATAGATGATGATGATTATTACGTGTACAGTAGCACATGACATGTATTGGTATTAATTAACTCTTGCAGGTATGCCATTCTTTTTCAACGTACAAACATCTATTAGGCTATGAGTAACTATCTAATTTCGTAACTGAGAATACAACCCAGTAAACTATTAACCTTGAACAATAGACGTTTAAAAAGGGGAATTATTATTACATATACGTGTCTTGGCATTAATTGCATGCTTGCCACCTTGAATAGTTCACATACATTTATTGAGTTGCGAGGAACTAATTAATTGTATTGCATGAAAGAATACAATCTACTTACATCATTAGGCTAAATCATCATATTTTTTTTTTGCATTGATATTAATCATATGTCATGTAGATAAATAAAATAATACAAAAATCAATAACTTGCGGAAAATGCGTTTACCCCATAATTACAATTAATTCTTTAGTGCATGTTTTTTAGGAAATTTAAAGTGAATTGGGGTTTAGTGAGATATGATTTTGAAGTACTTAAGAAGATTTATAAGATTTATAGATAGGAAATAAGAGATACAACATTTACTTAAAAACTAATACGAATTTTTTTAAATACAAACTTCACGTAGATCTTATAACATATTTTCACAATTATTAAAAAAAATAGTTAAGTTTATATAATTTATTTTACTACTGACTATGAATAATGCAACTATGTTTCGATGATTATGGATAATGAATTCATGACAACTTGCTTATTATATGTTTATGGGTTGAAAATTTGGTTAATGGTAGATTATTTTATAAACTGTTTTAAAAATATTATCTAATGTTTTTGCTGACTTAACTATCAATTAGAATAACAACTAAAAAATATGAGAAAAATTCTGAGAGTGATAAAAGAATTGTTGCAAGATGGGATGACAGTAAAACCGAACTATTTTTAAAAATTTGTATGGATGAAATAGAGGCTAGAATTGTGGGCGTAAACTTTTTATGACTAGAATTGTGATTATTGTGTTGCCAAATGTATATTTGAGTCTAATATATATGTATGTACATTGACATGTGTAGAACATAATGTAAATTGGTATAAGTAGAGTATCATGTAGCTTGATATATATATAGAGACTAAAATTTATTTTTCTAATTTTTTTTAATTATTAAAATTGTACTTTTTATTTATTAGGGAACCAATTTTTAAGATTAGAACATGGCTAAAATCTATTACCCTATTTTTTGCCAAAAAAGAGAGGTAGAGAGACATCACATACTAGAGGATGAGAGAGATTGGTGGGAGGAAGAGATAAGAGATGTATAAGAGAATAGAGAGATATACGTGTATTTAGAAAATCATATATTTAAAAAATATTTTTTCAAACAAAAATGATTTCTTAAAAATCATTTTTTTACGTCTTTTATGATAATTTTATAGTTTAATAAAATCACTTTAACAAAATTGTACACAAATCAATTAAAAATCATTTGTATAATAATAAACAAATAAAAATAAAAAAAATTATTTTTTAAAAATAATTTCTAAATTATTTAAAACAAAAATTATTTTTATTTAATCTCATATAAACTTTTTGTTCATGTAATTATTATTGGGTCATTTGAAGGAAAACTTTTTAACAAGAATCGAATCCTACAGGCTAGAGACCAGTTGCTGCTACAAATACCGTGTCCGCGTCACTCACTGAAACTAAACTATCTTACGCACATTTACAATTACTGACTGTGTCCCTCTCGCGCTCTCACTTCACCAAAAACCACCAGAAGAGGAACAAGATGCAGATCTTCGTCAAGACTCTGACCGGAAAGACTATCACTCTCGAGGTTGAGAGTAGCGACACCATCGATAACGTCAAGGCCAAGATCCAGGTTTTTTTTTTTTTATTTTTTATTTCTCACAAAATAATATTATCATCTTGTTAGGGTTTCTGGCTGTTGATGATTTTGCTTGTTAGAAAATAATATCATCTTGTTAGGGTTTTTTTTATTGCTCAATCTATTTTATGGGTTTTATCCAATTATGTGTCTGGTAGTTTTCAAAGTTGCAATTAGTATCTGTGCATGCACAGAGGTTAAAGTTGCAATTGAATATATATTTTATTGAAAAAGCAAAGAAAAACTATGTGTGTGTTTGGATTAACTTACTTTAAAGAAATACAGTAATATTTTATGTTATAAGATAAATCATGAGAATAAAAGGGATTAAGAAATTTATTTTGTTAAACTCACCTAAGGAAAAGTATAGAATGGTCAATACAAGTTTTGGTATACGATGGACTTTATATCTGGCATAGCAGCAGAGATAGTATACTTCTGATACACCTGCTGGTCACTAGGTCGTGATTGAATTTTATCAGGCTTAATAATGGCCCAACTTCTGACAGGGCATTTTAAACGACAATTCCAGAAACTGCAAGTTCTCTTGCGGCTGCAACGTTTTCCTCCATCTAATTGGTTATACCGTCTCAATTTAGAACATGCATGCAAATGGGGAGGCTTTCTTCATCTGCATATAATTTGATGATGTGAAGCCTTGGACAGTAGGGAATGTTGATCTCTTAGTCTTAAGGAGAGGTTATTGACGCTTGGGCCGTACTTTTAAAAATGTCTAGTTCTTTTACTAAAATGTCCATCTACTGCACTGTACTTAAATAAATCTCTTTCCGTAGTATGTATTGAATATCAAATCTTAGACACGGAGAGCATTGTAAAGTGTCAGTGTTTTTTTCCTTTTCCTCCTATTTATTTTGTAGTCTCAGCTGTATCAAGAGCAATAATCCTTAATATGCATCGTTGCGATCAGGCAGAGATTTTCTTTGATTGTGTTTTGGGCTACAATTTTCTAATATTTGCTGTCTGGAACATGGCCGAGTAAAGAAATGGAGTTTCAGGGGCGACACTGCTTCAACATGCTTTCTATAGTTCTTTGAATAAAGTGATGGGATTGGGGGAGTAAAGAGGGGTTGGAGCAGAGATGAAGGACCTTACAGCAAATAATTAAGAAAAAAAGTATTTTTAATATTATCTAACAATTAAGTATTAAAACATTTAAATCAGTTTAATACTGCTGTAAATTGTGAGTAGTATTTTGTTGACCAAAACTTAATTGATCCATGCTAGAATGATCCTAACATAAGAATACCATAATAATTTTGTACGGGCTTATTGCAATGAATAGCCCAAATAGACTGAAACTAAGCTCTACGGCATCTTTATCTGCTTTATTTGACATGATGCTGACTGAGTTGGTGTGTTACATTATAAGTGGTAGTTTCGTTATGACGTTATCATTTGTAAGTTGTGTCATTCATTTCTAACTGCTGCTAGTGGAATATGTGGTTGTAGGACAAGGAAGGTATCCCTCCTGACCAGCAGAGGTTGATTTTTGCTGGTAAGCAGCTGGAAGATGGTCGTACTCTTGCAGATTATAACATACAAAAGGAATCAACACTTCACTTGGTGTTGAGGCTCAGAGGAGGAACCATGATTAAAGTGAAGACGCTAACTGGAAAAGAAATTGAAATTGACATTGAGCCAACCGATACAATTGATCGTATCAAGGAACGCGTTGAGGAAAAAGAGGGAATTCCACCTGTGCAGCAGAGGTTCTCTCTCTCACTCTCTCTCTCTCTCTCATGCTAATTGGGCTTGGCTAATTCAATGTTAAAATGTTATAACTCTTAAATTAAAACATGTCACTTGTTCATTGCAAAACTTGCGTTTCTGTGTATTATTTTGGCTAATAAAGGTAGAGAAGATGTTAGATGGCATTGGTTCATTTTTGTCCGCTTAATTTTAAAGCTTCCTCGTGTAAGGCTTTGCTTCATGATCATGTGGTCTAGTAAACTGAATTTTCACGTAATTTTGTTAGTGGTAAACTGAATTGACTCTAGTGAGTTCCTTCTCATGTAACAAAGCCACATTTTTTCGTTTTCTTTTTTCTTATTTTCCTCAGCTTTTTAATTTCTCCCTTTCTTTCACCTCTTTTTCTGTGTTTTATTTTTGTTTATCTCCTTTCTTTTATTTTTTTTCTTTCTTCTCTTCAAAGTTTTTCGTTTTCTTTCATCTATCTTCCTATGTTTATTTTTTTCAAATTATTTTCTTTCCATTTAATTCCCCTATTTAATTTATTTCTTCTTCTGTTCGTATGTGATTCTTTTAGCCCTTTGAGTTAATATTATGTGACTCTTTTTTAATTTATGTGTTTGCAGCTTTTTTATTTGTATGCAGTATTACTTTATTTATATATAATTGATTTATTTCCACCGTTATACGACTTCGTCTATTTTCCCGCAACAATATCTGCTATTTCTCATAGCGGATTTTTAGTTTTTTGCTATTTTCTACAATCTACTATTAAAAACACTAGATTCTTAATCTTATAATATGCACCATTTTAATTTTGAATTAGCAAATTACTGGTAATATGATAGATCTGTTGGTTCAGAGATTTATTTATTTAGTTAGTCAGTTAAGTTGAGATATTAGGAAAAATAAAAAGGTGCTTTGCCTATTATAAGAAGAGGGGTTTGAAAGGGAGAGAGTCATTTGGTGAGGATTACAACTGGGACATCGTTGAGTCCCGGATCTCTCAAGTTTTCAGGGATTTACATGTTTTTTGTACATTTTTACGCTGAATCTGAACCAGTTTCTAGGTTTAGAGAATACTATTTCTCACTGATCTGATCAAAGAATATTATGTAGGTTGTATATATGCATATTTGGTTGACCAATTCTGCTACAAGTATGGAAACCCGAAAAACAAATGTCGTACAAAACAGGAGAAAAATAAGGAAATAAAAACATGGATAAAAAAATTTCTAAAATGTGCAAATTGATTTGATTCAGTTTGGTTAAATAACTGTCATATCGCTATAGTTCCACAATATGCTATTTAGTACAAAGTGATGTCAAATAGCGGCTATAGTGACTATAGAAATGTAGCGTATCAGATTTTAAACCAACAGCTAATTTTTGCCATCTGCTATTGATAACACTGATTTGAGTCATACATATTTCTCCTAAACTAGTTCCTATGAATCTGGGCGAAATGCTAACCAGATTCAACACCTCTCATGTTAGTCTATAGATATTCCTCATGCCTAGCTTGCTCAAAAGAAGTTCATATTTACGTCATGCGATCTTTTGATGAAAATGTCTACCACTGGCCGTGCAGTTGGAACACGTGGCACACAAATAACTCTTCCAGCTATTGAGTGGCCAATCTGATAAGTAACAAGAGATAGTATGACTCCAACCCTATTTAGTTTTGCAACTGAAGCGAAGGTTTCAAATTAATTAATCCCATAAGTTTTATTCAAGCCTTTGGCAACCAACTGAGCCCTCTATCTCTCAATAGAGCCATCTAATCTATAATTTATTGTTGATACTCATTGGCATCCCACTGGACTTTTTCCTTTTGGCAGCACTCTGGCATTTGCCTTGTCTGATTTTTTTGAAGAGCCTTCATCTGTTCTAGATCAAAATCAATTAACTCAGTGGGTTTAGAGTTTGAAGCAGACCCAGAAGCAGGTTGATTTAATTTCAGGATAAGGATTACCTGGTGTGTCCTCCGATTCATCGTGGTGCAAAGCATCACAATTCTTTTCCCTTTGAGTATGTTTCGTCTCTGTGTAGAATAGTTCAAAGGGTTCTACTCCTTGGTGTTTTTACCAGTTTCAATTCTATCTGGTCTCAGCTTCATTGCTGTTTGGCTAGTACAGAAGCCTCCTCAATTCTTTCTTGATCAGAATTGATTTTTCAGAATCTGTTCCAAACTTCAAAATCTGCTTTTATAGCTTCAAAAGTTCTGGGTTTAAAAAATGTTAGCCCATAAATGGAAATACAACCATAGATTTACTCATATTACACATTTTGAAAAGAAACAGTACCCTTTTAAAAAAACCAGATCTGTATAGTTTTTTTTTCCCTTTCAGATTCTACAGCATGCCTAAGAAAGGAGCAATCCACTCTAGTCTGATTCGTTTCTGGTTGGATAGAGTTCAAGTAGAGCTCAAAATTGTTCAGTTCGGAAGGATGAAAACCATAATTAGTGATTCTGAGAACTTTTAGTTTACTCATTTTCTCCATAACTAGAAAGAAGTACTCCATCAGCCAAGTCTTTTTCTTCCCAAATAAGCACTTTCTTTTGATCTCTGGGGAGGAATGAACCCTTCCCAAACAATTAACTGAATTTATAAATTTGATGCTCGGAGCAAAGGGTGCAATAGAATTTGATGCTCGGAGCTCGGAACAAAGGTATTTTTGATCACGAATAAGTGAAAGTTGCATTTATGAATGCTGTAAGATCATATAATTTTATCAAATTATTAGTGCACAAGCATGGAATTCAAACAAGAAACTTGACTAGAATCTGTTATACATGCAAGTGCGGGTGTAAAATCGCCATTCGTCGTTATAAGACAAATGAAGAATCTCTCATGGAAAAACCAACGAAACTCAAATAGTCATGACATCTAATGTTAATCCGCTTTGTAGACACCTATACAGCCACATAACAAAATTACAAATAATTGAATTGTGTAATTGAAAAGAGGCAGTATTGTCAACTGCAACTACTAAAGCAACTGAGTTGCCAGAAGAGTTGTCTCAGGTAGGTATTATTATTTGGTTTCAGTTGCACTAACATTTACTCAACGTACTACCATCAATTATAGAACTTGGACTAGGAAGAGTCTTGTATCTCTCGAATACCCAGAGGTCTACATACATTAGGTACATTTGTACACTCAATCTGAACCGGTTTATATCATAGTAGTGCATAATTTTCTTCCTGTCATTGATAATTTAATATTTTTTATACAAATATCATCGAGTTGGATTGCATCATTATTGGTGGATCAATTGAACAAGGCTTAGTTGCTTGATATTCAAGATCAATACCAAAATTTGCAGTTGAATTTAGTTTGCAGTTTTGGAAATACGTTTTAGCTTTCTTCACTACATACTGTATATGAAAAATTAAGATTTTTTTTAATTCTATTGCAAACATTAGAAACTTATGCCTGTTGTCACTTGCTGCAGGCTTATATATGCTGGTAAGCAGCTTGCTGATGATAAAACAGCTAAAGAGTACAACATTGAGGGTGGTTCTGTGCTTCACTTGGTGCTTGCATTGAGGGGTGGTATTTATTAAGGTAGAATGCACATCCGATCTAAGATATTAGCTTGTTCAGGCTTGGTCAATTTCTAGTTCTTGGTAAATGTTTGAATCGCTTTTGAACCTAAAGACATGAAAGGAAGCTCTATACCCGTCCGTTTCTGAGGACATGATTGTTCTTTAATGTGCTTGGTTTTTGTAATTTCAAGGCTGTTATTGGTGGTCCGTATCACTACATTGTATGCTTTTAAACCCAAAAGTTGGCATCTTAATGAATCTCTAAAGTAATAATTAATAATCACAAGCACAACGATGAGAGTTTTGCTCTGACTATCTGTACAGAGGTGAAAGTTTGATTTTAGTTTTAGGGCCACAAGCACAATGGTGGTGGCCCTGGCGGGACTGAGTGAAATGGTCTAGATCTAAACGTAATTCTCAGACAACCCAAATATGATGTAAACGTAATTCTCGGACAACCCAAATATGATGTATTAATTTTATAGCTTGGCCAATATTTTGGCCCAGTTACAATTAAAAGGGATGTGCCTCCTGAATTTGTGGTCCATGTCAATAGCGAATATCCAGGCTGTTTGGCTAAGGTGGCGGCATTTTGATAATCAAAATTACTAACTACAACTAAAGAACTTTCCTCTATTAACATATTTTACACGAGTTTTATTTGCATTGCTAGTGTAAAATAATCGGCTAATAATATTTCACAATTGAGTGTCATAATATTATTATATCTTCAAATATCTACTCTAACATCTAAATGGTAAGATTTGATTAAATAAATCTGTAAAATTATTTTACAATATTGGTACGTACAAATTGAATTCTTTAAATTTTTTAGAATGAATATAGATGTGGAGATTTCACTTGGAAAGCTAAAACATTAGCTGTGTTTCTTACGTATAATATTATTTAGGATCAGCATGAGAGATTGCCACATCATAGGTTTGTGGAAAGGATATCTATCTATATGTATGTTGACTAAAGTACATTCACCTTTGATAATTGGGATGGTCTAAAGTTGAATCTAGAGTGTAGTGAGATAGAGGTCTGCAATAATACTTTTTTACTTTTACCTAATCATGGATTGCAAGAGGAAATGAATTTCCTTGCTTATTGATTAAGCTAATTGAACTTTTGGGCAAGGGAGTTTGAGAAAAATCATTTAATTTCCAAATGGATCTGGAGTGTCAATCTCGATCCTCATCAGCTTTTGCTCATAGAGAGTATGATGAAATGACGTTGATTATAACTATTTTTTATTGTATTTGAAAAGCTTCAATCTACTCAACAACTCGATTATAAGTAATGATTTAATTATACTGCTCAACAAATGATTAAAAAGGCATCTAACAAATGACAATACCATTATTGAGCAAGAATGATTAGCAAATAAAAATAGAGTAATTGAGGTGGGGCTGTGTTGATGATAAAGCTTCAATGGTCAAGTTGATGTGTCCACAACAACACGAAAACGACACTGATAAAATGTTCAAGTAAGACGAACTGTAAATATAACTCAGCTCGATCTATCTACCAACCAGAAGTGTCCAATTTGGAACAAGCCAAACAATGTACGTAATTTGGTTCTTCAGTCTTAACCAACTAACAATACATCCATGTGTAATATTTGTTTCCAGATTTATAGTTCGTTGAAATTACTTATATACATGTGTTTCTGGGTCGAAGTTAGGCTTCGATGTTCATTATTTGCGTGTAGAAAATGAGATCTAATCAAATATATACAGAACATTCAATAGCTTATGTGTATAATTTCTTGAGAATAACATCATTATCAAAGTACGGATATTTAGATAATTGGATATTCATTTTTTTGACTCAGTTGTATGTTTGCAAAATGTGTTGTCAATAAATTTCACAATGATGTACATGCGCTCAAATACTATTTGACCAAATCCTGAAATCCTACATATTAATGCACGGCATTACATCTCAATTTGTTTGCCGTTCTAAACGATCAAAAGGAAAAAGACCAAAACAAAATGTCACCAAGTACTTGATTGTTCTTTTATTATCTTTTTAAGCCATAATATTTAGTAAGAATTTTATCTTTGAACTTTTGTATTCGACTCATCGAAAGTTTTAAAAATATTTTTTTTAACAAAAAATTATAATTTTGGAAACAGTTACCGGTAATCTAAAAAAGATAAAATAATATACTATTTAAACACTTTGAATTATAAAAGGCCCTAGATTGTTAACTAGTCCTTTTTTGGTCTTAATTTGTTCTCGGAAAAATTTAGATAACCAAAAGTTCACTTAAAAAATTTCAGTAAAATTTGATTGGGGTAAAAAACAAAGTGCTCTTGATTGATTGGAGTTGTAAATTATCATTTATTTGGTCAAATAGTGGTAAATTATATCATTGATTCTGATTTTCTACAAATGGTTTTGTACAAATCGATGGGCGAGCCATAGTTAATTTTGCCTTTATTATGCGATTGGACTAAAAACTAGGCAGCAAGTTAGTAAACCACAATTATTAAGTGTAATTAGGATATAAAAAAAGAAAAAACATTAATTAAAAATATATATGGTAAGACATCAACTTTCCACCATCTGGAAAGTTTGAGCTAATCCATTGGTCTCAACAATTTTCATAATTAAAGAGTAATTTAACCAAAGGGTTAGTTGCCCTTAACATATCATACACCCGACAGTCATATACAATAACTTAATTATCATTATGACTAAGGAATGAAGATTAGATACCCCACTTACATCACAATGGTGCCAAAACCCGACATAATTAACTAAACTACACCATAAAAAAAATAAAAATCACATGTCATAGAGTCATTGGATTGGAGTTACTTGATTATAATTATAATTATAATTATAATAATTATTATTATAATAAAAGAGTAAGATTGGTGGAATAATTGATTAGCTTGGCACATAATTAAGGAGTCTGATTCAATCTTGAAAAGGAGGGGCATCTATTTGGCTCTGTCTTGAATTACATCAAATCCCATCTCAGTTGGATCGGTTGCTTGAAGTTCATATGAGATTCCATCCAAAGCTCTTCTCAGCCCATCTTTTGATGTTGCGTATAGCATCTTGGCTCTTATCCTTGATGCTGTTGGAGACCTACAAAATTATTATTCCAACAATACCCTCACATTAACAATTCATCAATCATCTTCTAATTTCCAACAACATTACTTGTATTACAAAGACACCTCTTAATTTCGCAATGTTAAAAACAAAAAACAAAAAATAAAAAATAAAAAAGAATCTAAATTAATTGATTAAAGAAGAGTAGTATAATTACCATGCAATGAAGAAGATCTTGCTCTTGCGACAATTATCAACGGTGACAAAATCAAAGTCAAAGACAGCATATCTACAATCATCATTCGGCAAAGAAGCAGCAAGATCATCATAGTTTTCTCCAGGACCACCAACCTTATCAACTGTAACAAGTCTCGACCTTTCATCGATCTTGTAAACTATGTATCTATGTACCTTTTTCCACTTCATCTCCATGAAAGAGTTCTTGCACTCCTCTGTTACCCACATCCCAGTAGTAGCCTGTTCAGATTCATATTATTCATAAATCAATTTACCATAAACAAATAAATATTCATACTTTAATTCCAAATTTACCATTTTGAAAGCCATCGCCATTGTTATCTGATCAGAACTTCAAACAAATTGCTCTCTCTTTATTTTTTCTATTTTATTTTTTTATATTTTTTTTTTGAGTAAAGGTTGACACAAATTTGATGAGGTTGGGAATGAGGTCTACTATATATAAATAAAGGTTAGTTGAAATTGCCATTGGTATTTCATTTTATTTACCATTTTGTCCAAGATTTTTCAATTTTTTTAGCATGTTTGCTTCCGTGTATATTGCATTCCTTACTGCGTGTTTAAACATAAAGATAAAAAGGGTGCGTTTGACTTTAAAAAAGTTTCAATAAATATTTTTAATGGCAGGTGGGTTTTTAGATGTTTTTTAAAACCACAAAATTTAATTTTTGTTATAATTTTTTTTAAAATATTGTGTCGTCGGTTTTTTTCAAAATTTTAAATAGTGAATTTGATTTTATATTTTAAAAAAATATAATTTTTATGATAAATTTATTTAAAAATAATATAAGTTGTTTTAAGTTCATTTGTTATTGATTAAAAAAAGTAATTTTGACATTTAATAATTTAGAGATATTCATTAGAGATTTTAACATCATAAAAATTACTTTGTTTCAAGAAGATATCTTTCAAAAATAATTTTTATGAAGAACTTTCTTTTCATTTTAATATTATTTTTTAAATTTTATTATCTAAAAAAAGTTATAGCTGATAGATGAAATACTTATAATGATATTTTAAGATTAACTATTTAAACCAATTTTTCAAAACTTTATTTTAAAATTTTTTAAATGTTATAACAAAAATATAAAATATTATAAAAATTAATTTTAAAAAAATCTTAAAAAAATAGACTTATTATAAGACTTACAATAATCTAGAGTTTGATCGAAAAATATATAAAGTTTGACTAAAAATTATTTCAGTTATTATTCGAACTCAATTCTTCTAAACAATTTGTCATTAATCGAAAGATATTAACTACTTGAACTCAATCATTTATTATTATTTTTTAATTGAACTAAGTAGAATTTAGCTGTGGTTTTTTTTTATAAAAAAACTTTCTAATATACCATACATTAAAATTTATATACAAAAATAATTAATTAATTTAATCTTATGCGTTAATTAAATTAAATAGTTGTTATTGATAGTTTTCATTTCTCACAATAAATATTAGTTCTCGCTATATACAATAT
>JBBPBO010000005.1:80436649-80533796 GCA_037974295.1 Cicer cuneatum
TATTTAAATGGAGCAATTCAAACAGAATTACATATTAATTTAATCTTTGAATCAAATGCCCTACCTGATTTAATAAATATATGTTTAATTTAAAAAATACAAAAAAAAAATGAGTGAGAGCCAGAAAAGAAATAATAAAAAATTATTTTAAAAATAGATTAAAAAAAATTGTCCACCAATATATTATCAAAATATCCTTGTTATATAATAGTCTCTCATTTGTCTCCCTTTCTTTCATCTCTTTTATTTCTTTTCTCTCTCTCTTCCACACACTCGTTATACAAATAATTAATATTTATAAATGTTTATATATTATGACATGAATAGTAAAATAAAAAAAATAAAAAATATAAAAAATATAATTACAATTAAAATATAGTTGTTACACTATTTTTATGTATTTATTGGAAGAAAAAAAATGGAAGTATTTCCCGGTTTAAAAATATTTAGAGGAAGTATAAGTGTGGACTACTAAAATTATTATGGTATCCCATAACTACAGCTCATATATAGAATATTTGATATATCAAGAATATGAGATTCTTCATTAATGTGATCAATGTGTATAAATTTTGCCGCTAAATTTATAAAAAAAATAACATTATAGTGTATTTTTATTCATTGTTTCTGTTCAACTTTTTCTTTTCCACTCTACTTTAAATTCAATGTTTTTTTTGTTCGATGTTGATAATTCATATACTATAAAAAGTACTTGGGTCTGAGGGCTATCACAAAATTAATTAATTTCCTTTAATTGACTTAAGGTTTGATTGTGAATGTAAGCAATGAATTTTATCATTGAAGGAAGTTGTTGACAAAAATGATAAGTAATTATTAGTTTCTTAGGGTACACATTGCCATCGACAAAACTTTAATTAATTGCTATAGTAAAAGGAGTATATCATCAAAACAAGGACCCAAATTTAAAGTGTTAGGCAAACGTTCCTTATGCTGTTAAATTAGAACTATAACAAATTTCTATAGAAAAGAATCCTACCAATGAAATATGCACAAATTTTACACTAACTCAAATCAAATCTCACCATTATATTACCTAAACAACTACTTATTTCTTAATTTGCACCCATATTTGTTGTTAAGTTTTACACCGTGTTATATTATTTCTTATAATACCTATATCAATATTTAAACGATGATATATATTCAACGTATGTGTAAGTATTATTTGACATTTTTTTATACTGTTTGACATTGTCAACACATAAAATTAAGTTCTTTGTAATAATTTAGTTTAATATAAATATAATTTTAATTCACTTGAAGAAAATACATTATGTGTATATTATTAATTATTATAAACTTAATTTAAAATTAGTTTTTATCATTATTTAAAGAATTTATTTAAAAAAAAAGAATTTTATAGCTGGTCTTTCTTTATTATAAAGGACTAGCTATTAAGGTATTTATTGAACAGCGTAGGTAGTAATAAATTTTTGTTGGAAAATTATATCCTTCTAATAAATATTTTTAACATTAATTTATAAATTACTTAAAATATTCATTATACAATGAATATTTGATAATGAATTTTTAATATTATCCCGTTCTGCAATATATAAGTAACTCATTTTTCAAAAAGAAAAATTGTCTAAATATTAATGGTTCTTTTAATTTTCAATACAATGTTAATCAGTTTTTTTCAATTGTATTATCTTGAATAAAAAAGAAAGAAATTGTGTCATCTAATTAATACTATTCGCATTACTCTCAAATCAATAACTTTCACTTTATATTTATCGAAATAATTAATACACCAATTCTTTTGTTTTTGAAATGTTACAAATTAGTAATTAGTTGTTAGTTTTGTTAAAAGGATAATTGAATCCATAACATCCTTATCACTCAAATCTCTATTTTCCTCCCCCAAACCACTAATAACTTATAACTCTTTTAATACACCTATAATACTTAATAAATATAATTTTGTAAAAGTACTATTATATCATTTATTTATTTATTTAATATGCGTACAATTATCAAAATAGTGACTTATTGTGAGACAAAGAAGTATCAAAAAATAAAAATCTTGAAATCCCTTTGAACTCGTTTATAAACTAAAATATATATATCTCACACTTATTGAGGATAAGAGTTAAGTACATTAATAACTTGATTTTATGTAAAATATAATACATTTACTGACCCACTCCTAATTATAATATAATCTCTTTACAACATTAATGAATTAAGCTTCGGGCGATTTTGGAATTATAACATTAAAAGTGATAATTTAGTTTATATTTGCAATAAATGTATGCATTCATTTGCCCATAATTGAGTCCGGAGGGAGTAACACGATTTTATAAGATATAGTCGGTTTTATAATTCTCCTTTTATTATCTCTATCTAATAATCAGTGACGTTTTTACTTATTGCACATAAATTTAAAGGATGATTCTCTTTATTAACAATTAATGTATTTTTTATTATCATAAATATAAAGTAGAATATAATATTTTGATAATAATGTATATAATAATAATCAAATAATACAATTATATAGAAATATTTCATTTATGTTATAAATTAAATATGAAATTCATTTTGATAAAATTATTCTTGCTAAAGGCATTAATGACCATATACTATCGATGTAAACGTTTTTACATTGACAAAAATACATAAATAGTTGATTGAGTGATTATTTGATGATATAAATTTTAATTATGTGGTGAGATGATGAAATTAAATATTATCATTCACTGTTAGTGTAAAATTAGTTTACACTAATAATAGCTCTTCCTTTTTCTCAATGCTATCGAAATCACATATTAATATTTAAATTGGTACGAATTTATGTATTCGGGAACAAAAAATGCATTAATTCGTTGGTAGATTCAAAAAGTTGGTAAATTGGTTACGAAGATCGGATTAACGCAGGTGAATTCATGAATTTACAGTAAGTTTGGGTGAATTTGGCGAATACACCGATTTTATCCTTTGTTTTTTTTAAAAAGACCAATTTTTTAAGCCCAATTAAAAAAAAATTCATTTTTTTTCCATTCTTCTCCAACACGTTTCATACTAACGTTTACTCTTCTCAGAGTCAAACGAACCATTCCATTCTTTTTGCTTTTGAGCTCGTGTGACTTCATCTTCACCATCACCATAAATGGCCTACAAGTCGCGAACGAGTAACGAGTCTTGAACGGTAGTATAACTTACTTAGTTTAATTTGATACTAATTCATGAGTATGAAACTTTACAGTGATTTTGTATATTTTTGTTTTATAATTAAGTTAAAAGTTTGAATTATTGATGAATTTATGGTATTATAAAAGTATATATGTTCTTTATATATTATTTAATATTATTTTAATATGAGATAAATTCAAATAATTTACGTATTTAATTTACGCATCGAATTCACATAAGCAAAACGAATTTAATTAAAAATTCAAATTTGACAACATTGTTTTTTCTCCTTTCTAAAATACCCCCCTTATAAGACATATACGGTAATTATTTGTCACTGTTACCAATATATGTTGTTCAAGACCGTCTCAAGCATTTTAGAGGCTATCTTCTAATTTTAAATGTTGAGCTCTTAATAAAACAAACAATTTTTTTTTTTTAAAATTAACTATTTATTTAAATCGTAAATAAAATCTCAATACTTCATAGTAATATTAACCTTCTAACTACTTAAAAAAGGGTCTTTATTTTAACACTTTTGTATAAAAGAAATTGGGTACAATGTAAAAAGTACTTGAGACTAAAAATTTGGAGTCATGTGCAATTAGGGTAGGAGGGGCTGACCCTGATATCGCCTGTAAAAAATAATGAGATATATATTTGATTGTTGCCATAATGGTTTTTATAATAATTTCATTTAATTTTTCAACATCACAATTTCTTAAAATGTTTTTGTTTACTGTAGTTTTCTTTAAATGTTAAAATTTAATTAAAATATATGATTTGAAAATACTCTAGATGTCAAATATTAAAATAGTTATACTTCAACCATGAGCTTGTGAAATGGTTTGAGTCTCTTTCAACTTAGATTATGGGTTCAAATTTAGCTTTGGAAATGCAGCGACTTTAAAAATTTTAGGGAGAGTTTTGTCACATATTATGGTCCTATCTTGTTTGAGATATTATTCTTTGCATGTGCACGCAAAGGATATCCAGTTCACACAATAATTCAATTTCAATTGTAGATAAAGACAAAATACATCTTGTAATCTCTTAAATTGATTAGTTGTATCATATTAACTTTTTAAGTTTTTTTTTTTTTTTTTTTTTTTTTATTTTCAACCAAATGTTCATTTGATTTTTAGGTGACAAAAAATGATTTTGAATGAACTGATTATTTAAAATTGATTTTTTGCTAAAAATGAATTTATGGTAAAATAATTTATGTTTAACAACTTTATGTAAAAATGAGTTGAGTGATAGACTACAGACTAAAAATTAATTGTAGAGAAAAATTATATATTCTAATTTTAAAGTTAGAATCAATTCTTGAGACAAAGTTAATTAATTATGCTCGATAACAATGAGATATATCAAAATTAATTCTACACCACTTAAATTAATTTTGACTTCTTAAATTGGACCAAACATACATAAAATCTTTAATTCCCATGACGTGCACACCATTGATATTTTTTTTTGAGGGAAATATAATGACTCGTATGTTGACACTTAAATCTATAGATAACAGATACAATTTGAATTTAAATTTAAAACTTAAAACTTAAAATTTTAAATAATAATAATAATAATAATAATAATAATAAATAATGGTGATTATTGAAAAATTAAATATATAAAATTTAAATTTTGAATTTGATCATTGTCTGTGAATTGATTGGGATTTGAATCTTCTCAATCTAAACTTCATTTCTCTCAATCTTATTTATTTTTTTTAATTTTTTTGGGTCTAGATTAAAAATCTATATCATATAAATCATGTATATATAATTTTACACAAATATAAAATCATTTGATATGTTATTAGAGTATATTAAAATTAATATTTTATGTACTTTTTATTAAATACTGTTAATTTTCATAAGTCTCAATAATATATCAAATAATTTTATATTTATTAAAATTTTAGATGTATGATTTATATGATATAAACTTTAACAAAATAAAATAGAAAAAATTGAAAGAGATTGAAGAAGATTTAGAACGAGAAGAACCAATTCAATTAAAATTCACAAGCTATTTGAGGGAGTATATTTTTTATTTAGATTAATAAGTGAATCAATCGATATGATTTAATGTCATAAAGGAATATTAACAAATTTGACTTAGGCTTACAATGGAATGACTACTGGTGCATGTAGGATAATTCCTTATTATGTTAAAAAAATTGCACATATATAGTTACTTCTTTCTCTCTATTTTTCTATACTTTCGAATAAAATGGATTCATTTTTACTACTTAGTGTGTGATATACAAAATATTGCATATCATAGTAGTGTCATTCAAAATCAAAATTAATTGTTAATTTCTGCCATGTGTCCTTGAAAATGAATTGATTTTACTTTTCTTTATCCAAACATTATTATTATTATTTAGTTGTTTTCTTTTTCATCAACTCTTGTAATTTTATACTATTTTCTATTATTCATTATTTTATCAAATTCATGTGTTTCAATCAAATTTATATAGACCACAAAATTTAATAAGATATATTTAAATTTTTATTTTTAACAATAAAAGACATTGTATTGAAAATATATGTCTTGGGGAGTACTAGTATGGTCTTTTTCGTTAAGCAAGTTATCGTATTATTGTTGACATTAAACTCAACATCATTAGTAAACATCCTCCCTACTTTAATGAAGGGTTAAAAAGAATGTCAAATCATGTGCTAAAGTTTAATCAGAAAAATACACCATAAATTCCAATACATCACTGCTACACACCTTCACCTAACGATAACGCAAACCCAAATATCATATACACATATATAGCTAACTTAAAAATCATACAGAACTATAGCAAATATATCATAGTTTTACAACACATACGTTAAAAATACAACTCTAGTAATTCAATGCATCCATGGAGTCTTAAGTACATGTGTTTATGAAGCAAAAACTGAAGAGTATTGGACTACGTTAATGGTTTGATTCAGTTTTTAAAAATTATTTTTAAATTAAATTCGGTGTAGTTTTGATCCGGTTTAAAACTAGTTTATAAATATAAACCAGTTTAATATTTTGAACAAATTTTCAATTAAAATTGTTTCAGACTAGTTATTTGGAAAAAAATTTGAAATTCTTTTAATTAAAAAAATGAATTTTTTTTCGAGAAAAAAGATTTTAATATTTTTTTAAAAAAATAGATGTAAAAAATATTCGAAATTCTTTTAGCAAATTTTTTTTCGAAAATAGTTTTTTCGAGAAAAATAGATATAAAAAAATTTCAAGAATTTTTTTGAAAAAAAAAAGTTTCGATATTTTCTATATCTTTTTGAGAAAAATAAATTTCAAAAAATTTTAAAAGAAAAAAATCTTAATTGAGGTTAAAAAAATTTTAAAATTGTTAAATTGGTTTTTGAATTAAGATTAGTTAACTGAATTGTTTTAAATATGTGGTTTAATTTATGAACTATTTAAATTGTTTGGTTTTTTGTGGTAATCTAGTTTATCAATGTGATTCAATTAACCATATATTTGTTTAAAATTCATTGAGTACCTTGAAATATTATAAATTCAAGAAATAATTTGAAATCCTCGAAATTTCTTGAAATTGTAAAATATTGATTATTGATCATAAAGTAAAGGGACATTTTGGTCTTTCACAAAAAGCACGCTTGATAAATCAGTCTATGTCAAAAATAAATGAGATTAATTGAGTCCATGAATCACAATCTATCATGAAATCATATGAAAACTAACAACGTATACCGTTAAAATCCTTAATGGCCTATGTGAACTTCCTAGCTTTTAACAAAAAATGTAAGAGGACAATTTCCAACGATTTCTGACTACAAGGAATGGTTGACGCACACCACAACAATGGTTTCCATCTAAGGTATTTCTATTGCTTTTTTCGTTTCTAAATTGCAGTTCCTTTCCTTTTTATGATGATTTTGTTTCTTTTTAGTAGACCATTATATAATATGTGGATTGTCACATAATCCAACCACGGTTCAAAAACAAATACAAAACACAGATTAAAAAAAAACACGTAACAAAAGGACTAACGTGTTTTGATTTATTTTTGTCAGGGACTAGAAAATGTCATTTCTTTTGCAAGAGACTAATTTATCCCACATGTTTTTCTGAAGGTGTAAAATGTCCTTAATTTACTCTTGATAATAAAAAGACTTCTAAAAAAAATCTTATATAGTCTCCTAAAATTTCAATCCAATACACCATTTAACTGATTTTTAAAATAAATGAACTAAAATTGATTGAGAACAAAATTTCAAATAATTCAAACTACAACAACCAACACTTATATATAAAGATAAAACTAGACTGGTGTAATACTAACATTGCACTATTAATAATCAACAATTCTAGATGTAATAACTATTTTTGGACACTTGCTCATATATAAAATTTTGACTCATAAATTATATGTATTCCTACCAATATATAAATGTTGAGGAATGTCATGAATTCAAACCTTAGATGAAAAAAATGAAATTCAAATAACAGACTTCGTGAAAAGTGGACACTCAAATTTCACAGTAAATTTTAAAGCCGATAAATACTTTGCACCAATTACATAGTTTAAAAAAAAAAATCTATATAACAACCTCGGTTTCTTTTTTCAACTTCGAGATTCCATCCTCCGAGGGCTAAGGTTTTGTTCCCATGCACTTGTCTAGAAAAACAGAGCCACTAGAGTTAATCCCGCCATCAATGTCAACCATCAAGTTGATATTTTTATTATAAATACTTACTAAAATCAATATAACAAATCACACCATGTTATGAATTCCCAAATGCATTGTTCTAACTCATAATGAAGGAGGATCATGAATGTTATACAAACGCTAAAGTCCATTGAAATAGGAAGCAAGATAAGTTATGGAGGTGAATGAGGAGGCATGTCCATCGAACGGATGGCCCGCTCCTTGACTTCATAAACTCTTGATTGGGCCCACAAGTTAAGGTGGATTGCATGATTCATTTGTTGATTGCTACATAATATAATTGTTGAGCATAGGATGGTCCTTACTTGTGCATGATGTCTACCTACTTTTGAGGTACACCAAAGCTTCTTATGCATGGAAGTACTCGCTTTTTGATGCATGTTATAATCTTTGGGATTTGAGAAAATCACATATAATATACACAAATTTATCTTACCTTATTTTATAGATCAATATTAGTTGTTAGTGTGATATATTTGTTAGACGTTGTAAGAGTTTAGGAAATTATCACATTGAGCTAAAAACAATCACGTAAATGTTTGAATTTCTTATCTTCACAAAAAACTTTAAGACATTGGATAACGTAGGTCCTCTCACTTATTAGTGTTCAACATCTACTTTTCATCCAATATTAACTTTTACTCACATTTGATCCACCAATTAGTAGTCAAAGTTTGAATATTGGGCTTCTTCTCAAATTCATACAGTGTTTCAGCTCAACGAGTTGAGTTACGGATTAGAGAGATCTTTGTGGCTTTTGTTTTGATCGAATGTTTTACCTAACTTGTGTCAATCATGGACATTGATTATACTTTTATTAACTTGTTCCAGATTGAGCCATAAACCCAACTCATTAGAAATGGTACCGAAGGCCCAACACCTTTGAGAACTACTCTTTCATCGGTCCTAGTTCCAACGGGCAAAAAGAGACAAGAGACGAGGATCACTACACAATATAAGCCGAGTTTGCAAATTATACATTATCAGCAAGACCTAAAACCATTATATCAATACTATTGTTCATACACAATCAAGGCACACAACTTCTATTTTATATTTGTCTTCACATTCAATCTTACACTGATTTGAGCAGTACTAGTGTTTGCATGTACCAACTCACCCTTGAGGAGATAAAGTGTTGCTTAACTAGTTAACCAGTCTGACCATCCATCTCAATACAATCTGAATCATTGACATTATATGTGGGAAACGAGAGTCTAAGCCACTATACAAGGGCTCATAAACTCATTAGTCTTTTAGCCTCGACTGAGCGTTATTGTTCTAGTACACCAAAATAGTTTTACATTGTTAGGGAATTGAGACTAAAGATAGTTTATAAATAACACTTACACTTGTTTACCTACCGAATTGCCTTTTACTAATAACAAGACAGAATGCGAACAATACCTCACAAATGTGATTTGACGTTGAAATATAACCATAAATTTCTTACTATTGTTTACCTCGAGAACAAAGAAAGTTTCATTGACCAACCAAAGAGGGAGATTACATTAATCATGTTTGTGTTAGCATTTCAATTGCTTGAATAGCCATTTGATCCCTCACAACTATATATATTTTGTTGCTTTTGAGTGGACATTGAATGTGTATTTGAGTTAACCAAACACATCGTATAGTACATGCAAAAAATTTAAAATGGTATGTGATCAAGGTGGTGTGCGCAACATAAAAACTTTTCATGTTTCTATGGTCGCAGCACATGTAGGGATTATAAAAAAAATTGTATCCAAGAGTATCCATAGCTAAAATATGTCATGGATACAGAACAAACAGTTTAAGAAATACTATAGATAAAATAAACAAATATTTCAACTACCTAGTAATTGATGGAAAATTAAGTGCCAATGTAAATATGCTTGTATCAAGTCATAAGTTTGTAAAAGGAGGAAAGAACTCTACTTGATAGATGTGATGATATATTCAACTTATTATTTAAATAGTAAATATGATTTCAGGGTCGGCGTGAGAGTAAAGTTATTAAAGTATCTGTTAAGCCTTTATAAAAAACAAAATTTTTACTTCATTAGAAGATCTAAAAAAATTTTACTTAATAAAAAATTTTAAATTTTAATATTTTTAAAATTAAAATAGATAAATATTTTCTAAATTTAATATTGTCTCAACAATATTAAATCAATTGAAAGAGTACATGACATCAATTATTTTAATTTATTAATATCATGATAAAATTTAAACAATTTGTTTTATGTCTTCACACGTGTTGAGTCGGTCTTATATATTGTGAAAATGTGATGTATTAATATTTAGTTGTTAAAAGAGAAGCAAAGAATTATTATACATTACAAAAATGTATTTTTTTTAATAAGGTACTCGTAGATATAAGTAAATACCATGTGGATAGCAAAATCCATTAAATGTCGTGCAAATATGGAGCAGGCACAAATAATATTTTAATTTAATTGCAGATAATTACTATATGTTGTTCCCACTATTGACATTCCTGATTATATCTTCAGTTATAGTCACATTGGTTACAATTGACAGTGATTTTCTACAAGATTAATGTGTTAGAAATGAAGAAGTTCATGTCGCTAGAAATAAGAGAAACTAATGTGTTTATGAGTGATGCAGAATTTAAATGTACGTTGTTCCACTCCAAAATGTGTTTTTTTTTTGTCTTTTTTATTTTATTTTAAAATTTTCAAAATACTCTACATTGAAATTATATATTAAAATATTTAATTTTTTTACCTTCAGTAGGTCGTATCTATATGATTTTTGTTGTCAAGGATGTACATCTATTACCTTTTATTTATATTTATTTTAACAAAATAATAATATAATATGAGGTCGAATATTAACTATTTATAAAAAAAATTAAAAAAGTTATAAATGGTCACTTTTTTAATGGAGAAAAAAAATATCATCTTTCATGTAATCGGCACCACAAAAATAAGACCTCTTGAAAATTCAAAAAACATGACATTATGATGTATAAATTTTAATGTAAAATATTTAAATAAAAAAAAAGAGATTTAAAAGAAAAAAAAACCCCAAAATATGGTGGATGTAATAATATTTAGAGTGAAGCGACAGCAACATCTGCATTTTGATTGGGAATGACTTTCATTCTCTATGCCTTATCCACCCGAAAAAGGGAGGAAGTCATATAATTAAATATAGGATAAATAGCACATGTGGTCCCTTAACTTAATTTCAATTAATGTTTTAGTCTTTTATTTTATTTTTTTTCCGGTTTGGTCCTTTATTTTAATTTTAAGTGACAATTTAATTTTTTATGTTTTAAAATGTCAACAATATTACCCTTTTTTTTACAAAAATTCATCAAAATTTTCAACCAAAACCCATAAAATTAATTATATTCTTTCATGTAACACAAATTTCATCAGATTCGTAACTCAAATTTTCAAATAAACTCATATTTTCATTCTTTATTTCACTTAAAATTAAATAAAGGACCAAATCGAAAGAAAAAAAAGATAAAGGACTAAAACGTTAACTGAAATTAAGTTAAGGGACCACGTGTGCTATTTAGCCTCAAATATACTACATTAATTACTAAAATCGTCTTTAAATATAACATCTTTTTGAAAATTTAATTTTTTTACATTTTATAAGATACTAAATTTTCTAACTATATTAATTATTTGTTTTTTTACAAAATATTAAGTATTTGTTTACTAATCTATTTTGATTAATTTATATTTTTATGCAATTAACAATAAATATTAATCAATTAATTATCTTTTTTAAAAAGTAAATTTATAAAAATAATATAAATTATCAACAAATTTCATACTAGTACTCCTGTTATCTTAATTCTATTGATTTTATTTAGAAAAATCTTATATTTAAAAATGAAGTAGGTAATATGAACACAATAAATTTAAAAAAAATACTAACAAATGCTATTATTCTAAATTTTAGATTTGTTATGTTTTGAGTACGAGTTAGAGTTGCATCAATTTTGTTCGACACCTTACCAAATTGCTAGTACACCACTTGAGGCAAGAAAGAGTATGCTAGAATTGGTGCACGAATTAATAATTTGGAAAAGTTAAAGGGATGGGTCCACTTAACAATAGCAAACCATCCATTTGTCACAAAACATAATGGGCCACCAACAGTATATATTTGTTGATTTTGTTGATAATTCTAATAATAGTAATATGTCCTCTACATATCATTCAGTCATCAGCATCTCGAAGCACTAGCCAATTAAAACCATGTGGTCCCTTCCTTCGAGTTCATTGATTACAACAGAAATTTAAGAGGGAATAACATCTCAATATTAAAATTTGGTGATTTTAAACAAGCGCCCTAAACAAATTTGGTTAAAGAACTCAAATATAGAAATTTTATATTAAGGACAGTTTTTAAAATTCAAATAAGTTGAATATAACACTTTTTTATACAATATTTATTTATTTATTTATTCTCTTAAATAATATTCTAAAAACACTTGTGAGTAGTATTTTCTTTAAAATTTTAGAGTCTAATTGTTACACATTGTCAATATAATTTTTTATTTATTAATTATGTGTATTGTGAAGTATCTTTAATAAATAGTATTATCATGTGTATATTGTGAAATGTCTTTAACAAGTAGCATTGTCGTGTGTGTTGTGAAGTGTCTCTAACAAGTAGCATTATCATGATCCAATAACATATCTACTTATTCCCTCCATATTTTGGTACAATTCCTACACATGTAGAAAGAGATAAATGATTTAATTTTGAGGTGTTGTGAGAATAAAATCATATTTAATTTTACAAAACAAATTTCCCCAAACTATTTTCCTTGGACACATTATCCGAAAAATGGTAACAACTTTTTATGTGACAATAAATTTAAAACATGGTTTTGGTTTCAACAAGCACAAGAAGAGGTTTAATTTGATTATAGTCACTTTTTTGGAGAGAGTAATATCTACTAGCATGATTTTATTCGGGTTCAGATAAATTCCACAAAAGATTCAATGATGAAACTATAGAAATTCAATCAGAAATTGAGATTGAAAAAAACACATTATGCTATTTGGAAAGTATAGATAAGAAAAAGGGAGACATTTATCTTCTAATCTCCTTGTAAGTTTTTTATCCATTGACTTGTATTAATTTTTCTCATTCGCGTGAATTTTTTTTAAATAAATTAACTTTTATTATATCAAAATTAAAAATCATGCAAATAATATGATTAATTGACAAAAGATTCAATGATGAAACTATAGAAATTCAATCAGAAATTGAGATTGAAAAAAACACATTATGCTATTTGGAAAGTATAGATAAGAAAAAGGGAGACATTCATCTTCTAATCTCCTTGTAAGTTTTTTATCCATTGACTTGTATTAATTTTTCTCATTCGCGTGAATTTTTTTTAAATAAATTAACTTTTATTATATCAAAATTAAAAATCATGCAAATAATATGATTAATTGACAATAGATTTTTAAACCATCTATACATCAAAATTATTTATGCATTATCAAAGTTATGCATTAGCAAAGTTATGCACTCTCCTCGCACAATTAACATATTAAGACAAAAATAAAATAAATTGAAGCATCAAACTCGAGGTATTCTCTTTCTACACTATTTTTTATTTTTTGAATTATTGTTAATTTAATTAATATAATTCAAGTTTATTAGAGTAAGAGAGATATGGACAATGAAGAAATTCCATCAATACCTTCTACACCTGCAAGTGCAACACTTGGTGCTCCTATTTTTGGTAGCTTAAGGTATGAGAAAAATGAAAATCGTTCTGTTGGTAGAAAGAAATCACTTATCAAGAATTATTTTGCTTTAAAGAATGTAATTTGGAAGATGGTTCTTTACCTAGAATGTCTTGTGTTTTGCCATTGCCATCTCCTCCTATCCCTCTTGCTAAAAAGATACATTTTATTTAGTTACGTTCGCATTGTAATCTTGGATATTATAGATAATTTCAATTTCAATTAAATGTAGATATGATTTTAGTTTTAGTTGTTAAGAAGACATCAAAACTCGATATTGTTGTTTTTTTTTTAATCTTCAGATTGTGAGTAGTAAATATAAAAAATTAGTTATATCTAATTAGTTTAATTAACTAACGAGTATATCTAATTAGTGTAACTAACTAATTACTGCATGATTGATATAACTAATTTTTTACCTCTAATACTCAAAGAGAAGACTTTGGTAATCTAAAATTAGATCGAAAGATAAATAAAATACGATGAACAATTATTATTAAATTTAGATGTTTTTAATTAATTCAACTTTAACTGAAATTCATTCACTACTTAACTTAAAAAACTTGGTTAGACGACATCAAGACAAATACTGTAGAGATTGTTTTAATTTTTTTTAAATAATCTTGCATATAAATAAACAATTAGATGAATTACAAAATTATGAAACAATTAATAGGACTATTATTAAATATAATATTAATCATATCAATTAATTGTTAATTAGACTTATTAGTTGTTGTTATTAACAGGTTAACCTTAACTCATTACAGTGACTAATATTCTATCTAATATCAGTTTTTTATATTGATGTGTAAATGTATTGTTGATTAATTAATATAGTTATTAATATAGGTTGGAGCAGAGTTTATAGGCACATTCATTCTAATGTTTGCTGGAATGGGAATGCAAAAATGAACCAAAAGGTTGAAAACTAAGAGACACTAATTGGATGTGCAGGAGCAAGTAGACTTGTTGTTATGATCATAATTTTATCAACTGGTCATATCTCTGGTGCTCATCTCAATCCTGCTGTCACCATCTCCTTTGCTACATTGAAGCACTTCCCTTGGAGGAATGTAAAAAGGCTTAACTTGCATTCTTTCTTTATATTCTTCTTTTTTATAAGAGTTACTTCTAAGAGTACTTATAATCATGATATTGATTAAAGTTTAAATGTAAATTTGAAAAAATTAAATTGTTAAAAAGTAAATATCGAACAAAATTAATTAGTAGTTGCCTTTATATTATAATGATGATATACTAGTTTACTAAAGTTTTTAATTTTATGAATTGTTAATTAATTTTAGGTACATGTGCATATTGGTGCACAAATTTTGGCATCAATATGCGCTGCATTTTCTCTAAAAGCGGTTTTTCATCTATGAATGGTGGAGTCACAATTCTAGAAATTGGCGAAACTTTTGTATTAGAGTTTATTATCGACTTTAATCTCATATTTGTTGTAATTGCAGTTGCCACCAAAACAAGAGCTGTAAGTATTATCATATTTTAAAATAAGTTGAGCATATAGACAAATAGGACTGTAAGAGGAAATTGAATATTTAAAAATGTAATTTGTGTTTAATATCAAATTAAACAAAATAGGATAGCTAGAGTCCACATATATAAACTACAAACAAATAAAAAGGCTACAAAATGTAGGTAAGCATGTGTTTTATGATTTGTATTTATCACTTTTTCAATACCAATTTGATCATCTTATAAATAAGTGAATTATTTAATCATAATAAAAGAGAGATAATATTGATTATGTTATACCAAATTATATTTGTTAGATATTATTGAATTATCAATATCATAAATGTATAATAAAAAATATTATATTAAAATTGATGCATCTAATACTAATTGAAAAACACAATTAGAAAAAAATACAATTAGAGCAGGTGCATGATACAATATGTATTAAATATATTTTAAAAATAACAAGTTTTATTTAATATATATACTTGAAGATTTCTAATAATGAAAAATATAATATTATTTTGGTGGCTCTACTTTCAAGGGCCAAACTCTGTATATTTTTGGGTAGTCCAATTTTTTTTAATTAGTTGATATATTTTTACATTTAATTATTTTAATAATATATATTTAGTTATCTCAAATAAAACTTATTTGCAAAAATAATTAGTAGAAACAATACAATAAAAAATTATTACTTGATTGTTGAATCTATTTGTCTTATTTTGACATTTTTAGTCTCTATTGTATTTACATAGAGTTTTGTCAACAATAAAATTGTTAAGACAATACTCATAAATTAAATAGACAACGAGTTTCTTACAAATAACTTAATTATTTATATTAAAAATATATATTAATCAATTTAATATAACATCGATTATAGATGAGTTTGATTATTTGAAGTGTTGTCGATCTCTAACTTTATCAAAAAAATGTATGTTTTTATTTTCTTTATGTTACTTTAATTTACATTTTATATAATAAAATTATGGTAAATTTATTTGTTTAATAATTAAGTTTAACACATTAGCTTTAAAAGTTTATTAAAAATTTATTTATTGTAAATTTAGCCCCATCATAAATTTATTCTTAACTTTGCAATTATCTACTTTATAATTTTCTTTTATTAAACATTACTTTATAAATTCTATAGATAAATGCATACGAGAAAAATAAATTATTTTTTTCATGATAAAATTTGACGAATTAATCAAATAAAAAAAGAGTCGACCAAGACAAAAAGGGTGCAGTAGCTTGATTCACATAAATCCAAAAACCTATGGTTCTTAATAGAAATGAGAGTCAATGGAAAAGATATCTATACAGTTTTAATTCACAAAATGGATTATTTTATTTCTATCAATTCACAAAATCGATTATTTTATTTTAAAATATGATAGTTTTGATCTTTCGTGATTTTTTAACTAAAAAATAATGATATAATATATTTTAAATTATATAGTATATGATACGACGTAGAATGATTACTACCCAAAAAATCGTAATAAAATCTACTAAATCTTAATTTTCAACTTCAAATTTTTTTTGTTTTTATAATTTAATTAATAATATATGAATAATTAATGTCCCTAGATAGTTTAATATCGTGAAATTGTATGACATATTATTTAAAATTTGTCAAATTGTCATTTTTTAGTTCAAAAATTCGAATGAGAGACCAAAACTATCGAGTTTTAAAATACGAGGACCAACTTCATAAAAATGTGAAAATAAATAGATAAAAAATACAATCAAACCTTAAAAGTATAGTATAAAATATTATTAGTTTAATTTTTGACTCAATCAAAAAATTTAATCAATCATCGTATCATTAAATAGTCAATTAATATAATCATTAACGTTGTAATAGTCATAAACTATTATAATAATAAATTTACTCTTTTAGGAACTATTTTAACTATTTAACAATTAATTTAAATTTTTGATCATTACTCTATACATGAACATACATGTTTTGTAGTGAGATTATTGTCTCTACTCTCTATACCTGTACTAGTTAATTAAAGACAAGTGGATTTGGAATCTTGCTTGTTGCATCAAATAGTAGCTTTGGTAGAAGAAATACATATTATATCTCTCATGTATAAATAAAAAGAAATTCAAAATTGGAGATTTAAAATACAAGATTTTAAAAAACAAAATTCTACTTAGTTAATGATATTATTTTTAAAATAATGTTTAATGAATTTATAATATTTTATGATTTTAATAGCCTAATTTATCTTCATAAAACAAGTTTTGATATATTACAATTTGGATACTGCAATTATTATTATCATTATTTTGGAAAGATATTATTTTTATTATTTATAGAAAATTAGTTAAATAAATAACATTTTAATTACATAAATTAATTATTTTTCCTATTTTCAAGATTAGGTCAATTATATATTAGCAGGTGATCAACTAGTGTTAATAGATTAATCTCCTTATGATTTCTTTTTTGACATAATATTTTTTTTTATTTTATGAAACTTTTTGACATTAATTAATCTGGAGTGTGACTTGTCGTAACATGATGCAAGTGGGAGAACTTGCGGGAATCGCGGTGGGAGCCACCGTCATGCTCAACATACTCATAGTCCTTTGAACTCTTTGAATACTTAGGAATTTTTTGCTTGAGTTTTTCTTTTTTTCGATGTTTTATTCTTCAGTATTAAGCCTCTATTTATAGTTGAAATTAGGGCTTCACTTTGATCTAATGCTTTACTTCTGGAGTGTATTTCGATTAATTCTGTTTTGAGAATATTCTGGAGTATTTTGCTCAGATTCTGTTTTGAGCATTTTGCTCAGATTATGTTTTGAGCATATTTTTAGCTATATTCTGTTTCTCCAATTCTGTTTTGAGCATTTTTCTCAGATTTTGTTTTGAGCATACTTTCAACTTCTAATGATGTAGCTTCTGATTTTTCTTCTAATGAGATCCTATGAAATTATCCTTTGACGAGATCCTATGCTTTTATCCTCTGATGATATTCCCTGATGTTTGCCTTTGATGACATCCTCTGGTATTTTCTGGAGGTATCTTCTAGTACCCTCTGGTGACATCCTCTGGTATCCTCTGGATGTACCCTCTAGTATCCTCTAGATGTATCTTCTGTCGACGTCATCCTCTGATTTATGCTTCTGGTGACGTCATCTTTTGGTTTATGCTTTTGATGACATCCTCTGATTTCTGCTTTTGGTGACATCCTCTGATTTCTGCTTTTGGTGACGTCATCTTCTGGTTTATGCTTCTGATGACATCTTCTGATTTTTCATTCTTCTTCTAAGTCAAAATACGATTTTCATAAAATACATTTGTTAACATCAAAACTTTAATTGCAAGAACCAACTTGGTTCCAACACATATCTATTCCGGAAAACTTGAAAAAAGTTTTCCAATAGTTTTAAAAAAAAAATTCTCACAAGTTTTCCGGTAGTGTTAATTTTATGCTTCTTTACCGGAAAACTTGAAAAAAGATTTCCGGTAGTTCATTTTTGCTCCGGAAATCTCTTCTCAAGTTTTCCGGTAGTTTAAAAAAAATTTAAAAACAATTTGAAAAAAAAAATTGGAACACTACCGGAAAACTTGTGAAGAAGGTTTTCGGTAGTTACCGGAAAACTTCCTCACAAGTTTTCTGGTAGTGTTAATTTTACGCTTCTTTACCGAAACACTTGGAAAAAGTTTGCTGGTAATTACCGAAAAACTTTTATGTATCAGAAAAAAAAATTTGTCGCCCAAAAATCTTTGGAATGTAAAAAAAAAATGAATTTCAATTGGTAAAATAGTAAAAAAAAAAATCAATGGTATATTTGACATTTTTAAAATTTTTTGGGGGTATAGATACAATTGTAGGGGTATGGGGTAAATTGTTCATTTTCTTAGCATGACCTTATTGTTTGAACAACACAATACTTCAGGCCTGATGATGACTCATCCCCAATGCCCCAACATTAAAGATATCCTCCTCCGATCTTTTTTTATAAGAGACAATTGAATTAAAATTTAATCAACAAAAAGTTAATGTATTTGGTCCATATTATAAATTAGATACATCAATTTTTGTTGATTAAATTTTTACTCAACCATATCAGACAAGAGAGAGTACTTAATTAAAATATTTGTATCAAAATATATAAACACATTATAGAATGTAATCTAGTAAGAATGAGTATTGCAATTGGTGCATCCCTAGCTAGCTACATGCACATAGTGCAATATGTGTGTGTTCAAATGTATTATGTGACATTATATCCAAGAAAAAAAATCAGTGTTGTTTTTGTACATATATATGTTAATTTACATTTTTGTGTTTATTTAGAGATATTTTATTGAAGAAAATATATATTTTTTTAAACGGCTAGTGTTATTAGACTAATTATTAATTTGTTAGTATTATTGTTAATTTGTTAGTACATGTAAAGAGGTCGCACTAATTACAAAAAGGTGAACATTAAGAGGCTTCAAAATAATCAAAATTAGACCTTCAAAATAGTTACAAATTTGGTGTTTGCTGTGATTTTATTTTATAATTCAATGAAATTTAAAAAAAAGAAAAAGTCAATACTTTGATGCAATATGAGTACTACTGTATAACAATTACTCTTGAATCCCTTGTTACACATGTATTATGGAATGAAAATCTTGATTTGGAAGCTCTTTCAACATGCTATTCTTAGAGTTAATTGCAAATTAATTAGATTAGTTGCAAATTTATTGTAATAGTCACTTTGAGATCTATATATAAATAGTATCTCACACTTATTATAATTAACTATTTTCTTTATTTTATGAATATAATTTTATTTTTAATTTTCTCTTTTCTATATTTAATATCAATATTTTGCATATTCTATTATGATATTAGAGAGCTAATTATTTTGCTATTTTTTTTTAAAACTTTATTGGAAAATTTTTCATAAAAACTTAATTGATTTATCTTTTTTTTTTCATTTGATTCTTGAACAATTTGTTCACTTTTTAATTCTTCTTTCTCCATTCAAAACTAGATTTTTTAGTTCTTTTTTCATTTTTCTTCTCTTTCCCTCTTAAATTCCAACTTAAAATTATCTCACCATGATGATAAAAAATAATAAAATTTTCTCAGTAGTAAGAGTTAGTCTTCTTATTTTAAGAGACCAAGTACAAATCTCTTCAAATACCGTCGTAAAAAAAATAAAATTTCTCTCTTTCTCAATTAAAAAAAACAAAACAAAAAATCCAACTTAATTTTGTTTCTGGATCTAAAATTGAAAAAAATAATATTGTATCTCTCAAAACATATCCAATCAATGTCAAAATGCACTTCACTTCTCTAAATCAACTCACAACAAATATTATGTCTAATCTAGTAGTGCTATAAAGATACATCAATGAACCAACTAAATATTTTCTTTGCATACTTATTTTGGCTAAGGAGACTTCATTATTAACTTGTTTTACTTTCATGCTCACAAGTATACATGCTTTGTTTTTGCCTTTCTAGTATTTATTCCCTATTGATTTTTATTTGGGTCATGGTAAGATTTTGTGGCATTGAAAGACCTAGACAATCCTCTTTCACAGCTTTCCATAGATTCAAAGTCTATATGTAAGACTTCCATTCTAACTGTTCAAAAAATGATAATTGTGACAATTAAAAAGCAAACAAAGATAGTGGTTTGTTGTTTAGGTGAATGCAGATCTCCATTTTCTTGATTTTTTTTATTGAAAATTAACTTTTCATAGTGTAAAATTGATTAAAATATGCTACTATAAATTAATTTTCAATAGTGTATTTAGAGCGACAGGTGATCAAACATAGGGTAGACGAGCATTTGCTTTTTGTTTGTAGGCTGTTTAAGTCCATAAATTGATGCATTCAAATTGGAATCAGCCCAAGGCGGGTTGCAAACAAAGCAATTGCTTTAGCCTTTAAATTTTTTAGCTCTCGAACTTTTTTTAATTTTATTTTGTTATGTCTTATATTGTAATTCCACTCACACTTTTGCAAAAAACTAGTTAATTAATATGTTATGCTAATAGAGGAGTTAATTGAATGTATAATATTCTTATCACATCAATTTAAGTCTCTTACTTAGACCTCACCCAAAGGCCAAAACAAGTTTTTCATAAGTTATTATTCGCCTTTATTTGTTTATGTTCACGTATAGGGTCATTTGTGTTTTACTATGTAGTTAACTGTCAAAGAATTTCTTTTCTCACCTATTTTGATACGTCATTTTAATATTGAGAAGCTCTTAAGAGTTAGAAACCATTTCAAGTTGGTATTGACATATTTATTAGGGTGAAAATAGGTTAGGCCGAGTTAGGAGTGTTCACTTCCAAATCAATAAAAAAAAATCGCAAATCGATCCAAAAATACCAAAAACCGCACATATTGGATCAAATTTCATATTCCTTTTTCGAAACTGAATCAAACTGCAATAATAAATTTTAATACTTATTTATATTTTTATTAATATGATAGATTGTATTCATATATTATTTATTGGTTTTTAATTTTTTTATAATAATACTTATTAGTTTAATTTAATCTATTTAGTTGCTATTTCATGTATTTCAAATATAGTTGATTATTGTTATTCCCTAATGTTAAATTTTATGTTATGTTTTGCATCAAACCTACTATTTTACTGTGTTTTGATAATATTAATATTTTTTTTACAATTGTAATTTGGATATTCAAAAATCGATCCAAATTAAACCGCTTGAAATTAGATCGGATCAAATTTTTTTAAACTTGTTATCCAAACCAAACCGCATGTAATTTTATCTTTAAATCGGATGAGTTTTTGGCTCAACTGATCAACCACACCGCAAACACCCCTACGCCGAGTATATAAATACAATCAATGACAAACCACAAAATTGAATAAACACTCTTTAAATCCAAAATTTTATAATTACGTGGACGTTTATGGTTATAGACATTAAATATTTGAGAATATTAAAACTCATCGATGGTTATAAACATTTTATGTTGATAAATATTTGTGGGCATTTTATGTTTAAAAAGAAAGATACAAAATTATAGAAACAAATCACCTAAAATTTTAATACGACAAAATCCATTTCAGCAAGTATACTGAATCGTTGCAAGTAATAATTAAAACGGTAGTACCGAGTGTCGAACTCAAGGATTACGTTTTACTATCGAATTATATTTAATTACTGAAATTGAAAAAAAAGTTTTTGGATTGTGTAGAATAATATTTGAAATAACAAAAGTAATAAAATTGAACTTTTATAATGAGAAAAATGTCAGGGATGAGTTTTACTTTGAGTCCACAATTGGTTTCTAATTTGATCTTAGTTACTGAATTCCTTTATTGAATTATTACCGAATTCTCTTTAGTATTCTTGCCCTAATGTCTTAGTGACAAAACCTTTAATTCCAAAATAACCCCTAATTCCTTAGTGGATTTAAAATTAGGATTAAACTTTACAGTACAAAAATTCTCTTTTAAATTGTTGCCTCTGCAACTAATTCACTTGGTTTCATGACCTGCATATATCCCTAGACTACAATCTCATGAATTTCTTATCTCAAGCATTCGTAAAGTCCGCTTCCGTTTCAAAATATGAATCGTAAAACATTTTAAAGTTGATCAGACAATAAAAAACATTAAGCACAGAGATGAGAAAAATAATTCAATAAACTTATTCATATAACAAGGAATCAATTCAGACAATTAAGGGTTTCATCTTATTTCACTCATCCCTAACAAACAGGGTTTAGTTACTCATTACAGATATTAAAGAGATAGAGATTAAAGAAGAATTACAAGAAAGATTCATGAATGATTCTTGATAAAACTCCTTCAACGGTGTAGAACAGTTGTCTCTGAGCTACTCTACTAGAGCACAAGTCTCTAAGCTTCCCAATTGACTCAAAAATCCCTAGAAAGTGAGAAAAATGCATTTTTATACATTCAGCCGCGTGCCACGCGCGGGCTTTGCGCTTCAGACGCACATAATTTGATGTCTGACATTTATTGCATTTTTCTCCTCTTTTGATTCCGAATTTGGTTCCGGTGTCTTCATGAAAGTTGTAACTATGGATTTTAGCTTTCATTTGCACTTGATTTGACTCCAATTGGACATCTACAACTCCATATATGGTAGAAATACTCCATGTAGTTCATGTTGATTTCTCACCAAAATTCAGCACTGCACTAAAACAAATAAACAATGCAAAACTCCGAAAAATCTCTATTTAATCAACGAAATAAGAACATAAAACAAATAAACGACGCAAAACTCCGAAAAATCTCTATTTAATCAACGAAATAAGAACATAAGCATTTTATTAAACCCAAGAACTAGAATCAACAAAATATATCAAATAACTCATTAAATTAATTAATGATTGAAGATAAATAAGACTAAAAACAATGAAAAATATGCATATGATGAAGAGTCATCATGCATATAAATTAAATCCAAAATTTTATAATTACGTGGACGTTTATGGTTATAGATATTATATATTTGAGTATATTAAAACTCATCGATGGTTATAAACATTTTATGTTGATAAATATTTGTGGGTATTTTATGTTTAAAAAGAAAGATACAAAATTATAGAAACAAATCACCTGAAATTTTAATACGACAAAATCCACCAATTATAGACGTTGTTTCTTAAAAGTAGATATTAATAATGATATTTATTTTTATAATTGAGATAATTTAAATTATACTAATTTGTTAATAAACAAAAAATTAAATATATATTGCATATTGAATCGACATCAATAAAATCACTGTTTTATCTATAAAGATTAAAAAGAATATAAATTATTACCTTTAAAAAATATTATTAACCGTTATTAAAATTTTTGATAATTTTTAAATATTGATCTCAATATGTTTTGGCCATACACTATTTTCATATAAAGATTTATAAAACTAACCAACATGTACAACCCTTCCATACATATATTGAGGATTCTCGTTGTACCTTTCAAAAGAAGAAGAAATATTTGTTTGGACACAATCCTAAATCAATAATGTTTGGGTAAATATATTTGAATGAAAAATAATTTACTCACATTATTCAACATCATTTAATTATTTTTTATTTTAATTTTTTTTTCATTTATGTATGTATACATAAACATTATTTATTTGGAGTTGTGTTTGCTTGTATTCCTTTCGAAGGAAATGCTACTGCAAGAAAACAGTGGCAGCAGCTTTCTTCACCACACTCCTTTGCGAAACTGCCAAGCAATTGAAGGGTGACTATAACGGAAGCAATTAATTCATATATGAAATTACTTATTTTTTAATTCCAGATAAAAGATCCTTTCTAGAAATATGTTACTCCCAACTTTTATATTAAGAAATAAAAAATTTAAGTAAATTTAATTTTTTAACTTTGAACACGATATTAAGAAATAAAAAATTTAAATAAATTTAATTTTTCTTATCTTTATTTATTAAATAAAAATAAAATTCATTTAAGACATATATTTAAAAATTTTAAAGATAAAAAAAATATCATTAATTATATAAAAGAACAAAAAATTTAGGATAAAAATAAGATGTTTAAAATAACCAAAGATCACACAGAGTATCAAATCACTAGAAAAGGGGATATAGTATGAGATTTTGTAACAAACAAAAAAGTTTTGGAATTGCCATTACCAGCTTTCACGGGATAGGATTGATGAAACAAAAGAACTTTTGGAGTTGTAAATGAAACACAATTAACCAGCTATTCCCAGAATCTTTTTCTTTATTTTTCATATTTTGATTTTATTTTCAAAGTCAAAGAAAAAAGACTATTACTTATTTAGAATATCTCCACTATACAATACAATTAGCCGACTGCGGAGGACAAAGTACACGTACAAAGCACATGCTCAGATGCTCTTAATTAATGAGGCATAAATATTACATTTTCCGTATCAAAATATAAACAAAAATTAGCGAAAAAAATGATATATTTGACCTTCATTTTGGACTAGATATATCAACTTTATCCAACACCAGTTCCTACCTAGTTCTTATAGTTAAAAGTATGATTTTGATGAATATCAGTGGAAGGAGATGAGAAAGATGCCACATATAAGTTGCTAAAGTAACAGAACCAGATATGATTTTGCTTAGTCCTCCAATATATTTTTTATTAGTAGTCATGCTACAGGTTATACTGAACACAACTTTCAGAGTAACTAAAAATTCACCCTATGCAAAAATTGTAAAACAAAAATTTATAGAAGGAACATTCAGAAGTATGCACAACAAGCTTACAGACTATTTATAACTCCTCATTGTCCACAAAATAGCAATACCAAGGGTTCAACAACAATTGAAGCCTAAGAATTATTTACACGCCTAAAGTTCTTGTAATATTAGATTGTCTTAGACTTCTACTTATGGGTAGGTGAACATAAACCTCGTGAACATCTTGTTTACAAACCTCTCCTTTGTCCCTGTCTATGGCATAACAGACATAAATTGTGTCAATTACAATGTCAAGCACATGCACGAGAAAACCCAGCACTATTATAAGTAGAACCCATGCTGTCGCTGCCACAAAATATGAATCAGCCCCGAGATTGGTCGTGGCTTTTAAGATAACACAAGCCTGGCCATAGATTAACAATTAGAACAAACGTAAATTTAGAATAAGAAGATAATGAAAACAGAATAACAAATCAGCAACAATTACATAAATGGACAGAGTAATCATTCAACCAACAAACTGGCATATTTCTTTTATCCTCGAAATTCTAACAAGAGAGTTCTCATACTTAAAAAAGGTTCATATAATTTTTAAGACATTATATGCAGGATTTTCATAAGAAAATGAAGTTTCAGATAATCCTCTGGTCACCTCTTTACCTCTAACAAAGGCGGAGAGAGAGAAAGAGAACATAGATTAGCCATGACTTATGGCTGCCAATTAAAATTCTAGAGAAGTTAACTGAAGAATATGTTGCAAGTTATTCATCAATTGTCAAAGCCCACGGGTTAGAGATACATTCTTTCCCTTCACACTATGGTTCAAGTTTTCTTATATTTATATATAAATCAATCTTCTACTTCACCACTTTGGTTCACCGAGGATCAAGTTAAAAATTTGCTATAAAATCTAGTGAATCAAGGTGATTTGGTAAGCTTTCTAAGGATGCCCTTAAGCTTGTCATTTTGATCTTATCATATTTTTACTTTACCTTAATATATATATACTTTGAAGCTAGGAGCAAAAACAAATTGAAGTACCGAGAAGAATAGTTATTAATTTTTCAAAGGTGGGAGGGGGAAAGAATGCCTTCTCATGGTAGAAAATCGGTTAACATAGTCTAATGCTTACTACAAAGTTCCCTAGCTCTATTTTCCTTTGAAATATACTTAACAGTTAACATTGGCATTTTACACAATTCTAACTTCAAGAACTATTGATTATAGTACTTTGAATCTCCTACTTGGCTAAATTTTGTCAAGAGATGATCCAAAACTTGGTGATTTAAATTGTTCATCTAGATTCAAATTAATACTTGTTTGTTTGTTTACTAGTGTTAGTTTAAGCTTTCTGATGATACTTGAACTTAAAACTGTGTCTTAATGAATGAAAATTCAAAAAATTAAGTTTGAGATAATCCTCCATAAACTGACCATGATTTATGGCTGGAACTGAAAAATGTAGAGAAGTTAATGGAAAATTATTTTTCGATTGTCTATCAAAACTCAATAGTCAACGACCACGAGTTAGAGCTACACCAATTTCCTTATACTTCAAGAGGATGTGTTGAAATTAATGCTTACACTAAGCACTTACAGATAGTGGAAAATCGCTTACACAGTGGCAAATCTCTACTGCAAAGTATGAAGAATAAAAAGAGAAATATTAAAGCCACATACCACAATTGTGTATATTGCTGACAGGACAAAAACAATTCCGACCAGAAGGCGAGATGATATGGTCTCCACAAAAACAGCAGAGAGAAGATTGCGTCTTAGAAGTTCATACGTCATCCTTGAAGATGAGCAGTATGCTTCACCGGTTATTGCAGCAAAGTTGATGGTGAACTTATTAAGAAAATCGACAGCACTCAAAAAGGCATTTACACAGCACCGTAGTACAATGTTCACTAGCCCAAGAGCATCCTCTTGTCTTGCATTATCAACCACAGAACGCACCACTCGAACAACAAAGATAAGCAATCCTGACAAACATATTGTTCCAGAAGAAGGACCAAAAGCATTTCTGCCAGCCAAATTATCACAGTTAATGTCTCTCTAAATGCAAAACAATCATTCAAATAGTCTTGATACCTATTTTCATCTGTTTTCCTATCTGCCATATCCTACACGAAATGACTAAAGTCAGAAGCAACAACACACATCACATGTAATGGCTCATGGCTCTCTCAAACCATCAAATTTCACAAGCAACCAATTTGACCATTTGATTCATCGCTACAACTAAGAACTGAAAATGGAACCAAAAAAAAATTCTCAAACTAAGCATTTCAACTACAGAGTAGAAATACATGTAATACACTTTGATCCATAACCAGCAATATATTAGAATTAAATCAAAACACAGTTGTAGTTAAACACTCAACCTAACCATTCGAACACTAGATTTTGTAGATATTGTGCAAACATTGCACAGGACAAGGGAATTGGGAGATATTATAATGCTAATACTATGAAAGAAAACCGTGACTCCTTGCTTATCTAACTATCACAAGGACACCTGAATATTGTGGGAATTGTCTATTCTATTGCTCATGTGAGTATTGTCAAAAGTGAATCACAGAAAACAATGTTTGTTCAAATTCCGTAAGTTAGCGCCGCAATTAGTGGCTATTTGACAACCTTAGTATTGTACTCAATAGCATATTGTGGAGCAATAATAATTTGTTCAAATTTCACTATGCATTAATGCAGCTATAGCCACTATTTGACAACATTGACTTGTGTTATATCAAATAAACAATATATCTAGTGATACTCGGACAGAGTGAAATAAAACACGATATCCACAAGCAGGCAAAACAATAAACAAATACAAAAAGAAAAGAGATAAATTAACCTGAGAGAAGTTCTAATACTCTTTGTAGGAGTTTCATAATCCTTTGAGAAATACCAACGAGCAATGGTCCCACTAATGACATAAACCTGAGCTTCAAGCATAGCTGAAGCTGACCACAACATAGTAAGTATTGCCAATGCAAAATAAGCTGGCACCCAAGAATCCTCCTTCCAAACACAGCCATATTCATTACCATGCAATTTTCTAGGCACAACTTTACCATTATACTTTGCAAACACCAAAAAAACCACAATAGGCACATAATACACAACAAGCCCAAGTGTCAAACAAGGTAGCACACCAAACAAACCCATGTTCCAAGAAAGTGCATCAGAAGCAACCCCAATTATACTCACCGTGAGTTCCACACGGTGCCAATTCAACACAAGGATCCACACAATAACACCAATCACCAAAAAACAGAAACCCAAGACCAGAATTCTGTACACCAGAGGAAAAGCATCGCTGCAAGAAGTTTTAACAGTGCAGGCAACGAACCAGTAAATGTTAAGGAAGATTGGGATGAGAATGAAGAAAGGAAGAGAAGCGTAGACAAGGTGTTTGGTGTAATGTTTGAGTGAAAGAAGAAGTGTATAACACATGGGTAGGCTTAAAATGAACGTGATAACAAGTGTCCATGTCAAATCCTTTGTAAAGGGAGAAGATGAAGAGAGAAAATAGGGGTAAGAGATTGAGGAAAATGAAGGGTTGATGCATGAGGTGGTGTTGGAATCGTAGGTGTAAGAGGAGAGGGTAGCGAAGTTGGTGTTTCTGTGGAAAATTGAGAAGATTCCAAAAGCGAAAGTGGAGAGAAGGAAGAGGAGAAAGAGGATGAGGAAAGGGATGTCTTTGAAAGAACGAGGAGAGTGATTGTAAGAGATGTGAAGGTATTGTTGATTTGATTCAGATTCTTGTTGTGAATCGTGTTCTTCTATTGGTGGGTATGTTGTGATTGGGGGTTTTGATAAGAAAGGTTGTGATAACGATGAAGAGTCGTATGAAGAAGATGAATTCCCTTTGTTGTTGGGATCATCCATAATTAGAGCTGAGATTGACACAGAAAGAGAACAAAAGTCTGAGGTTGTTTGAATGGTGGCTGAAGTAATGTTTTTGTGGTTGGACTCAAAAAATTCAATCCAGAGTGGCTGGGTAATAAATAAAAGGGTAAAGAATATTCCCAAAATCTATACTATGTAATGTGTAATTTTAGTTGAGTAATTCAATCTAAAAGCGTAAACAAGAATGATTTTATGATCAATAATAGAATGGGACAGCAAAATTTGTGTTTACTTTGTTATGAATACAACGAACAACTAATCTTGTCAGGTGAACGGAGTGAATGAATTCAATGGTTCCCGAGAGTACACTTCTATGATAGTTTGTCGTGTGGAACTGCTAACGGTATTCATTATATATTTCTTTTTTTAAATAAATTTCATTCATTTATATTAAAATAAAATGGTACAATGTAAGAAAAAAAAACACCAAGGATAAGAATGATGATAGATATCTATGATAGCACTATTCCACTGTCTTATGTCATAAAAATGATATTTAATTTATTTTTTATTTATATATGTGCAGGTATCTGCTTAAGTGGTTTTTAAGTATTGACAATATGAAGGGATATATATTTGTATTAATTGTAATTTTTCCTTTATTTTGTCCAAAAAAATAATACATTAACGTACAAATAAAATATATAATAAAATTTTATAATAAAAACTATCAATTCATTAATACATAAACAAAAACTATTACAATATATAAATTTTACTAATTATGCGAGTACGTATACTATTACATCTACATTTGTATTCGTTAAATAACATATAGTTAAAATATTTATTTATTTTCTTTGTAGACATTCATCAAACCATCAGTCTCGTACCTGTCACAGATTATATCTATAAATATCTACATATACAATTTTTTTTGTCATTCCTAGTCAACGATACTCATAAAATTGCATAAAACCAATAAAAAATAACTAAACTAAAATCTTAATCCTAACAATTAAACTAATGTCTTCCAGCGACCAATAGTAAAAATAACGCAAGATTCACATTTTTTGATATCATCCATGTTTAGAAAAAAAATATTTGTTGGTGTTCGTTCATATCGACTATAGGTGGTCTATGACATGACCAATTCAACCACGTGTTGACAAGCCATTTATAAAACTGATAGAGTGTTAGAATTTGGTGTTAGCCTTCATAAATCGCTTACTCAAAATATTGTATCGAAAAACTGAATCATTTCTCTGTGAACATCGCGCTTAAACGACAAAACAAAAATCACCACACTACAAAGACAAACAAATCAACGTCGCAATCAGATAACGAAATCATAGATAAAAAAAAAACTAAATATATATATATATATATATATATATATATATATTTATTTAAACAAATAAAATAATTTAGTAAGGTTATTCTAAATTAAAAAGTGGTCTTAAACCACCCCTCTAATGGAAGAAGAGAAAGAGAGAACTAAGATATTTTTTATAAAGAGAGACATTTTATATTATATTTTTATATATACTTCTTCTGACTTTAAATATAAACAACTTTAGATCAACAATTGATGTATTATAATTAATTTTTTTGTACAATTATATTACTATATTAATTATAATAAGTGTTTTATTAAAAAAATTATAATTATAATTTAATTTTCATACACAAGTGTAAAAATTTACTCTATCAATACATCATAACAAATAATTTGTGTGACTTTAAAAATAATTAAAATTAAAGACAAACACTGTAAAAATACTAGTATGAATTAAATTATTTATTTTATTTGCTAAAATAAAAAATAGAAAAATAATTTAAATCTCATTTTTACTTTCCAGTCACAATTAGGGTCCATTATCACACATTCTAAAAAAGTGATTTTGATATTAAATAATTAAAAAATTATTTTTTTGGGATTTAAAAAATAAATATAAATAGTTCTGTATTAATAGTAAAAATAATTTTTTTAAATCAATTATAAAAAATAATTGTTTTACAAATTAGAGAATATAATTTCTAATTTAAAACAGTTTTTAAATTATTTTCATATTTTTTTTAAACCTATACAAACAAGTAAAAAAAATTCAAAAGCGATTAGTTTATGTAAATAAAGTATAAAAAGTAATTTTTACGAAAAAACTGTATCAAACACACTTTTAATTGTGTCAAAATGTGTTTATTTTATTTATTTTTGTTGTCAATATTTTATTGTTTTACGGTTAAGATGTACTTTCAAGAAAATATTACCGAGCGTGCCAAATAGCCAAGCCCAATCAAACATAACATGAAGCAAGATTAAGAGCACACGATCCACACGTTCACTTTATTTTAATTATTTTTAAAATTTTATCTTTATTTATTAGTGTACACACACAAATGAAGATATCATAGTCACATTGAAGCCTTTCATAATATGAAGTTTCATTTTGTTATGCTTAAGGTTGATGGCATTACTATAGGTTCCTTAGATGATGTCCTTGCTGGACCTATGACTTCATTTTTCAGATCTGTTAGGAACACCCTTGATTTTGACTTTGAAGATGAGAATGAAGGTTAGCTCTTATGTGAAAAATTGCTTTATTAGTAATAGCTTTTTTTCTCTAGTTACCATGTTTGAAACTCATGCTTGACTATTTATCATATTATTCTAGAGACATATATTGGTTAAGTTTTGTTTCTTTGTATAACATGCATGATAAAAATAATAATATTTTGACAATTAAATTTTTTAGAAGTGCAGATCGTTGGAAGTCTAGTGAGCCTCCATCACTCTACATATTCATTAACTTCCAATACACGTGAACTTGGTTATATTCAGAAGTATGTGGTACGGTGTCTTTGCCTAGAAGGTTTCCTGAATTTTTATTTGTTATTTCATTAGTTATTAGTTAATGAAGTAATTAGTTATTTTTTTTGTTTTTTGAAAAAGAGGTAATTAGTTAGTTAATGGCATAATTAGGATTATCATGTATGAATAGAGAGGTCTTGGAGTTAGAAAGGTCATCATTTGAATATTGAAAAGTTGTGAATAGAGTAGAAACTCTATTCTGAAGGGGAAACCTTGGAGGAGTTTAATGTTCCTTTAGAGTTATTATAAATAAATGGTTCTTCGATAAAAATAAGGAATTTAGACTTTCACTTTTTTGATTAACTAGCTATTTTGCGTAGTATTGTATTGTTTCCTTGGTTTGGTATACGTTTTGATGAAAAAGCAACTTAACCCATGTGCAGTATTTTAATCACATACCAAACACTTAAGGAACATATCAGGTAGCCACCAAAAATCTGGTAGAGTCGCCCCTATATTTGCTACATTCCAAAATAACACACACCCACTAGAACAATATAACCCAAAACAAAGAATCAATCCTTATCTATGCCTATAGTTGCATTATACTGAAGTCAACAAAATATCATCAATTGACCACACAACAGGACCCTCATCCCAATAACTGCATTAAATAGTTCATTTCATCTGTCTCTTACAGTAGCAAGATAGCAAGATCTTAAATGGTAAAACTTGATGTAGGCTCTGGTTTTGATAGCCTTTGTTGGTAAAATGTGTGAGTGATTCTTATTTCTTAATATGAATAGTTAATTAATTTTATGTGATTGAACAAGATTTATTTTGTGCACTGATTTCGCCTACCTGTTTAATTTGATGTATACATCTTCTATTACTACCATTTTGCAGGTAACATTTGCTACACCAACATCAACACCAAAATGTGTTTGTTTTATTGTTTTACGGTTAAGATGTAGTGAAAGAAAATATTACCGAGCTGACCAAATAGCCAAGCCCAATCAAACATAACATGGAGCAAGATTAAGAGTACATGATCCACACGCTCACTTTGTTTGGTTGTGAAAAAGACAAAAGTACTCAAAAAATCTGGTGGCGTGGCAGAATCTTGATTTCCAACCTTAAGCTACAAGCCACATGCATTGATCCCGATCCCCATCCCGCTTTTGCACTTTATCTACACACCCACATGCATTGACTGCCTTCTCATCTTATCTCCCAAACCAGAATTATTTATTTCGATGCAAATATAAATAAATAGTATTTGGGTTTATTTACACAAAAATATATTTTATTTTAATTATTTTAAAAATTTATCTTTATTTATTAGTGTGAGTGTGTTTAAACACCATTTTTATATATATATTTATACCAGAACAAATATTTTTCATGTTAAACCCTAGTAGCATTTAAAAAATTGGATGTTATCATCACTACTCCTTTATTTTAACAACAACACTCTTCGAATGTTAATTAAAGAATTAATTAAATAAAATAACTAATTTTAAACTCTTAACCACGATGTGAGAGTATTTATTAAGGTTTGAACCAAAAAAATCACACACTTTAATGTTGTGCTTTTCTTATTTTAATAACAATTTTTGTCTAAATTATTTGACTTAATTTTTCAAAGAAAAGGAATCTAATAAATTCAAAATTTGGTCAGTAGATAAAATAGAATTTGACTAACAATTGTTTCGATAAAGAGTTGAACTCATGTACTATAGACATGATTTAACATTAACTGGAATGAAACACATTAACATCCTACACCCATTTTTAGACAAACCAATCACTTAAAAAGAATGATTTGAATACAACCTTTCATCATGATTGCATATGCAAATAACTATTGAGAGATTTGAACTAAAATTACGTTTAAACTCTACAAATACATCACTTTATTTATTTGGTGATCTGTTGAATTTTGAAAATGTTTCATTTTCAAATTTCTAAATTTTAATAAAATGTTGCATATGAAAAATATGGACGAGGTATCACATGGCAGCCGACAGTGGTCCACAATGTCGCTCCAGCAACCGGCGGCGTGGAGCTCCGATACCGTAACAGAAGGGAATTTTATTTATCCAGAACAACAAATATACAACTTAAAAGACCTTGAACCATAAAATATCCAAAACATTGCAAAAACTATCATATATAAAAAGGAATTTTATTTATCTAAAACAGAGAATATACTTTAAGGTTGCAGTGCCTAGTTAATATTGTAATATAGAATAAATACACACGTATAGTAAACTATGAAAATAAAATCAGTTATCGATTACAATTTCACACTAGAACTAACTCCACAAAAGGAAACTCAACTTGTGCATACTTCTAGCAACAATCTATCAAATTTGTTGGGTCAAGTTTGTAGCACGTTTAGACTATATTTTGTAACGATTCTTTTCATTTCCAATCAAATCACCATACGAAACCCATAATCACGCTCAAACAAAATTCAACCAAATCGTAGTTTTGACAAACATGCTAAGCGTAAATGAAACTCAGTTTGCCTCAACTAACAATGACAATGTTTGAATTGGGTACTGTCCAATTGTAATACAAGGTTAGGTTGTTATAGATCTAACACTAAGGATAACTATGAGAATAGACTAGGCCTACCGACAGGAATATATGATCTAGTATTATATTTGTCATAACAGTTATCATATGATCAAAGCCTAGTTATCATATGATCAAAGCCTAGATTAACCTAAAAATTGATTATTTTTTCCTTTCCATTATATAATAATTAATATATTTAACTTTTTTCTTTTTACTTAAAAAAGTCTTTGATCTCTTTCTTTCCTTTTTTAAAAAGTCAAAGACTTTAGAAAGAAAATAAAATCAATGTATAGGTTAATCTAGGTTAGTACATTTATTTTACTGACCATAAATATACCCTGTGATTTTTACATCTCAAAACAAGTACACATAACTTCTTCTCTTAAAAAAGTATGCAGTTAGTTGTATCAAAATTTTCTCCATCATCAATACTTAGAAAAGAAGCAAATTATTTTTTAGTTAACATTAGATATCACACATGTATCTTCAATTTTAACTAAGGTCCCATATTATTTTAAACTCAACTTTGTTTTGTTGATACTATTTTCTATTTCTATTGAAAAATATAGATAAATAAAAATAAAATAAAGAAAGAGAAAAAGGAGGAGGAAACAAGCAATTGTAAAGTTGTCTGTCCACCGGGAGCAGACGGCCTGTTTTCATCGTAAAACAACCAATCTGATTTCATCCAAAAACATTCATTCATCACTTTTTCGATTCAAATTTTCAATTTTTTTGTTTGTTTTTGTTTTTCAGCTATGGAGGTACATACTTCATGGGATTCCCTTCGCAAACAGGTTCCAATTATTACTCTCTTTCTCAATTTTTTGTTATATGTTTTTTTTATGCTTTAAATTATACTAATTGTTATTTGGGTATGAAAAATTTGAATGCCATATGATAAAGTTTCGATTTTTATTTCTGGGGTTTTGTTAACTTGTCGGTGATGGATGAAATTCCACCTTTTTGCTATATGTGCTTTCAACGTCATTTGATTTGGTCAATTGGTTGATAGAGTTACAGGTTTTCATTAGTGGAAAATCTGTTTTTTGTTTAAACAAAAAAAATTGAAGATGTTTATTTCGATAATTGATTTTGAATGAAGTGATTTTATAAAATTGATTTAAATGTAAAGTGATTTATGTTAGAATGTATTCAAGTAAAAGTGAGATCAACATTAAATTTCAACTTAAAATCATGTTTGGAGGCAAAATCTCCAAATTCTAGTTTTAAGTCAGAATGCATCATAGAGGCAAAATCATTTTTAGAATTAATTTCACTTCCTTCAAAAGTGAAACTAAAAATATACTCATTGCTTAAGGTGTTGAATTGTAAATATTTTAAATGATGTTGATGATTATTTGTTCTTATATTTAAGTTCATTTAGATTTGGTATAGGATTGGCAGGTTAGAAGTGTGATTAGTGTTTGTTTGGGAAATAAATAAGGTTATTTGCATTGTAATCTATATTGTGTACCCACATAGAGTGAAGTCAGACCTAATATTGTTTAAAAGTATCTGATCAGAGTTATTGTACTTCAAAGCAAAAGTTTTATTTTGATAGAAAGAAGCGAAAGGTTCTGCGTCTGCGATAATTTGGTTTTATAGTTTACAAAATTGGACCATTAAATGATGAGTAGAATTTCTTTAGAAACTAAGAAGTGATTTTGAGTGACTAAACCAATAACTCGTAAATTGTATTATTGCTTTTGGTTTATATATGTAAATTTTTGCAAAGAACTGTTAAAATAAGTGGATTTTCTTAGATAAGCCTCTCTCGGTAGTTACCGCACTACCTTCTTATCCATACAAGCTTACAAGCAACTTTCATGCATTTGAATGGTAACTTTTGTTGCAACTTATAACTTAGATAGAAACCATCTTGAATTTTTTATGCAAGAGTATTTGCTAGAGTTGCAATGGAAAGCTAACCTACTATCATGCAATTTTAGTTGTGTTGACTCAATAGACTTTTACAATTTTCAAGCATGCAATTCATGTAGAGTTTGTTTAACATAGTTTTCTTGGATTGCCAAGTCCTCTCATAATGGAAGATTGGGTAATCTGCCTATTTGGATTGATTTATTTGTGCTTATCTATTGATATATACATCTGTGAAACTGTTTGAGAGAGCTTATGACATGTTCATAAGTTGTTTTTAGCGTATTTCCATTAACTCGCTAGGATAACTTATGAAAATAGTTTATAGCTTATATAAAAACAATTTGACTTTATTTTATCTTTTGTTTTAGAAATAGTTTATACGTTAGCACTTAAATGATAAACACTTATGATATAAGCGTTTAATTAAGCTGTTTATCTAAACCTGGCTTATATTAAACAATCTTGATTGCCATGTAGGTGTTGGTTTCCTGTTTATATAACTTGGTTTATGTTCACAAATGCAAGTTGTTTTTGTCTTCCTTTGTGGCTATCGAGTTTTTCCATATTTTCGATTTTTTAGGCAAGGCAAGCAAATAATTGATAGCAGAATTGTTTTCCCCCAATCTTTTGCAGGCGAGAAAACTCGAAGCTCAATTGGATGAGCAGATGAGTGCTTATCGTAAATTAGTTTCTACTAATATTTCGACAAAAGCTGATGCTGCCGAGAGTGAGTGATCTAGAGTCTTGGATTGAGTGGTTAATAAAACAACTCCATCAAGTAAACTCACAAATGCAAGCTTGGGTATCATCTGGTGGTTCAGATATGGTTTCTCATACTTTGACTAGACACCAAGAAATTCTTCAAGTTATCACGCAGGTATTATTTTAACCGATATCATTTTGCGTGAGCCTATGCCTTATTATTCAATTTCATGATATTGTTAGCTAGTTGATATTTGATACAGATTGTCTAAGTCATATAATTTATTCTTGTGAATTGCTCTTAGATCTTCGAAATCGACTCTAGTTTTCTTTATGCTTTGTAATATTTTTATTTGTTTTTGTTAATTACTATGCACTAAGCTTAGATGTAATTGACCTGCAGGAGTTTTATCGTCTTCGCTCAAGTCTTCGAGCTAAGCAAGAACATGCTTCACTTTTAGATGATTTTAAAGAATTTGACCGTACGAGATTAGACTTGGAAGAGGGTGCCGAATCTGAACAGCATACACTTCTAAAAGAGCATGCTTCCATCAGCCAAAATACTGACATGTCAGTCATATAAAACAATTGTTTTACTTTTCTAATATAAAATGTTGTTTTCTTGCTTTTAAATCCATTTATTCCTATGGGAATGCTTTAGCCACATTAGTATGTTAGCTTAGAAATTTTTTTCAAACTCTTGTAGATTTTCTACTATTCTTGGGAAAGTGATTTTTGCTTATGATTATTTTATCGGTACTTTGGCGGATTATCTAGTGAATGTGATTTTAAGTGTTGGATTGGAAGAACCTGTTTTGATCCTCATTAAACGAAAGTCTGGTTCTTCGGGTGTATAAATACTGAACTATTACAATAAAGTGCCTTTGAATATTTAGGCCATTGTGGAATTTCATATGCATGAAATGCTAAAATCCACGTACTGCTTTCCCAACGATTCCTTTATTTTTTTTTAAAATTCAATTTGATCTTCAATTGTGGTAGTCTTGTTTTGCTTGTTCCTGTTCCACAGATGGACAATGTAATTCCACAAGCACAAGCAACACTAGGGGCACTTGTTTTCCAGCGTTCAACATTCGGTGGTATCAATTCAAAGCTCAGCAATGTCAGCAGTCGTCTCCCTACGGTGTGTCTCTTATCATCATGGATTTTGGCATTATAATCATTTTCCTTTTGGTCATTCACATATTGTACTATGAGCGGCAACAGTGGCACGATATGCTATTTAGTACAAAATATTATTAAATAGCGGCTATAACACTGTTGCATAGTAGAATTTGAATAAACTGCTATTTGTTCGTGATGAGTGATTGACAACACTGATAATGACTACCCCAAAAAAGGCATTGAATAAAAGTCTGTTTGTTTAAGATTATGGGCACTGCAAAAGTGAATTTTTCCGAAGTATATTAATTTATACTTTTCAAGAGAATTGATTATATTCTAATTGCTAAATGATGTTGCCACTTTTCCCTATATAATCAAGGGAATTTGTGCTGTCACACAGGAAGCAAGTTTGGACTCAAATTTTAAGCACAATAAATTGGATTTAAAAACTAAACTCGAAATCTGAGCTGTGTGATATTGATTAAGTGGTTCAGACTGTCTACTGCACAGATTTCCTGCATTTCCCGACCGTAGGGAATCCAAATCGTGTTGTTTGTAGCTCGTCTGTCTAATGTACTACTCTGAATAAAAATTGCAGGTAAATAACATACTCTCGGCAATAAAGCGAAAAAAGTCAATGGATACCCTTATACTTTCCCTTGTGGCATCAGTATGCACATTTCTCATTTTGATCTATTGGATAACCAAATGAGGTTGTTTACTTTGGTGGTGCTCAACTCGTGTAAACTGTTTTGTGTACCATGTCTATTCGGCTTAATAGCTTGTGTTGCGCTGAAATGAATTTTTTCAAGGTAGTGTATTTTGTGTAAGTGTTCATTTGATTGTTTATCCTTGTTTCAAAAGTAACAACGACGAGTAAATGTCCATGCATTAACACCCAAAGAAAAACATTGATTTTTTGAATTTAGGGTTTCATTTATTTGTTTCAATATCATAGATAATAGCTTGTAGAGCAAATGGTATAGATTTGAAAGAATTAAGTTTCAATATCAGTTTTAAATAGTTAATGCAATATTATGACGTGATAAAATTTTGCAATGTTATTTAGAATTTAGATGTACGTGTAAAATGTATTTCATTTGGAATGATATATAAGCAAAAAAAAATATTTGAAAAATTGATGTATTTAATCTTAATTTAAATTCAGATATATCAAATTTTTACTTGCAATTTTTGTTTATATTTCATTCGAGAAGATAAATATGATTATTGAACTAAATCAAATATTGTTGGGGGCATAATCAGTGTTCTTTTTCTTTAGTAAATGTTTTACTCCAATGAAACATGTTATATTAGGCTTTAGGGTTCTTCTGTGATGAAAGCGAATTAAACAGTATTATATTGTCAAAGGCCTAAAAGGTGATTTTGTGATTAAATTACAGTTGATATTGTTTAATGAAATTATTCATATTGACTTTAGAAAATTGGATTTGAAATAAGAAGTGGGAATGTGAACTATATGATTTTGTATTATGGTTATGATTTATTGACACTAGTACATACGTGAATTTTAAGGGTAGGAAATTGAGTGTTTGTTAATTACAGTTTTTACCATTAAAATATCCCATTTTTTTATAAAAATTATAAATTTTTTATTTGTTTATTACAATTTTAAATTAGAAGCTCTTTGTTAAAAAAAATCATTTTTTCTAACTGTTTTTTTTTTTTAAAAAAAGTGTTATCCACTATGACATAAAAACACAAATTTTGTTTTTCTTAAAAAAAATTTTAAAAAATAATCTCAAATTTATTGAATATTAAAATCAATTATCTTATATTTGAAATATTAGCTCAGTAGTAAGAGTTAGCCTTCTTATTTTAAGAGATCGAGTACAAATCTTTTCAAATACTATCTTAAAAAAATAAAATTTCTCTCTTTCTCAGTTAAAAACAAAAAAACAAAACAAAAAATCCAACTTAACTTTCTTTCTGGATCTAAAATTGGAAGAAAAAAAAACATCATATTGTGTCTCTCATATCATCAATTGAAACATGTCTAAATCAATGTCAAAATGTATTTCAATTCAATCCTCTAAAGCAACTAACAACAAATATTCTATGTTTGGTCTAGTAGTGCTATAAAGATACATCAATGAACCAATTAGATTCATATATTGATTTTCATCACTTTTTGTGCTTCATCACATTTGCTAAATTTCTTCCTTATGATTCATTGGTGTGTTGGCTGCTTTTACGATCTTCCATGTAAAATTTATTAAATACTTTCTTTACATACTTGTTTTGGCTAAGAAGACTTCATTATTAACTTGTTTTACTTTCAGGTCACAACAAGTATACATGCTTTGTTTTTGTCTTTATAGTATTTATTCTCTAGTGATTTTTATTTGGGCCATGGTAAGATTTTTGTGGCATTGAAAGACCTAGACAATCCTCTTTCACAACTTTCCATAGATTCAAAGTCTATATGTAAGACTTCCATTCTAGTTGTCCAAAAAATGATAATTGTGACAATTAAAAAGCAACCAAGGATAGTAGTTTGTTGTTTAGGTGAATGCGGATCTCCATTTTCTTGATTTTTTTTTATTGAAAATTAACTTTTCATAGTATAAAATTGATTAAAATATGCTACCATAAATAAATTTTCAATAGTGTATTTAGAGGGATGGGTGATCAAACACAGGGTAGACGAGCATTTGCTTATTGTTTGTAGGGTGTTTAAGTCTATAAATTGATGCATTCAAATTGGAATCGGCCCAAGGCGGGTTGCAAACAAAGCAATTGCTTTAGCCCTCAAATTTTTTAGCTCTTAGAACTTTTTTTTTTAATTTTATTTTGTTATGTCTTATATTGTAATTCCCCTCACACTTTTGCAAAAAATAGTTAATTAATATGTTATGTTAATGGAGGAGTTAATTGAACGTATAATGTTCTTATCACATCAATTTAAGTCTCTTACTTAGACCTCACCCAAAGGCCAAAACAAATTTTTCATAAGTTATTATAGGCCTTTATTTATTTATGTCCACGTATAGGGTCATTTGTGTTTTACTATGTAGTTAATTGTCAAAAAAATTCTTTTCTCACTTATTTTGATACTTCATTTTAATTATTGAGAAGCTCTTAAGAGTTAAAAACCATTTCAAGTTGGTATTGACATATTTATTAGGGTGAAAATAGGTTAAACCGAGTTACGAGTGTTCACATCCAAATCGATAAAAAAAATCACAAATCGATCCAAAAATACTAAAAACGACATAAAAATGAATACTTTTGGATGTCCTTTAGTGAAAACCGCACAGATTGGATTGAATTTCATATTCCTTTTTCAAAACTAAATTAAACCGCAATCATAAATTTTAATACTTATTTATATTTTTATTAATATGATAGATTGTATTTATATATTATTTATTGATTTTTAATTCTTTTCATAATAATACTTATTAGTTTAACTTAATCTATTTAGTTGCTATTTCATGTATTTCAAATATAGTTGATTATTGTTATTCTCTAACGTTAAATTTTATGTTATATTTTGCATCAAACCTACTATTTTATTGTATTTTATAATATTAATATTTTTTTTACTATTGTAATTTGGATATTCAAAAATTGATCCAAATTAAACCGCTTGAAATTAGATCGGATCAAATTTTTTTAAATTTGTCATCCAAACCAAACCAAACTGCATGTAATTTTATCTTTATCAGACAAGTTTTTGCCTCAACTGATCAACCGCACCACAAACACTCCTACGCCGAGCTAGGCTTTTTTTTTTTTTAAACAAGGTACTCTTGGATATATGTAAATACCATGTAGATAGCAAAATCCATTAAATGTAGGACAAGTATATATCGTGCAAATATGGAGCAGGCACAAATAATATTTTAATTTACTTGCAGATAATTACTATATGCTGTTCCCACTTGTTGACATTTCTGATTATATCTTCAATTATAGTCACATTGGTTGGTTACAATTGACGGTAATTTTTTACAAGATCAATGTGTTAGAAATGAAGAAGTCCATGTCGCTAGAAATAAGAGAAACTAAGGTGTTTATGAGTGATGGAGAATTTAAATGTATATTGTCCCACTTCAAAATGTTTTTTTTTTATTTTTTTTTCAAAATACTCTACCATAAATTTATATATGTCCTATTTTTTTAACCACGTTGTATCTCCACCCTGCAACTACATAAAAAATGACTTTTTATTTATTTTTTTTATTTTGACAAAATAATAATATAGTAGAAGGTTGCATCCTCGATATGCGACCATCTATAAAAAATTAAAAAGTTATAGATGATCGCATTCCAATTATGCGATCTCTTATTGGAGAAAAAAAATCATCCTTCAAGTAATTACAAGGCGAAAATGCCACTTCTTGAAAGTAAAAAAAAAAATGACATTTTAATATATAAATTTTAATGTAGGGTATTTTGAAATTTAAAAAAAAAAAGTGATATAAGAAGAAAAAAAAACCCAAAATATGGTGTATGTAATAATTATTTGTTTTTTTACAAAATATTAATTATTTGTTTCCTAATCTATTCTTAATTAATTTATATTTTTTCTGCAATACTATAATAGAAATATCAATTAATTATCTTTCTTAAAAAGTAAATACTATACTACTGAAAATGATTACTCTTCATCATCAAGAGCACTGAAGTCAGGTTCTAAGGGCTTTTGGATTGTCGCCAAACTTCTTGAACTTGAAACTTGAAGTTTGTGACCACGAAGGGCATTAGCAGCGAAGCGAGAAACATAGGTTGTTGTATTAATTCCAAATCTTGACGAATTTTGAGCGCGCGGAACCAAAGCCCTTGTAGAATCATCACTTTCTGCATAATCAGATTCATAGAATTCTTCTTCCTCCTTCTTGTGTTTTCTTCCAATTGTAATACAAGGTTAGGTTGTTGTCCAATGTAATATGGTTGTTGTACAATTGTAATACAAGGTTAGGGTGATGTGGATCTGACACTAAGGATAAGGATCCGAACTAGGGATAGCTAGGTGTGTACCTAAATTGGGTTGAGCGGGTTTTAACAAAATCTAATACTCGATCCGATCGATTATTTTTTGGTTGGATTAAGTTCTAAACCCGTATTTTTTCATTTAACCCGAACCAAACTGATCAAGAACAGGTTGAGTTGAGTTAAGTTGGCGAGTTATGCATAAATACTAACCTGTTTTTTATTTTACAGCAAAATATATTAAATGAAAATATATTTAATACTTGAATGTCTTAAAAATTATAAAATTTCAATTACATCATTCAATTCTTTAAAAAAACCAACCTCTCACACAAAAAAATAAATCCACAAATCTTCAAATACATAAATAAATTTTAACAACAGTAAATCAATAAAATATAAAAATTCTTCAATTATAAGTAATGTCAACTTCAACTCCAAACACTTAACTATTAAGTGTTTGGACTTGAAGTTGACATTGTTTAGAATTGATGAATTTTCATATTTTTAGAAGTGTACGCAGGTTGGGTCGGGCGGATTTTGACAAAATCCGATACTCGACCCGATCGATTATCTTTGGGTTGGATTAAATTCTAAACTCGTATTTCTTCATTTAACCCGACCTAATCAAAAACGGATTAGATTGGGTGAGCAGGTTGGCAGATCGACCCGTGCCCATGTACACCCCTAGAGATGGCTATAAAATTGCGTTTAAACTCTACAAATACATCACTTTCTTTATTAAAATGAATATTTGGTGATCTGTTGAATTTTGAAAATGTTTCATTTTCAAATTTCTAAATTTTAATAAAATGTTGCATATGAAAAATATGGACGAGGTATCACATGGCAGCCGACAGTGGTCCACAATGTCGCTCCAGCAACCGGCGGCGTGGAGCTCCGATACCGTAACAGAAGGGAATTTTATTTATCCAGAACAACAAATATACAACTTAAAAGACCTTGAACCATAAAATATCCAAAACATTGCAAAAACTATCATATATAAAAAGGAATTTTATTTATCTAAAACAGAGAATATACTTTAAGGTTGCAGTGCCTAGTTAATATTGTAATATAGAATAAATACACACGTATAGTAAACTATGAAAATAAAATCAGTTATCGATTACAATTTCACACTAGAACTAACTCCACAAAAGGAAACTCAACTTGTGCATACTTCTAGCAACAATCTATCAAATTTGTTGGGTAGACTATATTTTGTAAACCATGATTTGAGAAAAGAAACTCTTCATTTCCAATCAAATCACCATACGAAACCAATAATCACGCTCAAACAAAATTCAACCAAATCGTAGTTTTGGCAAACATGCTAAGCGTAAATGAAACTCAGTTTGGCCAACTCAAATAGGTTTTCGACGTGAGTAAACTATAACCAAAGCAAGGAAGTTGTCGGTCACCAAAATGAGGAAGTTCAACTTTCCTCATCCCACTGACCCTTTGGTATCTCTCCAGAGTCCGCAATCACTACCTTCTTCCTGGGTTTTCCGCTATAGGTTCCAGCCCCTCCTTCAATTGCAAACACGGTATCCATGCCTTCAACAACTTTGCCAAAAACAACATGGTCTCCATCCAACCTATAAAGTTTGCATGTAATTGGAATCATGAATAGTAATGATGGCATATGTATATTTGAAAGATTATAAAAAATATCACACACAATCCTGCCTATGTTAGCTTTGCTATACATAGTCGGTCCCAAGCCCGGATAAAAAGAGGGTTGTGTTAGGTGGTCGACAGCCGACGTAAAACTAAGTTGAATCTTTAAGACACGGATCAACAAAACCACACACACAAACTCGGTCAAACAGCTGTCTGAACCCCAGTCTCGAAATTTTCCAAAACTATGCACTGTCAAGACAAAATTACTTACCAACTGGCCTTCACGGTGGTGATGAAAAACTGTGAACCATTGGAATCAGGTCCTGAATTTGCCATAGAGACAACACCTGCAATCATGGAGCAAGTTCTCAAATACATCCCTCAAAAATTAAAACAAAAAAAATTACCATCAAGATTTAAAGAGGAAAGTATTCCTAATAAAATGAAATGCTTAAATCCAGCCAACTTGTTACACACCAGCATGAGAATGTTTAATCCTGAAATTCTCGTCAGGGAAGGTGCCACCATAAATAGATTCAGATGCTTTGCCATCATGATGAATAATATCTCCACCCTGAATCACAAAACCAGATATTATCCGATGAAATGGTGTTCCTTTGTAATGAAGTTTTACACCACTTGCACCCTTGCCTTTCTCCCCTACACAATATGATACACTCCTAATCAGTGTGGACCAAATGGGAGATAAATTAATAATATTTAATAAACAACGTGAACAAAAGAGACTACAATTACCTGTGCACAAAGCTCTGAAATTTTCTGCAAGTAGAAAATTTCCGGTCATTAAATATTGCAATATTATAAGAATAGTATACAAATTACTATATGTGAATGGCAAACTAGGTAGCTTCATCAGACAGACTTATGTTAGAATTTAGTAAAAACAACTGAAGTATAGACACCCTGTATAAATGGCATACATACCAATGAATAAACACGGTAACACACACTTCACAATTTCTACTGAAGAAGATGGCCACAGTTCGTGCAAAATGGAAAGTTCAACACTTCAAGCAAGACTTGGCTTTTTGTTAGGTGTGTCCTACTAGTATTATATATTTTAGTAAGGGGGTTAGTTAGTTAGTTAGTTAGTTGGGGATTGGGAGAAAAAGAAATAAGGCATGTTATTGTTACCTATAATAAATAAGAAGAGGGGTTGAGAGGGAGAGAGAGTCATTTGTGAGAAGATTGCAGACCCTATAAACCCTGCATTGTTCTGTAATTTTATCTAGGGTTTCTCCAAATTATTTTCTTATGTATGTACATATACCTATCAAACATTGATTTTCTTATCAGGGGTTGATATTGTTTATTCTTCTTCTATTGTAAGGATGCAATCTAGAATATCCAAATCCGAAAAGAAAAAAATGACATACCCACAGTTTTTGGTACCGCTTGGCCATATAATCCAATCACGACCCTACCTGCAGAAGTAATTGCATAGCACAGCTTATTAATAGCAGAAAAAGAAAAGAAAAAATAACATTTCCATGTTAATTGAACATAAACTGTTGCTAATATCTTTCAACATAATCTTTCTAACAAAAATATGTAGTAAGTTAAATTGGTTCAAAGGTAGCAATAGCAATTGGTGAAAGATAAGAAAAAAAATTGCTTGACAACCTAAACGCTGTTTATCGATATCAATATCCAAGAAAACTCTATGTGTAATTTCGGGCTCCTCTTCTGTTTCTTCATCAGCCTACATCATCAGAAAATGGAAAAGTTAGTTATTTGACTGAACCCTATATGCAGTTAAATGGAAATCAAAGGTGAAAAAAAGAAAAAGATGACCTAACCATCAATTTTCAATCACATAATACACAAGAATGGGTGTATATAAACCAGGATTGGAGTGTTAAAAATGGTGCTCAATACAGGTTCATAAAAGATGTAGTGTGGGAAAAAAACTTATTTATATTAAGAATCTGGCTTATAAAACAATAACAAGTGAGCCTGTACTAGATACAGATTTACCCCCATAACCAAAGGAGAGAGTTTAAATTAAATCTTAACGATACAAAACATAAGTGCAAGTTGTTTCAAATATAAATAAGGGTCTAAAGTCTGATTGTTCTCACGAAAGCTCCAAGAAGCAGGAAATGCCCATAATAAGATGGGAAAAGATAGTGTAAACAGTAAACATGATGGATTAATCTCAGCAATAGACTCTCAGACTCAAACTAAAATCAAAGGATAAAGATAACTCTTGCATAAATGCTCACCCGGGGCTACATTTTTTTACCAATCATCTATCTATCTTGTCGAAATATCGTCCTCTTTTGTTGATATTTGACGTCACATCCTTCTAGCCATACAATCTCCTAACCATGTACCTTCATCTAACTTCATCACTTTCTTTCACATTTCTATTTGAACATAGCTATAAGCAGGCACTAATGCATCGCTTGCCTTGAACCCTATAGTATTAGATACCCTTTCGCTAATGCCAAAAGGGAATCATGGGAACTAACACTTTCCATGTCTTCCCACCTTTTGAAAACTCATTATCCTTTCACTAATGCCTTATCCCCCATATTTTTTAACCACAAATGTTAGTGGTTAGTTTGTTAGGACATAGTGGGAGGAGGATTTGGCAGTAGAGGGGATTAAACTTAATCCCCATGGATGTCCTTCTTAATACTTCTTCAGCATCCGAACTAATATCACAGAGCTACACCTTCCGGGGACCCTTACCCCACATTTACTTGAGCATCTAGTTTACACTTTACAACTATAATTTTGAATCCATTAACTAGATTCATACTTCTAGTACTGCAGTACACACTTGAACCTACCCTAAAAAGAACTCAAACAGCTTATTTGAACAAAAAGAAATGAATGTATAATAATGCAAGGACATGCTATTACATAATCAAGCAATAAGAGATTCATTCATTGTCGAATCAACATCAATAATAACAATGGCACAATTTAAAATTAGTTTCAATTACATGAAATAGTTTAGTGTCATTAGAGCTCCATTAAAGACAAAGTAAATTTTTTTTTGAAACGAAAGACAAAGTAAAGTTAAAAACACACAAACAAAAAAACATTTCGAAATAATCTTATCAATAATAACCCAGATCAGATCCACAGTGAGAGTAATATAGAGATAAAATTGTATACCCGTTTAGAAGCAGAGAATGCGAAAATGAGGAAAATTGAGAGAACAAGGAAGATAAGGAGGAATCGCGGTTGAGCGAGAAACGCGATCTCTCTGCGCATTGCTTCACCAACCTCTATGCTCAATTGTACCCAATCAGAGAAAAATCTAAACTTTGTTATCCTCCATGGAAGATAGGTTGCTGGGTTTGTCTCAGTGGAATTGACGTTGGTGATGCAGAAGGGGGGGTTCGATTTTGCGAGAGGGGGGTGTGGTGTGGAACTTGGAGGAATGAAAATTAATTATATTTACTTTATCATAAACCGCAATTAATTAAACAACTAATCACCTTGCGTCAGAACCTGAGAGGTCCGGTCCGGTTTATCTTCAGAGACATAAAGACATGAACAGTGAATGTAACTGAGCCCATCATTTTGCTACTTTTTTTTTTTTGTAGAAATTATTTTGCAACATTCAAATAAATTATTCTGCCACATTCACTGTTCATGTCTTTATGTCTCTGCTAGACGTAGTTTGAATCAATAAATTACAATTAAGAAGATAGGGGATATTAGATGGAGCTCACATTATGGTACATTACTTATTATAGTTGCTTTATTCTCTTCTATGATTAATGTGCTTGAAATACTTGAGGAAGATCACGGAATGAGTTTGGAGCAAAAAGGTGAAGCATTGTTGATGTTGAAGTATATGCAATCTTTTGATTTTGATTTTATTTTCATCTTGCACTTGATGAAAAAAGTTTTAGGGATTACTCGTGAGTTATCTCAAGCATTACAAAGAAGTGATCAAGATATTGTAAATGTCATGAAATTAGTCAAAGTATCTAAAGAAAGATATCAAGATAAAAGAGATGACGATTGGGATTCATTATTCAATGATGTTTTATTATTTTGTGAACAACATGATGTTGTCATTTCTAATATGGATGATACTAAAACATTACACAAAAAGTCAAAGCACAAAAGGGAGAAAATTTCTAATTTACGTCACTTTCAAGTTCAGTTGTTCTATGAAGTGATTAATTGACAACTTCAAGAGTTGAATAATTGATTTACATAAGTTATTATTAAGTTGATTCTTTGTGTAGCTTGTTTAAGCCCAAGAGATTGGTTTTTTGCATTTGATAAGAAAATGTTGAATAGTTTAACTTAATTTTATCCTTCAGAATTTTCTCTAGTTGAACGATTGACACTAGATTGTCAGCTTGAAAATTATTTCATAGCTTGAAAATTATTTCATAGATGTTTGCTTTGAAAATGAATTTTCTGAATTAAGGGGATTAATGATCTTTCTGTGAAGTTAGTAGAGACCAAAATAATATTGTGTATCAGTTGGTATATTTGCTTTTTTAGAGTTATCTTCGATATTACCTATGGTAATTGCAATGACTGAAAGAATTTTCTCTGCTATGAATGTTATCAAGAATTATATGCGAAATCGCATAAGAGATGAATTGATTAAATGAAATGATTGTTTAGTTCCTTGTATAGAAGGTGATATTTTTATGGACGTTGAAAATGAAAAAATTATTTAATGTTTTCAGAATATGAAAAACCGCATAGAAAAATTATGATGTATATTTATGTTTTCAAAAATACAATATTATATATTTTAATACTACAAATTTATATATAAACATTGACTCCACTACTCAATATTCATGGGTGAGTCCTTGTCTCTTTGTTTTTTATTGCTATTTCTATCGTAAATTTTGGTAATTTAATCATTTGGCAAAATCAGATATAAGTTTGAATTTGAACACAAGTCTCATAGTTACACCTAAACCTAAAACAACAACTACACCAACATAACAGGTTATAATTTTCATTGAAATCGTTAATATATCATTTATTTGTTTTTGGTCCTCTCAATAAAACTCAGAAAGCTTCACTAATGTTCACAATATTAATGTTAATTTAATAAATTAAGGAGTATTGTTGTAATGCAGTTCAAAAACACATGTGTCCATACACATTCCCTCCCTCGTAGGTAGTAATTTCAATACTGTATATACACCTGTTTGGATATTGAAATATCTGTATTTATTACATTTTTATTCAACAAAAATAAATCAATAAATAATAAAATATCATTGTTATTGTGGTTCAATTAAAAAATCTAAATCATAAATTATTATAAATCAAAATATTTTACTAACACAAATATTCATAAATAGTACTCTAATCATATCAAAATATTCTATTAACTCAAATATTCATAAGAAAAAGTCTAGTAGACATTCCTATACCTTTTATCCACTTTGAGGGAGAAAATAAAGAGAATGGTGTGATAAATATGATATATTGATGATGTAATAAGAATAAATAGATATAAATAAAATAAAGTGTTAAATAAATGTAAATAAATAAAAGATGTACATGTATTATTATTACATTATAAATAGTACTGTGCTTTATGTGCATTGTGGTTTCTATTAGGTATAGACTATAGTGTTATGTGACATGCTTTGTTAAACCGATGTTAAGTAAATATCCCTATATTTTGTCCCTAATTACCACTGGAAAAAGAAAATATGAATTGTAGGTATGCAACACAAAAATAACTCGAGACAAAAAGAAGTTCACTCACGAAAACACACAAGGAACTATTATAGAGAGTTGGGAATTATGAATTTTTTAATGTAGTTTTTATTTTAAAATGATGTGGCAAAAATATTAAACCGTATTGAATGACAATATAAAGATACATTATATTATTGGTGTGTATAAATCGTCTCCCAAAAATAAGATTTAAATAATTTAATATTAAAATTATTGATTATATAAATTGGGTGCAAGGCAGGTGGATACTAAAGTGCAAGTGCTTATGCCCGTAGTAATTTGGATTTTTTAGCTGAGTGTTTTGGATATAAATAGATCTCATAAGCCTTTCTTTGGCTGGATATTTTGCCACAAGCTATAGTTTGATGGCATGCAATTTCAAATAGCTTGGATTTAGCATGGAGAATAGGTTTCAGATCTGGAGTGAATAATAAATATATATACGAAGTTTAAAAAATAAAAAATATTTTCAGAAATTAAATAAAATTAATTTAATATTGAAAAATTCAAGTTCCACATTATATATTATATATAAAAATAGGGTTTACAATTTTGTAAAAAGAAGTGTATTTCCCTTTATAAGATGATTTTACGATAAATGATAAATTATGTCCAACTAATATTTAACTTCCTTTTTTGTTCTTATGTAGGAGTATAATATTAAAAAAAAAAAAACTCTCCAATCAAAACTCTTTTTGAAGATCAGTTATTAAAATACACATTTTTAATATAAAAAAATGTTATAACTTTACTTGTTTCATAAAAAAATATCAAATTACAACTAAAAAGTTAAATTTATTTAATATTTCTGTGTCATATAAATATTTTTTAAAATTAACTATTAAATTAAAAATTATTATTATATAAATTATATTTATAAATTTTGACATAAATCTATAACTATTTCTTATCTCATATATCGATATATTAAAATTCATATTAATAGTATAATAATCTACAATATTAATTTTAACACATTTTAATAATAAAATAAATTATTACAAATTAATAATATAATAATAATTTCAATCTAACGATTAATTTTAAAAATTATATATCCGACTCAATATTATTAAGTTAAACAAGTACAATTCTAGATATATCTATATTTTTTCCACACCACGACGGCCTAATATATATGTCTTTTGTCTTATCAATACTTTTCTTTATACATATAATGTCACATCTTAAGATATGAACGAACAGCAGACGATTTCGATATAATCTATAATTTTATTGCGAAGGACCACGTTTTTTATGTCGTTCTTTTTGCGGTACAGGTAAGCAAACATGCGACGTCCCATTCCCATATGCCGTAATAATTGTAAACAAAAGTTTGTTGCTTGGAATCTGCGTTATCTGACCAAGCATTGGCATTTTCTCTTAAGAAACCTCTTGTTGCTTTTCTATATTCAACAATTTGAAATATCATAATACACGCATGCTTGGAATTTTGTTGACGTATGCTGCCTTACTTAATTTGATCAATTTAAACAGAAAAATAATTTGTGTGGTGTTACATGCATATAATAAAGTTTGGTAAACAAATATAATGTTTGTGTTTTATTGGAAATGAGGAAGATAGGTAATATTTTAAAGAAAATATGTTTGGTTTAAATTTTAAAAACGGAGAAGAGAGAAATAAAATTCAAAAAGGTATGTTAAAATTATAAGAGAAGATCTTCCCTTAAAAATTTTTTGCTCTCTCTACTTTAAGAAGATTTAAGGGACTGAGAATCAATATATTTTAAAATTGTTTGAAATTTTTAATATCCTTAAAATCAGATATAAAATGTTAAAAATTTATCACATTTCATCTCCTTCCTCACTTGAACTAAAGAGACTGAAGCAACTTGCCAATATAAAAGTCAAGCAAGTAGGCCAATTAAAAAGCAAGTAATTTTGTCGCAACTTGAGCATGCGTCAAGCTACATGCCGACTGAGGAAGCAAAATGAAAGAGAGCTGCTTTTAATAAATAACAATAATATAACAGGCTAAATAGCACATGTGGTCCCTTAACTTAATTTCAATTAACATTTTAGTCCTTTATCTTTTTTTTCTTTCTGATTTAGTCTTTTATTTTAATTTTAAGTAACAATTTGATCATTTATGTTTTAAAATGTCAACAATATTATCCTTTTTTTTTTACAAAAATTCAAAAAACTCATCAAAATTTTCAACCAAAACCCATAAAATTAATTATATTCTTTAATATAATATAAATTTCATCAAATTCGTAACTCAAATCTTCAAATAAACCCATACAAAAATTTCATTCTTTATTTGATATTGTTAGAAATGGAAACATGAGTTTATTTGAAGATTTGAGTTTCGAATTTGATAAAATTTGTATTATATTGAAGAATACAAATAATTTTATGGGTTTTGATTGAAAATTTTGATGACTTTTTTGAATTTTTGTAAAAAAAAAAGGATAACATTGTTGACATTTTAAAACATAAAGGATCAAATTGTTACTTAAAATTAAAATAAAGGACCAAATCGGGAAAAAAAATAAAGGACTAAAACGTTAACTGAAATTAAGTTAAGGGACCATGGGTGCTATTTAGCCAATATAACATGTGTACAGATTTAACTTCTTGTTTTGTAGCATTCGTTGACTCTAAAAATAGCTCTTGTTATCATTGTTATTAAATGGAGTAATTTATCCTAGAGTTATTTTTGTATTTAATAGATCATTACTCTTAATTTTTTATACATTTATTTAACACTTGGTTATCTCTTTATATTTATTTTCTCATCACATCACCAAAATATATTAGATAATTCTATATGTTTCTTTCTCTCACAAAGTGTTGATGAGTCAGATCGTCTCAAATATTTTAAACTCTTGAAAAAACACTAAAAACTAAAAAAAAAAAAATATATATTTTTTAAATTATAAATAATATCAATAACATACAAAAATTGTAAATAACGTAAAAAAAAACTATAAATAAAATCAACATTAAAATCTTATTCTAATTTTTTCTTCATTTTTCTTGTCAAAAAATTTGAAGCTTTTTTTGTTTTTGAATCCAACGATGCTATTCTTTATTTAAATTGTAAATAACATCAATAACATAAAAAAAAACAAAAAAGAAACTTATAAATAACATCAATAACATTAAAAATGTGAACATTTTTGTTTCTAAACCCTCTAGTACTCTTAAAAAATTGGGTAATGTGTTATTGGTCTGATTGCATATGTCTATAGTCTACCATGTTGATGAGGTGCATGGTTATCCCTTTGGATGTCTTGCGAAGTTTGAATTTGGTGCCATATTTTATTTGTATTCATGTTCTTTATTTTATTATAAATCATATAATGATAATGAATTCATTATATTTGATGCGATAATTATCAATTTGTTATACTTTTTTTTATACATATTAATTAAATCATATTGGATCTTATGACTATTATACTTGATGCGATGAACATGCTTTTGCATGATAATATCTCATTTAAGAATCATCTCAACAACATATAAATGTTTTTTTTTTTGAAATGAGAGTGGAAACAGACAATTGTTGTTAAAAGAGATTCTTACAAAAAATAATTAGATTTTTTTCTATCTTCTTCACGATTTTTAAGGAGCAAGAAGTAACAAGAGTAGAAAAATTGATAAACAAAACATTTTTGTTTTCAAGGATTTTAATTTTAATATAAGAATAAAAAAAGGTCAATTCTTTTTTGTACATATTCAACCATAAGAACCCAACAATTTATAAATTTTAAATTTTAGACCAAATGTTTAAGAAGAAAAAATATTTAACCACTTAAACTTTAATATTTTTTTACTATATAATTTTTTATCAGCAATACTATTTGTTTCAAAGAATTGTTACAAAAATAAAAAGAATAAATAAAAATAAAAAGTTTGACCAATAAAATTCTAACCCTTGATACATGGAGTAGTTGGTGGTTATTACTTGAAAGAATTTTACGTTGTCATACAAGATTTTGTGTTTCTTGTGAATCTTCTCTTATAACTGTTGGAACTAAGTTGGTTCTTTCAATCAAAATTTTGATGTTAACAAAAATATTTTATGTAAATTGTATTTTGACTTTGAAGAACAAATCAGATGTTGTGCAAAATTAGAGGATAACACCACCAGAGGATACATCTAGAGGAAGCAACCAGATGATAAAAATGTCACCAGAAGTTTCAGTCAGAGGAAACTTCCAGAGGATACCAAAAGATACCTCCAGAGGATGTCATCAAATGCAAACATCAATCAAAGGATATCATCAAAGGGAAGAAACAAATAACATCATTAGAGGATATCTTTCTTGGCCCAGATCAGAAGGAAGCAGAGTTTAGAAGGAAACCTGGTCCAGACCAAAAGGAAGCTTGTTAGAGGGAGACTTGGTCCAGACCAGAAGGAAACATAAGTCAGACTTGGTCCAGACTTAGTCCTGACCAGAAGATAGCATGGTCGTGAATATAAGACTCAGTCCAGACTTGGTCCAGACTTAATCCAGACTTGGTCCATACCAAAAGATAACTGGTCCAGAACAAATGACTTGGTCCAGACCAAAAGATAGCATGGTCCAGAACATAAAACTTAGTCCAGATCAGAAGATATAATTGTCCAGAACATAAGACTTAGTCCAGATTTAATTCAGACTCAATCCATACTTAGTCTAAACTTGGTCCAGATCAGAGGATAAATGTCCAGATTAAAAAATCAATGGTCCAAACTAGAAGATAAATGGTCCAGATGAAAAGATCAATGGTTCAATTTAAAATATCAATGGTCCAGATCACAGAATGGTACAGATCAGATCACATGGTCCAGAATTGGCCGAGATCAGAGGATCACAGAATGGTACAGATCATATCACATGGTCCAGAGTTGGTTGAGATCAGAGGATCACAGAATTGGTACAAGTCAGATTACATGGTCTAGAGTTGGCCGAGATCAGAGGATCATACAGTCCAGAATTTAAATCATGATGCAAATCAGTGAAGACTTGATTAAAATTCGAAGAAGGCTTGATTAAATTTTGATAGAAATTTGATCAAAGTATTAAGAGGATTTGATTCGGGAAAAAATCACTGAAGACTTGAAGAAATTCGAATGCAATCTGAAGCTTAAAAATATATGGTTTGAAATTAAAAGAACCAAGATTGGTCAACAGAATTTTCAAGTGCAATTTGAAGCTAAAAAGATACGATTTTAATTTAAGTGAAACAGGATTGGCCAACAATATTTTTGAAATAAATCTGAGCAAGATTTACTTCGAATTTAAGCTTAGACAAAGCCCTATTTGCAGCTATAAAAGGAGGCTTCAAGTAGCAGCATCAAGCATAAAAAATACAAGAACTCAAGCTTCATATTCAACACAATCCGAGAGTTCAAAAGAGAGAATCACTTGAGTGCAAAAGCAATATTTTCTAAGTGTTTTCGAGAGAGAAGTTCAGTGCAGCAATCAGCTTTCCAGAAGCAACTTTGCAGAGTTCCAAACCTTGTAATCTAACCCCGATAGTGGTGCAGATTCCTTCTTCAATCTGGAGTTGTCAGATTAGTAGGAGAAGACTTGACTTGTAGAGTCAAGGTGTTGTTTTCGTTCTTCAAAAGTCTGGGGTTGTCAGGTTGTTTGAGAAGACTGGCTTGGAGGGTCAGGTGCTGTAATTCAAAGGTTTTGAGTTAGTGGATTAAAGCCTTCAGGATGAAGGGACTGGATGTAGCCAAGTTAATGGTAAACCAGGATAAATTGTTGTGTTCTTATGCTGTTATTTTCCGCTACTAAGTCTGATTATTTATTTATCAAGTAAATCACATCAACATTCAACAAAACAACAAAAAGATTCAAAGTTTGGCAAACACAATTCAAACCCCCCTTTTCGTGTTTGCACCTTCAATAACAATAAATATTTTTCATTTTTTATATTATAAAAATAAAATTTTAATACTCCTAAAATTTTAAGGTTTTATGTGACCGTACACGATATATATATATATATATATATGCTCTAGGCCGACGTTGATGAGGTGTATGAGTGTGCACTTATTTTTCCTTTAACAAAGTATTATAGTGCAAATAACATGATCTAGGGACAGCACTTTATACTAAAAATGAGTTTGAATACAATTACGTGATTGCAAAAAGAGCAAATTGTTTTTTTCATGTGTCAAAAATAAAAAATTCTTTGACAAAAATATACAGATAGTAATATACATAATAAAACAGAAAATTAATTTTATGTAAACTAAAGTTAAAAGTAATGAGGCTAATTACAACGAATTTTTTTAATACATTCCAACGATGTGTTTAGAAGTGAAATTTTGGAAAATTATATTTATATTTTAATATATATTTGATATTTAAAAAAATATTATAATTATATAATATTTTTATTACACTTTATTCACTTTTAGAAACATTTTATAAAAAAAGAATCTTCTCCACTCCTTCCAAACATACTACCTGAAATACTACTTCATGTGAAATAAATTATAAACAAAAAATACTAATTTAAAGATTAATATATTTAATTAAAAATTTAATTTATATATATTAAGTTTTTAACTACACTATGTTTTTGTTTATACATTTTGAATGGAGTAGTTAGCTAGACAATAGACTACTGTATATGGGTCCAAAAACTTATTGCGCTTATGGTGCTGTTTCAATCTCCTAAAAGCCAATTTTAAAGTTGATGGGGGCATAAAATGGTTTTCCTTGGATCGTACCTTTTTCCGGAAATCAGATTTAATTTGCATTTAAGAAATCTGGTGACCGTCTAATTTGGATATGATAGTTAAATAAAATATTAATTTAATTTTTATTGTATAAATAAAAAATACAGACTTTATATTTAAACCGTTTGATGTTAATATCACAACTACAAATATGTGATTGTGTTATTTTTGTGACTGTGGTGAATCAACATTCCTTTTCTAATAACAATTAAAGTTGACAACTTGCTTGCTAAATTGAGTTTATTAAAGATCACTTTTAAAAACTTTGAGAAATTGAGCATACAAATTTTAAAGATACTATTTTCATATTTAAAAAATGTTTTTAAGACACTTATTAACCTTCTATTTAAATATAAACAATCAGTCAAATATATTATACCTAAATTTGGACAAGATAGATGAGAATAAGTATCTAACGACTACTTATTTAAAGTCATATTATATTCAAATTTTGAAATAAAATTGAAATAAACATTTTAACATTTTCTCATAAGTAAATAAAAATTTTCTAAAAATAAATTCATTTTATAAACATATTCGACCCGTTAATAAAATTATACTTCATGCAATCTTAAATATAATTAAAATCAAAATATATTTGATTTATATTTAGATTAAATACATTCAGATCAAAGTTGTTTAAGGCTAAGTATTTCTAATGTGAAACTTTTTTAGTATTCTAATTGGCAATAAACCCTCATACTTTTTGGAGAAGATTATGATCTACACGAGCTCTGTTGAAGACAGGTGGTAGATAAACTATTAGTAATTAATCTCACATTTTAATATTAATATGAGATGAGGCTTGAATACAAGATGTCACTGTTTTTTTTTTGTCCAGTGAATATGAACTCTATTAAGGAAAATTTGTTGAAACCAAATGTAAGGCAATATAATGAGGAGTTAATCAATATGATTTTTCTCTCGGATATAGCTTAAAAAAAATTATCTCTACTCCTTTTGGCAAAGAGATCACTCATGATCGTAGAGTTTGAAAATCAACAACTTCAGGCAATTATTCAATTAAAATTGGATACTATGAGCTAATGAATGATCTGGTTAATAATGATGAATTGAAGATGGAGGGTAACTAGTTGCTTATATATAAGTTGAATATTCCACGAAGGGAAAAAAATTTCCTACATAGGGCTTGCAAAAATTGTTTACCTTCAAGGCTCTAGTTGCAACACAAATGTATTGTATGTCTCACCTCACTACTCGTGTCAATTTTGATAGTGAAATGGAAATTGTGGCACCTCTTTATTATGTACCTACTTAGTGAAGAGTGTTGTCGGAGATTAGACTTGTGGATGTTGTGTAGTAAATGTGAGTTAAAAGTCTCATGCTGTATAAAAAAGTGATAGTTGAACAACATATAAGTGAGAGGATCCATAAACTCATTGTCCTAATGTTTATGGTTAATATGCGGTGTTCAAATCACTTGTATGATTGCTCTTGGATCAATATAGATAATTTTCAAACCAGACATTAAATATAATGTTGATGCAAATTTCTCCCAAGAATTTGTTAGAAAATGCACAATAATACAGTTTTTATTTATTAATTTTTAATAACTAGTATTATTAAGAATTGTTAGTAATATATTAAATGTGAGAATTGTACATTTAAATTTCTCAATCACTCAACTCTTTAAATTCTTTAATAAATAAACAAATAAAAACTCATTAATTCTTTCACATAAGTTAAACAACCTTATATTTTATTTTTTTTTACTCAACCAACCTTATTATTAGGGGTTGTTTTATTTGGTTAAAATCATTTGGCTTGCTTGCTATCATGCAAATTTATCATGTACTCACTAGTTTCATTTGGGCATACCTCTTGCCAATTTTTATTGAAATGAATTTCATTCTGCATTTGAAAAAAAATCTTCTTAGTACCAATGAACAAAGAAATATCTGACATAATACAATTAAATAGTACTGTAACATTTACACATGAATACTAGTAACGTTTACAGAACATAATTATAAGTCTAATTATGCAGTAGCAGTCGCTAGGTGATAATTAAGTTCCGTACGTTTAAGTGTTAACTAATAGGCACGGTTGAATAAAAGAAAAAAAAAAAACTAATAGGCGCGGCATCTTATCTTATCATCAACTAGCAAAATCGAAGTCTCCTTCGTCAATGACTCGAGTGCGTATCGCTTCGTGGGCCCACAATATACATGCATTTTCACAAATTTATCATCACGTGCCTGATGAAGCTGAACAAACCCATGAGCTGTCTTCTTGTCTTTCACGGCCCATTCATGTATAAGACAGCAGTTTTTATCTTCTCCGCTTGATGACAAATTGTTTCTAGAAGTAGTAATTAAACCATATAATTAAAATTAAATATTATTTTAATGTTATTTAATTTATAATATTTTTTTTTATAAATAGGTCACTTATTATAAGATAGTAAGAGAGTGTAAACTTTTGTTTTGTAAAATTCTATATTCTATAAAGTTTTTATATCAAACACCTTGTTGAGTAAAAAAATATATCAAACATTTTTCAAATAAAATGTCAAACATGTGGTACTAAAAAATATTCAAGGCCCCTCTCACGGTTCCCCTTTTATTTTAAACAAATAAATAACAGCATATTCCTGTTCTCGTTTTGGCTAAAATAAAAGAGAGGGAAACAAAACATAATTAAATGACACCAACCCTTCTTCTCTAAAAAGAAATGTATCTAAATTACATACATAAACAAACCTATATGAGTTTCGAAATCAGATGTGTGCTCATTTCATACCACCCACTCTACTTAAATAAATAATGGTGATTGTGTGTGTGATTTGAAAAGAAAAAAAATTAAATAGTAAAATTTTAGTTGTATTGTGTCTAATTCAAAAACCGATTATGAAATTGAATAAAATGGGATCAAAAGATTGAACAAAAAGTTAAAACTTCGTTTATTTTGAAAAAATATTTTATTTTTTATTTTTTAAAATGTGTATTCCATTTAAAATTGTTGAAGTATTTTTGAAGGGAACTATTGTCAATTAGATAAAACGAAATGTTAGTAATTGGTGATGTATTTTAAAAAATAATGAAATATTTTTTTGATACTTTTTATTATTGTTATAAATGTAGACAATTTTTCACTTTAAAAGTTTTTTTACCTCATTATTAACAAATAAAATAAACAAAATAAAATAAACAAGAAGTTTGTTTGAGAGAATTGAAGTGACAAGAAGGTTGTGGGTTCGACTTATTACTCTAACAAAATTAACAACTAATTACTAACATTGACTATTTAAAATAAATAAATAAAATTAACATGAATTTTAGGAAATCAAATTAAGAAATGTTTTCACAAATCAAAGAGACCCTAAAATTGTTGTTCCTCACCAAATAATGAGATAATTTTTTGTTCTAAGTACAAATATCTAAAATACTAAAATACCTTTCTATTTTTCACATAAAAAATATTATCACTTCGTCACTGGTTGTCTCCATAAGAGTTATTAATAATTTCTCACACTTTGATATAAAATTTATTCAAGATATATATCAATATTTGGTAATAAAATATATATTTCTCTCTTTTAATTGTGTAAACTACTATTTTAGTCATTAAAAATATGGAATGTTGTCATTTTGATATCTGACTCAGTAAAAAACTCAAATTAGTTATTGAGTTATCAAAATAGTATATGAAATATATAATTTACTACCATAGAATTTCTTGAAAGATACAATTTCCTATCAAAATAGTCTATGACTGTTATAATGTCAGAGATTAACTGACTGACATTTTGATAATTCAATGATTAATTGGAATATTTTTGCATGGCAATGTCATATACTAATTGATATGTGAAGACAATTTTCATTTGTCCATAAAAGGGTGAATAAGATATTATATTTTTTTAATTAAGTCTATAAATATTTAAGAAGAAAAAAACTCAAGCTAGTAAGAATTGAGAGGAAGATTGTTATATAAAACGGAGGAAGTATATTATTTTGATACTGTATATTAAATTATTGAAAAAATAATTCAAATATAGTTTATTGCAATTGTATGTATAGAGCAAACTTTGTTCGAGAAATTTCAAGTAAATTATATCCATTAACAAATAAAGTAATAATCTAATAAAATAGAAGAAAAAAAATAAGGTAAGCCTTAAAAAGTTTTTTAGCAATTTAAATTCTGAATTAAAATATTTGTATCTTCCTAACTTTATGCACCTACTTAGCCAGCATATTTGAATATTCGCATAATCACCTTACGATCAGTAATTTAAAATAATCTTAAATAAAATTATTTGTCAAAAACTAATTAATAATAGAACCATAAAATTATATCTATGCAGTTTGAGGTGTTTTGTTTGGTTAGATGTTGATGAAGTAGTTATCTTCGAAATATTATAAATTTCAACTACGAATATAAATATTGAAAATATATATTGAATATAAATATCGTTCTATAATAAAATAAGTTGAGCTAATAAATAGAAAAATATTTACAATTTTTTTTTTATAAAAAGGTTTGTTTACAACTTAGTTTGTGTATTATTATTTGAAGAATTAGTATTTTTATTATTTGAGAGAATAAATTACTTAAAATTAGTAGATAAATAATTATTATCTCACCTTGATTCTCGTATAAAATACTTCATATGTAAATTTTAGAAAACTAATTATTAGTTGTGAATGTTCTTATCAAAATCAATGTGTGTATTAGACAATTGATCATTGCAAACAAATTTCAACCATGTATGAAGTATTGCATAATTTTTAGTTCCAAATATAAAAAACCTCAAACAAGAATATGAGTTAAAGAGAAAATGGTCAAAGTGAGGATATGAAAATTTCAAATGAGTACTTAAACATAATCGAATTTTTGGTTCCAGAAGAAACTGACCAGATACATGAAATAGGTAAAAATAAAGAGATTTGAATAAATTATTTCATGGATGGAATAGCATGAAACTGAAAGAAATCAACGTCGACAATATTTTTAGATATAATATATCACTAAATATGACAAATGATAATGAGGATAGTGAACTAAAATCTACTAAAAGATATAGACATAAATAGTTGGCAAATGAAAAGAAGCAATTCAGTTGAATTATGCTCATTTGCAAAGCGAAAAGTTTTTGAACTTGCAGTCCACACACCTAAAGATGTGAAACTAATTAGATATGACTGATTTTTTACGCAAAAAAAAAAATGAGAATGATGGAATACATACATATAAAGTTTGACATGCTATTCAAAAGTATTTGTCAAAGTCTATCATTAATTTTGAAGAGACATATTAACCTTTAGTGAATTCATGAACTTTTTCATACTTGAATAAATTTAATAGCACATGAAAGACTGTATTTATATATGAAATATGTGTTACAACGTATATGTATAATTCACTTGATAAAGATGGTTATATGAAACAATCTGAAGGATATAACTTTTGTGAGATATACAATTCATACCATTAAAAAGATTACTTAATTAAAATGAATACGTCCTTTTTATGTACTCAAACAATCTATGCATGTATAATATTCTTATAGATATTTCCAAATGAGGGATATAAAAAAGACAATATTTGTCCATTTTTAAGAAAAAATTTGAAATGAATTTGTTATAATTGATGTTTGTGTTGATGATATAAATATTATTAGAACTTCTGGAGAATTTTTGAAATTTGTTTGATTAACAAAATTAGTTTGAAATGAAATATATAGAAAGGGATAATATTTATTTTGAGATTACAAAGTGAGCACTCGAAGAATAATAATTTTGTAAATCATAAAGTTTATATAACAAAAGTGCTAAAATAATTCTATATGAACAAATCTCATGTGTTGTATACTTCAATGGTTATGAGGTTACCAACAAAATCATTTCATACCTCATGAAAATAATGAACAATTAATTGATTTTGAAATATCATAGTACAATCAGAACTACTTGAACGAGACCTGCAATGTCGTACATTAGTTAAATTTTGGACATTATTGTACTTTGTTAATTTTACATGTTGTGTTATTTTATTTGTCATAAATTATGATTTTACATAGACAAGGAATTTGTGGTTTTTTTTTCTTCTAAAAATGAATTTATCTCAACGATTTTATGTGAATATAATATCACAAGCACTCTTAATATGGAGAAGAGTATACCAACCAAGATAGATAAAACTGATCTTTCAACAACATCATTATTAATGGAAACTTTTGAGCAATTAACTCAACATATTAATTGGAATTCGTTCTCTCAAACATAATTACATGCTTGAGGGGAAAAATAGATGTGTTATATGCTGTTTTTTCTTTCACCACAATTTTATTCAATTATATTTTTTAGGCAAAGTTTTTAATTAAGCAGATTCTCATCTAACTAAATAATATTATACTCTTTTTTCTTTCTTTACTAGAATTTTTTCTCATTTATTTTTTCTTAGGAAAGTTTTAAAGAGACATATCTTTAAAAGAGGAAGTTTTATAAATAATGTTATTAGTAGATGCCCTTAAATTATAGCGCAGAAAAATAGTAAAAGACAACTATTAATATAGATATATACCTTATATTTTGATTTTCTTGTAACTCTATGTGCAATATATATAATCATGTGTCACGTAAGAATTTTTTTTTATCATATCATTAAAACTTTATCCCATTTTTACAGAAGAACAAAATGCTACGCTTGTAGAAAATAAAGAATTACTTATGATTTAAAATAAAAAATAAAAATCATATATTAGAAAAAATAATAAATAAAAATATAATAAAGTCAGATATAAAAACGAAGTTTTGTTTTTGGAACTTTTTTTTATTTTAGGAATATAAACTTCGATAATTGGAAATTCAATGATATTGGAATTTGGTATTCTTAATCAATTTGTTTTTTTTTTAAATTTCATCACTTCAGTTAAGTCATCAATTTTTTTCCTCAAAGTTCAGCCATCAAGTTATTAATAATCAATACAATTATCAACTGCATAAAATATTTATCAATCACATGTGCGCTTCAATTTATTAAAGTATCAATGAGTAATATAATTAACCATCAGAAATCATCAAGTGGAAGAGATGGCGTTTATTGTCCTGCCAAGCACACCAACTAAACAATTTATTATAGTAAAAAAAAAATCAACTTGTTTTTTTTTTGTCAACCAAATATCAAGTTGTTGATATATACAAATTGGTACGGTCTACGATCCATCTTCATCATGGGTCCATATAAAATTCTGACAACAATGACGACGACTCTTTTATTAATTTTTTTTATATTACTATATTCATTTTAAAAAATCATTAAAATGCAGTACAGTTTTTTTTTTGAATCAATTACATTATTTTTAGAAAATAAAAAAAGTGCCGTTACAATTGGTTAAAAACATAAATATAAAATACTATATTTAAAAATAGCATAGTCAATTTTTTAAAATTGTTATTTTCAATTAAAATTTGTTAAATACTAAGAAATGTTTTAAAAACACACGTAAATAATTCAAATATAGAAACTTATCATTAAATTTGTGTATTTAACTTTTTAAAATTGAAATTTTGATTTTTCAATATAAAATTTCTTGTTTTAATTATTTAACAAAAAATTTATTTTTAATTTCTATTTAAATACACCTGATAAAATATTTGCGTCTGATATTTTTAAAACACATTAAATCTATAAATAAAATGTTAAACAACCAGAAAATTTAAAAATCCACGCGTTTGTTTGTTCTATTTAATTTTTGACAGATCTTTGTTCTATATTTATTTTGAAATTGGGGAGAAAAATCTCAACGGTTTCCGTGCAATTGGCACTACAGTAAGCGATAACGATCCTCAGGAGAAACATTATAAATAATTGTAAAAAGAAAGTGTGTCCATTCAAATTCTGTTAGCAACAACTCTACTAATGGGTATCATCTCCGATTCCACCCCTTCCGTTTCCACCGCCACGAAGTGGCTCGGTTTTGTCGCCGCCCTATGGATTCAAGCCATCTCCGGCAACAATTACACATTCTCAAACTACTCTGACGCTCTCAAATCCCTCATGCATCTCACCCAAACAGAACTCAACAATCTCTCCGTCGCTAAAGATGTCGGTAAAGCCTTTGGGCTTCTCGCTGGGCTTGCCTCTGACCGTTTACCCACTTGGGCTATTCTCCTAATTGGTTCCTTCGAAGGTCTCATCGGTTACGGCGTTCAATGGCTTGTTGTTGGTCAAATCATTCAACCTCTTCCTTACTGGCAGGTAGTTATTCAACTCAGAAAAAAACAATTTTATTTCTTAATTTACTAATTAGTTAATTAATTAATTCTAATTATTGTTAATAATGGGAAAATAGATGTGCGTGTTTTTGTGCATGGGAGGGAATAGCACAACATGGATGAACACTGCCGTTTTAGTGACATGCATAAGAAACTTCCGGCGAAACAGAGGACCGGTTTCAGGGATTCTTAAAGGATATGTGGGTTTAAGCACTGCGATTTTCACTAATCTTTGTTCTGCACTTTTCGCTGAAGACCCTGCTTTTTTCCTTCTCACGCTAGCTCTTATCCCTTTCATTGTTTGTCTCACCGGCGTTTTTTTCCTCCGTGAAGTTCCCGTCGCTAAAACTACCACCGCCGCTGAAGAAAGCGAAGAGGGGAAGTACTTTGGTATCTGTAACGCCGTCGCCGTCGTTTTGGCGGTTTATTTATTGGCTTATGGTTTTGTTCCTAATCCTAGTACACTTGTGTCAAGGGTTTTCGTTGCCGTTTTGCTTGTTCTTTTGGCGTCGCCGGCGGGGATTCCGGTTTATGCTTATTTTAAAGGTAGTAATTCGGGTCGGGTCGGAGTTGATATTGAGGGCCAACGGGTTAGAGAACCGTTGCTTCAGAATGAGGAGAAGGAAAGTGAAGCGGTGACGGAGGTGGAAGTGGAGGTGGAGGTTAAGGGACAACCGGCGGTGGGTGAGGAACACACGATATTGGAGGTGATGAAAAGTTTGGATTTTTGGATTTTGTTTGTGTCGTTTCTGTGTGGAGTTGGGACTGGTTTGGCGGTGATGAATAATATGGGTCAAATCGGGTTGGCACTCGGGTATACAGATGTATCCATATTTGTCTCATTAACTAGCATTTGGGGCTTTTTTGGAAGGATCGTATCTGGTTCTGTTTCTGAACATTTCATCAAGTAACTCTCCTATATCTCTCTTTATTTTCTCATTACCTTTCAATTCTTATCTAATTAATACACTAATAATAACTACCCTTTTATGAAAAACTAGTGTCATATATTCAACTACCACCTCACCTTAAATGAAAATGATTCACACAATCACATTTAATTTTATCTCACATAATATCTAAAATTATTGAGTAGGAGTTTTCTTTATCATAAATATTAGACTTAATTACAATTTTCTAGTTTCAGCTATGTATTATTTTGGTCCCATTTTTTCGTTGTTTAAATTAAGTCCTTCCATCCCTTTCTATTTATTAATAACTCAAATTCTCATAGTCTTATAATAAAACTTCATAGGTTAAACTGTTTTAAACATTATTTCAGTTAAAAATCTCAAATTTTCTTCTCTTGAAACCTAATATCACATTTTACAAAATTCTTCAAATTTTATAAAAAAAATTACTTTTAAACTTTTGATTTTATTTTATGGGTTTAATGACCTGCCAGTGACATCTAATCCAAACCATTGATTGAGTGGTTATTTAATGATAACATTTATAATTATCTAGTGAGATGATAAAATTAAGGGTTTATATTCATAAAATTAGTTTATCTTGACGGTGTATATTTTATTTTTTTCCTCTTATTTTATATCTCACGGCCACAGTTGAGTGTCATATATTTTGATATAAAATGAAACTTTAAAGGATTTATGAAGTAGAAAATTGATACGTGATCATTCTAGAAGTATATGTGCTTCATAGGATCTTACTAGTCTCCCACTTGAATGAATCAACATGGTCCCAGTCAGATTAGTTTGATCCGAGGAATAGACAGATGTGTTTGTGGATCTCAATGACATAATATTGGATCTATCTTTCTGTGTAAGGTGGAATAAAATTAGGAACATAGTTGCGTTTGACTTTATTAAATTTGCCAATTGCAGTCAAATTCGGTGTAAGGTGGAATATGCACTTTTAAAAATAATTGCCTAGTTGCAATGCCTAATTCCTTATTATATATCCTCATGTTTTGTGTCGTCCCTTGTAACAAGACAAAATTAAATCATGATAACTGAAAAGTTGATGTTTGTGGTATTAAATTAAGATCATATGCATCAATTTTTCAATTGCAATTTTTGCTTAGTATTTCATTCCAAAAGGAGTACTATTGTTTGTTTATTAATTATGAAACCTCAATGATGTTTATTTTTCCCTTATAAATTCTATTGTTTACAGGAAATCTGCAACACCTAGACCTCTTTGGAATGCAATATCTCAAATTCTAATGGCCGTCGGCTACATACTCTTAGCCATGGCTATGCCCGGTTCACTTTACATCGGTTCTATTATAGTCGGTATATGTTACGGAGTGCGCCTTGCTGTTACAGTCCCAACAGCCTCCGAGTTATTCGGCCTCAAATACTATGGTCTCATCTACAATATCCTCATCCTCAACCTTCCCCTAGGCTCTTTCCTCTTTTCCGGGCTACTTGCTGGCATACTCTACGATATGGAGGCAACAACAACAGAAGGAGGCGGTAACACGTGCGTTGGAGGTCACTGTTACGGACTAGTCTTTGTAGTCATGGCTGGTGCATGTATTGTTGGATTCTTCTTAGACATTCTATTGTCAATTAGAACCAAAAATGTTTACACCAAGATTTGCATGAGTAAGAAATCCAGGAAATCATCACTGTCATCAAGTAGCTAATGAACATGAATTGGATGTCCACAATATGGTATAGAACAATTCTGGGATTGATGACATTTTTGCTCAGTGATATCCCAATTGTATTGTATTGTATTGTATCCCACTTTAGCAATTAAATAGTTCATTCAATTTTTGAAAATAAAGCCGGGTTGTTTTGTTTTTAATTCCATTATGAAATGTAAGCATTTTACCGGCCTCTGTTATTTTCTAAGATGTTTGCAAATTGCAAATGAGTTAGTAATTCTTTTCTTTCAATTTGGAGAGAATAGACTAGTCAATTTTGTGTTGTATTTTGATTTTTATTCTGCAAGTGTAACTCAAGTGTTGTTTGGCAAGTGACTAGTCTATATAATTGATGTCAAAAAGATTTGTGTGGAGAAAAATATGAAGAAAAAGACTTGTAGGGTAAGAGAGCCAACAGGAATTTAATGATGTAAAACGAGCCACGTAACAGAATGTTGTGGTCTGCTAAAGTTTTTTTAATGTGGCTTTCTATGATTTATTTCGCTTTCCCTCACTATCTGTTAGTCTGAAATTTGTGTCCATATTTCAATGACATGGTCCTTAAATTGGAGGTGGAGACCACTCTACGGTCTGCTATTTTAGTTCAGATTATGTTGGTGAACCACTCACCAAGTTGGATTGCGTACAATTCTACCAAGGTGTTGTGACATTGAATCAATTACTATGACCAAAGTTATTGAATTGATTATTGGCCATAGTTATTGGACCACACCAAAATACTCCACCGTCCAAGTATGTTCTCACTATATCACAGATAACGATGTCATACAGGTGACCGACCATTTGATATACAACTCAACTTTTCCTAAAAGATCAAGAGGTAAATGCCTAAAGAGAAACTATCATTGGTGTATTGTCAACTAAACGTTATATATTGTCGTGTGCTCTTCAAACCAGCCTTATGAGGATGACATATCAAATTCCACACGCCAGCTCGTGGACCATGATAAGATTCAAGAGGATATTTCACAAACTACACTAACTGTATGTTTGTATTCACATTGAGTTTGACAAAGTAACTTTAGTACTGTAAGTTTATAGAAGTTCTAAATGTAACTTTCGCCAAAATTCCACACCGCCAATCCAAACATAAACTAACAGTCTCATTAGACTTTATCCATGTTGTCCATCATCTTGGACGGTAACAAATATAGAAGAGGAGGATGCGCTTTAAGAGAGACACATTAATTTAATAGGATAAGTCTAAGCCAATCTACATCAGCTGAAATTTCTGTGGAATTGTTAAACGCTACTGTCAGATAAGTACAACTGCCTACGGATGTTAGGTGCCGTATAAATATGGGTCTACATATTTATGTAATGAAGAGTCAGTTCTAATGTTGTTTTCTGCTGCAGTACTTGAATTCTCTTGGGGTAGTAAGGTGACAACTCTGGTCACTGTTTATATCACTACATAGAGGAACATGACCTGCATAAGAAAACTAAGTACTAGTTCAAATAAGAACTACACAAATTAACCACACTTCAAATATATTTCTTCCAAAATGTGAAATGAATAAAATTTGAATTCAACACATTACTCTTTGGATTTCAGTACAAGCATTTATTTCAATTTTGTGCTACCTATGATTAATCAACTTTGAAGTTAAATAAGAGCTCACATCAATAGTCTCGAATTCTTAGGATGTTATGGATCTTCATATGGGATTGCACCAACTAACATGACATAAAGTGTCACACCATACGCGAACATCAGCAGCAATAAGTTTGATCAATGTATAGATTATATACTTGTAAATTTCATAGGTTTCAATTTTTCCTTTCAAGCACAAAGTCATTACATTACATTAAAGAGGGTCGTTGTTTATATACTACATTATTTGAAACTCCAATACCTCGCTCTATTTGGGCCCACTGATCAGATGGGCTTGAAAACGAGTGGGCATTATAAAAAAATTTCCGTTGCCGGGACTTGAACCCGGGTCTCTCGGGTGAGAGCCGAGTATCCTGACCAACTAGACTACAACGGATCGATGCAACTCTTTCACTCTAAACTTAATATAACATATAGAAGTCACTTACATTTTCCACAAAATTGTTTGTCCTACCTACAAACAAAGAAATGCGAGAACAATATTAAAATAAAATCAGTAATTAATATTTCCCCCACAGCCAAGTTTCTCCCTATTCATCCATGCCTCATGCAATCTGAAGATTATTATGAAGCTAGTGTTTAAAGAATAAGAATCGACTTTATCATTGAATTATTATTATTCACAACCTCTATCATTAAGTTCATTTTCATTAATTTGATAATTTTCTTTTTCTTGCAATCACATCACACATGGGCAGTGAATTAAATAATTAGATGGACAAGGAATATTCCAAGTGATTTTGGCATTAATTCTATTTTTTTTTTTTTTGATGCAAAATTTGGCATCAATTCTATTCCAACATCTGATTCATTAAACAACAGCGAAGGAAGGACCGGCCCACATACCTTGTATACCTTCCTTTCCATCAGACATAATTGCATTGAGACTATGAGAGTGAAAAAAGATACTACAGCATCAAGTAAAGAGTATATCATCCAATGAGATATGATAAGAAAAATAAATCAACTGATTTTTGTCTTAAATCTGATTTTCAAGTAACATTAATTGTAACATTAATTGCTGTTAACAATCAATAGATAAAAGTAGATAAATAGTATAGCTTTTTATTTGTACCTTTTACATCAAATGTGAATGTATTTATTTTTGAAATTGAAAGATAGTCGAGATGTTCCACTAAAAACCTTCAATAGTGATTTCATTTTCTTCAAACGATTACCTCAAGAAAATAATTTTGTTCTTCAGTTTTGGATTCTTTAACTATTTCAAATTATGTTAAGTTAAGCAATAATAATTTTAAAAATTACGAAGTTAAGTAAAGATAAATGAATAAAAGAAAAATTAGGAGTAATTTTTTATTGATTGATTCATCTGTATGAAATGATAATTACAATATATATTTTATAAACTGAAAGCCAAAGCCTAAATCCTATAAGCCATTATCGTGACCAACTAGAGATTGTATTATAACTTCCATATTTGGCTATATTCGTGTGGTTGTGTATGAGATTGTGTCTCTTATCTTTGTATGTGTTTGCCTCTACTCTGATCGTGTTTTCTAAAAAATAGTTGTATCATGCTTGTCCTCTTGTTTCTCACTCTCTTTAGCTCAAAACTGCTAGGGGAGATGTTTCAAAAATGTCAATTACTAGCTAACAACACTTTTGACTCGAATTTGACTTAGAATAATCAAATAGAATTTAGTGTGATCGATAAAGACTCGTCTATGTTATCCTAGGCTAACTCCTTATTCACCTACAATGGCCTCAACTACTTACACCTCGGCTCAACTTCTAATTTGGTTGTTTTCCGTTACAACTAACAACTTAAAATATTTTTACAAGTAAATTATATTCAAATATAAATTACTTTACATTCAACTTACTTTTAAATAAAATCAATTCAATAAAAATCAATTTTTGTCATCACATATTCAAACACACATTAAGTGTATGTTTGATTTTGTGGTGAGATTGACAAAATCACAGTGAACTACCATGATTTTATCAACCCGACGAAATTAGTTTTTATATGAAAGCTACATGAATGTTTGTTTCACTATTGGATATTGGATGCTTAAAAATTAACTTTATTGTTTAAACATCAGGATGATTATAAATTGATAATGTAATGTTTGGATGTTCTATAGTTAATTTTTTTGGCTACATAAACAATTCTAACAAGTTAGGATTTGTACAAGTTGAATGCAAATATGATTTTTACACTTTCATTAATTGTTCAATTCATTTTTGTATAAATATATTCAAACATAAATCATTTTAAATTTAACCCACCTTTAACTAAAACTTATTTTTTGAGTAAAAAAAAATTAAAACTTATTTTATAAAATTAATTAATTCAATTTATTTTTGACGGGAGAATCAAACACACTAACTATTGAATCTTTATCTACTACCATATAGCTGACCGTAAGACTACTCAAACATGAGTTAACTATCATGTGAGGGTGTTTGGTTTTTTTGAAAACAATAATTTATAATATTACAGTGATTTTTGAACAAATACTATAATGTAGATTGGTGTTTAAAAATCACTGAAAAATAAAAGTTTGCGACTCACTTCGTTCTTGTAGCGGAGATGACTTAATTGAAGAGATGTATTATCGAGGCCTAAATATAAGGAGAACCATAAGTTTCTATTTCTATAAGATAACATTAATTTTATTTTATCGGTAAAGTCTAACTCAACCGAGATTGACAAATATCGATATTATTAAATTGAATATCATACTCCTGATCGAACTCCTCTTAGTTGTTTGCGAATTCCTTTACTATTTCATCCAGAAAAAACAAAATATTAACTCTATTCTTCTTGCTCACAACATGCCTTTTCAATCAATTTGGACCAAGCTAAGAAGATCATATAGGAATAACCGTTTTTATTAACTCTATTCTTCTTTGCTTTTTGTTTACACCAATTACTATTTGACAAACTTTGTGTTCACACGCAGAAATTCTTGTATCAAATGTAACAGAAAAATAGAATTACCAATTTTTTTTTTATTCACAAGAATCACTGACATCGAATCCTTTAGAATTTAGAAATGAAATAAATAAAAAAATGCAAGATGTTGTTTGCTTAGATAAAATAGTGAAAATAGCAGATCGAGGAAGAAATGGAAGAGAGACACCCACTGTACTCCAATTAATAATACCTTTTTTTTACAGTGTTAGTGGCAGCCATGGCCACCACATCTCTCCCACTTCTCACTCCTCAACCCCCAAATCCTTATTCTTCAATTGAAGTCTTATTTCTACTCGCACCACACCCAACATCAAATCCACTTCCCATTACAACCCAACTACCACAATCTCCATGTTAAATTTGGAAAATTTTACCTGTATTCCCACATTTCTATCTATACCTCACAAATTTTTAAAAATGACAAATATATTTTTAATTTTTTTTACTATTTTATCAACTCAAATTCATTTTTTTTACTATTGAAAGATTTTCAGACCAAACAAATTAAGTTTTTCGGAAATTACTGAAAAACTTTTTGAGATTTCCAATACTAAAAGGTTTATCAGAAAACTTTAAAAAAGTTAAGGCTTGTATCGAAAAATTTTTAAAAAAAATTTTCTGGTACAGAAGCTTGAAAATGTATACTACTGAAAAAAATTTCATAAGTTTTTCGGTACAGAAGAGTTTATTGGAGAACTTGTGAAAAAGTTTATCTTTCCACAAATGCAGAAATCAGGTTGTTGTCAATCAACTTCAAACTACTCCGTTGTAATGGAGAAAATCATGACAAATTCACCTACCTCTCTATAATTCGCGGGAGTACTTGTGGAGTAAATTGTTGCAGTTTCTTTCCATGAACAATTATTTTCAACATTGGTCGCTCATGCATACAAATAAAATATATGACATTAAAATTAAATATAAATCAAAAATAATAATTAATTTAAATATTTTTAATGCACCATAAATAATAATTAATTTAACATACTTGACCAAACTACAGTCTTACAGAAACATGATGTCGGTATCATGTAAGAACAGACAACTCATATGGTCCTCCAAGATATCGTGTCAGCTCATCTTCCTTGTGTACTATAGCCTGCTCCTCCTCTTCATGTATAACAATATCAGTCTCCAGGAAAGATATATGACCATGCTCTCGTAATCATTTTCCACTATCATTCGTCGTCTCCTCCAAGATGCTGTCAGTCGAATCCTTTCTGGAGCATTCATCATAAATGATGAAGTATCAATGTCACATGATGTTTGTACTATCTTGTTGTCTCTTCCTCGTACACTAGTGTCCACTGGAAAGAAAAAAAATGAGTTAAAAAAAAGAATTAAATAAATAACAAGATAATAATAAATAAATTTTTTTGAAAATCTCGTGGTTTCAAGTTTTCCGATAGCTACCGGGAAGTTTAAAAAAAGTATTCTAGTAGTTTTAGAAAACTTGAAAATAGTTTTCCAATAAACACATATGTATAGGAAAACTAGAAAAAAGTTTTCCGATAAAGATATATGTACTGGAAAACTTGAAAAAAGTTTTCTGGATTGTATCTTGTGTATCGGAAAAACTTGAAAAAAATAATTTCTGAAAAAATAGAAAAAATTGTTACTTATGTACTAAAAAACTAAAATGATGTGAAGGTAAAAAATGACAAATTTTAATATCTATACAATGATAAATAAATCATTTCATTGCATTTGCGGGAGTAGAAGTAAAATTTAAGAGATACATGATAAAATTTTCTAAATTTGTTGTGCCATAGATTTGCAAATTTTTGTTTGGGGGCACGCACCCAGATTTTGATTTCACCATCGCAACTTGCAAGGGCGAGATTTGTTTTTGATATTTAGTTGTTATTATTATTATTAAAGAAAAATGTTATTTAATTCAAAAAATTATTAAAAAGAAAGAGAAGAGTTTAGTTAAGCATATATTTAAAAGATTTAGGCGCTAACACAGAATTTTATTTTTTTCAAACATTTTCCTTATTTAAATTAAGAATATGTCTAATTTTAATTGGTTGTAACTAAAGATGGTGTGTTAATCCAAGAATTTCTCCTATAGTAAACTATAATCCATTTAGAATTTGCCCATACTACATGTGAAACCAACAAAGGTAGCCCGAAATTGGAGAAATATGTTGGCTTTTTATATATTAAACAATCATAGATTCTCAAAAAGCTTCTTGGGGAGACAATTACTCCCAAGATTAATAATGTACTAATAGATTAGTACTAGTATTAAAACAAGCACAAACCTTAACGAATGAAAGACCGAATAACTTTTTTATCGAATTAAGCAAGAAGAATCTGTCAGCTTTAGCGGGCAACAAGCCAAAATTCATAAACCCAAAAACCCGAAAATCTAAATCCCATTTACATTTAACAAACCAAAAGACCACGATAATAGCACAAGAGCTAAATACTAAAACAATAAGATAATAAGCAAAAAAGCAAAAGAGTAAACAAACGCAGAGGAAGATGTTGTAGATGAGTCTCCCATGGCCAAACCAGCTAAATATGATCCATCCGCAAGCATGGTCTCTCCTCCGGAAACAGGAACTGAATACCCAATTGGAGTGTCTGTGCCTGTGTATACCACTCCCCCTTCGGACCCTGTTCCAATCTGAGGAGTCCCTAATCCTGTCCCTGTCGCTGGTAATGTTGTTGACGTCATTGGGGTTGGATATTGTGATGATTTTTTACTGCAAAACCAAATCACACGTTGTGACAAATCAATTATCAATTAGAAAAAATGCAAGTGGTAGGACTTAGGAGTATCAACCATCATTATGATTGTTACCAAAAAATCTCATCTTTATGCACTTGTGATGTACTACTAGCATTGCATTAGCTAAAGGCAATAACACCTAATATCAACCATCGTTATTACTCACCCAACAATCAATCTACTATTAGTAAAATATCCTAACCATAAAAAAGTGAACAAAACAAACAAATCTGAAAGTGGAAATTCCTATCACTTAAATAAATAAACATCTCATTAAATTATACATTATATCAACAAGTGTCAGAAATTATTCTTCAAATTAGTGGTAATACACAAATAAACTATCAAATGTATCCATAAAGATAAAGTATTATTCTAATCTCCATTTTTTAGTCTCTAAAATTTATAAAAATAATAAGCATTCTCCAAAGTATATAAAATGTGTTGTTTTTAGTCTCTAGTATTAAGAGGTTAAAGATTAACATGACAGTTGTTCATATACTATAGCAATTAATTATTATTATTATTATACTCATTTTATAGATTAAAATGCATAAAGAGTGATACTTTAAGACAAAACTGGTGATTTATTTTTAATACATTATCAAATGTTTCACTTTTCAATAAATAATAATTATCACTTGTTGCTTTTTTTGACTATTGTCCTATAATAGGACCCTGATTTACATATTAAAAGTTATGATGTTTAAACTTTACATAACATGACATTATAAACTAAAATAAAAAGTAAATGAAGAGACACAACAATCTTATTCGTTTTGAAAAATGAGTAGATTATTAGGCTTACAAAATGAAAAAAGAAAACAGTGTTGATATTTTTACCTTGGAGAAGATGGACAAAAGGTAACGGTATAATCCGCAGCAGTACATGTAAAAGTACTCGTAGCGTCATCGTATGCGTAGCTATACGATCTAGGGCAAGCTGCCTTAAACATCTCCGAGTAAATAGAAGGCCTACAAGTATCCGGTGAACCATACGCGCCGCTACAACAATACTCAGGACTTCCAAAAGCCTCACACGCGCTCTTACACGCGCTTCCATCAGAAGCTCTCAACTCCGCCGGACATTGCTGGTTCAGATCCGACGTACACCCAGTCGACGCACACGAACCAGACCCACCCGTACCTTCCACAATCATCGGAAGATTGTAACCGTCGACGAGACTCACGTCGTAGAAGTCTTGTCCAATAGTTCCAAGAGTGAACTCTGCGAGGGTAGCCGGAGGAGCAGCTCCGGCGCCGTTGCATTCAATCATACCGGAACCGCAGTCTCCGGTGAGACATGAACCGGAACCGGATCTGTCGAAGTTGCAACCGGTTCGGGCCCAGAACCGGCCGGACCAACCGGCGGGAGCTTGAAAAGTGCGGGAAGTTTCTTGGGGGAGTTCGAAACCGGTGCTTCCGAGTGTTGGGGTACCGGCATTTGCTAGAATCCCTGGCCATACTGTGTAATCGCATCTGTTCACAAATGTGAAGGTAGAACCCGTTACACCTGAAAATAAAAAGTCAGTTTTTTTGTTTCAAGTTCAACGAAAACCATGTTTCCATGTGTAAAATAAATAAAAAGGAAACGTAGTCAAAGCTTGCGTTGTTTTTTCTTTTTTACCTTTGGGAGTGAGGAAAAGAAGAGCAGTGAGAGTGATATAAGTGGATGTTAACAGATCCATACGTGTAAGCTTGATTTTTTATTTATTTTTTAGATGGTGACTAATTTACCTAGTTAGTTGCTTTTTTTGGATGGAGAAAAATGTGAATGGTTATGTTGTGAGGTAGAGAAGTGAGAATATACGGTTGGAATGGTGGTGGCTGTACTCCAAAGTGCCGTTGTGTGTGAGTAGGGAGAAGAAAGGATTAGGGGATTTTAGGAGGGGAGTGTTGGGATTGGATAATGAGTGGAGTTAACAACAAAACGACAAAAGAGAGTGTTTTCAGGGTAAAAGCAGAGACTGAGGACAGTGAAATAAGGGAACTAATGGATACCCATGCCTGGATCGACAAATTAATAAATTATTAGCATGGAGCCAATGCACGAAACAAACACTTCTTTGTGTTTCTTTTCCACAGAAAATGGTGGGAGGAAATGGGGATAGTATGATAAATGAAATGACAATAGTAAATGACAATTATTTTTGTTTGACAATATGACAAAGAGTTTATCATGGTAACAGCTCAATTTTAGTAATTATAAAAAAATGTTTTTATTAGTCTATTTAACAACAACAAAATAGTGGGCTTTTAGTTCCTAACAAGATTAGTAGCAATGTTTTTATATTTTAAAAGACTAAACTAATTTTTATTTTTTGGAGGGACTTAAGTTGAATGATTGTAACTTTAAAGAAATTAAAACAAATTAGTTAACACAATGCAAAATGTTATCAATGCAGTATGAAAATATAAAATTATTAGCAACCGTATAGTTGCATTTTTTGTAATCACTACAACATGTTATACACAATAATTATAACAACCAGAACAATAAATCATTCACAATGACATATTAACAAAGCATTTTTTTCAATAAAAATAAATAAATATTTCAGCATGTTATACACTTAATAGCACACGCATGGGCATAGCTTAGCTGTGATAGGGGGCCACGACCACCCACAAAAAATATAAGGAAAATGACAAAAATATACTTATTGAAATTATAAAATAACCAACTTAACTAAAACTATAAAATATAAAATATGTATCTTCCATAATCTCTCTCACTCTCTTGACATAATCGCCTTTTCCAGAATTCAGAATCGTCTTCGCCATCGTCGTCTTCATTGAAGTAGCAAAATTGATTTACAAGGAAGGGGGGTTTGAATTGTAAATCTCCCTTTTTAAAATTTCCTGAAAAACTTCAGTTTTAAACTCAAGAAAGTTCTTGGTTAAGGAAGCAGAAAAATGGAGAACGTTCTTGGTTTTATCAGAAAACGGAGAACGTTTAGATTAGTGTGTAAAACAGAAAAACAGTTTTGTATTTTAATCTTAAAAACAATCAAACTTAATAAAGAGATTAAGGATAAGAAATACCACACACAGATGTATCCTGGTTCACCCAACTTGGGCTACGTCCAGTCCTCACAATTGTGAGATTTTCCACTAAGTGTTTAAAACAAGAACCTTCTTGGTTTTACAGCACCTAGCCTAGATCAACCTTGATCTTTGTTTACAGAACTTAATCTAATTCCACCCAGAAAGAGATTAATCAAATCACCTATCAACCTTGATAGGATTTCTTACAATCTACCTCAAACTATATTTTGTTTGAGATTCGATTCTTTACAAAGAACTCGGTATAAATATATCAGAGTAAAACGAATTTAACCAAACTGATTCTTGTAAGTGATTTGAAGAATTTCAAGTATGTAAATGTGAATGATTTTGAGAGACTTGTTAGCACTTGAACTTTTGCATTTTCCTTGAGCTGTGGCCTTCCTTTTATAGGCTTGAGAGCATTAAATGGAGGTCAATAGAGCTGTTGGTAGTGCCCTTGTCAGGCTTGACCAGAGGCATTATTTCTGAATAAAAATAATCCAACTTTTGACTATTTTATTTTCTGTTCAGACTGAGCTGTGTGTTGCGTTTTGAATCAAATTTTCTTGAGTAATTAATGATCCTTTAATGCTTCTGATAAGTGATAATATTGCTGGCTTGAACTGAAGCTTTGGATCATTTAAAACAGATTGAAAATGATCACAGAATGTTGTTGCAAAAAACTGTAGTGTAGTTGCTGGAGATTGATGATCAATCTGGAGCTTTAGCTTTTGGATTTCCTGGAGATTGATAATCAATCTGGACTGATTTCTAAACATACTGGAAGCTGTCTTGATGCATTGTACATTTTCAAGATTGTTTATTAGTCTTGACAGAACTGGAGAGTGTTCAGTTTCTGCTTGGGCAGCTTGATTCATGGCCTTTTTTCTTTGTGATTCGAATGGTTTCTTTTGATTGTAATTGATCACATCTGTTCCTTGTCATGTACTCTTAATACTGATGTAAATACCAGAGACAATAACTTCAATTAAGTGATGGAGAAAGTTTGATCTTTATGCTGTCACTACCTGGCGAACATTCTCCGTTTTCCAGAATATGTGAAGAATGTTCTCTGCCTTTGTTTATGCTATTTTCTTTGATTCTTTTGAAACCTATCTTTGAATTAACACACTCAAAAGCACATGTTAAATTAATAATACATTTAGAATCATAATTATCAATCTTTTAATTAACCTTTGTTTATTTTCATCAAAACATTAAAAATGAAAGTTTGTCTTGACATTCATTTCTACTCGCCACTGCTCATTGTCTCTCTCCTCAGCCAGCCCTCACGCGATCTCTACGACTCTACATCTGTCGTCGCCCGTCAGTTGTCGGCCCAGTGCCCCAAATCAAAGTGTTTTTGTCACCACTGATATGAGTCACTGATTTGTGATACTCCCTTTGAGTCTTTGATTTATGACATCTGATTTGTGATCTTTGCAGTACTTTGACTGTGACTGAGTATTTGATTTGTTATTGTGAATAGTGAATCTCTAATTTATGACTGACTTTGATTTATGACTCCTTTTGTTTTTGTATTATTTTGATTATGACTGAATCTATTATTTTTTGATTTATTTAAATTTTTATTTGTATTAGAGAAGTCTATGAGAATGAATAAGAGTAAAAGAATTGATTCTTTTTTCAAGAGGTAAATTTGTGAGTATGAAAGAGATGAAGAAATTATAACATCTACATTTGAAACTATCTTTGAGAATCCAATAATTGAAGAAAATGAGAATCATATTTCCAAGGTTTCTAGAGTTTTCGAAGACGACTTTGACAAATGTTTTGAACATGACCCCAGAAAATGCCATCAAATTTGGCAATATCCACCAAATCAATTGGATGCAATACAAATAGTTTATCTAAAGTTTGGTCCTTATCTATCAAATCAGTTGAATTAAAATCGAATTAAAAAGATGCTAAACCAAGCAAATTGTGTTTGACAAGAGTGTGATTTTGTTCATACGTATCTCCCGGTGCGATGGAGAAATCAAAGTTAAGTAGTTCTTGGTTGAAAATGTTTCTGTGTTGGTTGGTTTTAAAGAAATACATTTTTTTGTGAAAAATTGATGTGGTAAAAAAAGATGGTTGACTTGATGAAGAAAAGAGACCTTGGGTCTTAGAAATTTATTTGGATGAGTATGTTTGGTTGTTTGTTTGAACTTAGTTGAAAATGTTTAAGATCTCAAAGTTGTCACAACTCGTATGTTTTAATCTAGGACTGACAAGATGTCATATATTGATCAATCAATTTTTTTTAAAAGATTATTATTATTTTGGAATTTAAGATCGTCAAGTTGTCACAGCTATGTTATGACCATATAAGATTAATAAGATGTCTCATCTCAATCCATTTCAATATTTATTGTTAATATTTTTGTTTTGTTTTTAAGAGAAATTAGAAAGTTAAATCTCCAATTGAAGAAAGAGTAAAATGGAATTGAACTTAAAAAAAAAATTAGTCAAATAATAAAAATAAGAAGTGGACCTTGAATGATCAACTCACAATTTACTAAATAAACATATAACAGGGTAAAAAAAAGGTTAACATATATGTAATATTAAAGACTAAACTAAACCTAAAATAGAATGGAGAGGAAAAATGCAACGGCGTTTTCCAACAGATAAGAGAAAAAGTCCAGGTAAGAAAAAAGAAGGAAAAAAACAAAGAGAAAGTTAGAGAGAAAGAGTACAAACGTGAGAGAGGGAGAATCATGGTGGAGGACTTCATATATAGTGGTAATCTACGCCGAGTAGCTCGCAAAGAGGGGTTGTGGTGGTCGGTTGATCAGAGATGGCGGCGATGGTGGCATGAGGTTTGGAAACGGAAGCGACGGTCCTATACCAACGGTAGTAAAGTTCCTCCCTCTTCTTCTTTTTCTATGGTTTCTTTGATTTTTGTTGAATATTCAAATTGAAATAGTTTTTCTGATGAGATACCAAAATGGGTTTGATTTTCGTGTTTTACTTTTTTCTAGGATTTTGTTTTCATGGTAGAATGTATTTGTGGATGTATTGAAAAAAAAATATTTCAAACAAGGTTGCTATTGGGTTTCTAAAATTTTGTTTAGAAAAATACTTTACCTTATTCTTCTCCGATTTCAACCCTTTTTATTCTTTTTTAATTGATTTTTTTGTCTCAATTTATAGATTGAAATGATGAATCTTTGTGTCCATGAGATAAAATTGAGTTCTGGTTTTTTATTTTTGTGTAGCATACATCAAACAAACTTAAATAATTAAGGAAAAATGTGACTCATCTTTTTGATTGAGTTCACAAATGGTGAAGATGATAACTTATTAGGATAAGAAAAAGAGAAAAGAAAAAAAAATTAAAATAGGAGAGGGCGGCTGATTGCAGCAAGAGATAGGGGAGACGTACAAGAAGCAACAAGATGCCAAGAAAGAGAGGCGTACATCAAAGAAAAGTAGAAAAGTATAGAGTTCTTTTTCATGTTTTTTTGTTTGTTGTTATTTCTTTTTAGTTTTGTGTAATGTAATTGAAACACCTATGTAAATATGGACTCAAAATTGGGTCAGATTTGTAAAATGACGATTTTTTAGATTTTATAGTAATACTTGCAAAACATATTATTACTTATTATTATTTTTTTAAAATTATTTTTATTTGGCCTGACAAAATTGGGGTACGACATAATGAAACTAGCGGGTCAAGAAATCAAGGCAATTTTCTTCAGTTGATAAAACTTTTGCCATCTTACAATGATGAAGTTGCGATAGTTGTGGTGGAAAATGCTCCATAAATTTCAAGTATTCTTCACATCAAATTCAAAAAGAGCTCTTGTGTATTCTTTCTAGTAGAGTGAGAAAACATATATGTGATAAAATTGATGATTCCAAATTTTGCATCGTTGTAAATGAAGCTTGTGATGAATCAAACAAGGAACAAATGTCTCTCGTGGTAAGATTTGTTGACAAAGTTGGTTTAATACAAGAGCAATTATTTGTTGGGGCACATGTGAAAGAACTACAATTTTAACTATGAAAGAAAGAGTATGTGATATACTTTCTCGACATAATTTTGATGTTTCTAACATACATGATCAATGGTATGATGGTCCTAGTAATATGAGAGGAGAATGGAATATTTTACAAGCACTATTTATGAACGATTGTCTTTATGCATACTATGTCGATTGTTTTTCTCATCGTTGTAACTTGCCTTGGTTACAACATCAAGAGAAGTTGTTTCAGTTCATAAATTCTTGGAGAAGTTGACTTTTGTTTTCAATATTGTTTGTTCTTCTATTAAGCGTCACAATGAGTTACAAGCTCCTCAATTAGAGGAAATTGCATATTTGCTACAAATGGATGAGATTATAACTAGTAAATGTGAAAATCAAATTGGTACTTTGAAACGAGTCGGGGATACTCGTTAAGGATCACATTTCTCTTCTATTTCCTCTACTGCGGCTCTAGATGCATTCAACACTTCTTTTTTCGGGTTTTTTTCATAGATCCCATATTGAAAGAAGAAACAAATCAAAATGTCTTACTTTGATATTAATATACTAAAATATGTTATTTTTTTATACTTTCACAAGGTTTCACATTAGGGATGCAATCATTTGAAGGATAATTATTTTTCCTCTTCTAGGAGATTGCTTCATGAGAATGCAATCATCTATACATTTTTTTTAATAAATGAAAAATATAATAAATTAATACATAAAATATAATACAAATAAAACTAAATTATATTATTAAATCTAAAAAATACATCAAATTTTAATTAACCATGTCCACCATAATGTATCCCGGTCCCACATCTACGATGTTGTTAAACATGCTAACTGTTTGAACGACTTGATGTTTTTCCAGTTGATCCTCATTTTGATCATGTTCTTCATCGTATGATTTTGAGTTTCATCAAAGGATTTGTGTATGGATTAAAGCTACTATCATCTATCTCCATATAATTTTGAGTTTCAGGGTTATACATGGAATCAAAAATAACATAAGACGACTCTTGAGTTGTGCAATGAGGTCCAAATAAATTATAAAAAAATTTACAAACTACTTTATTTGTTTCTTTTAAAGTGTCTTCATTTTAAACTGTTTGTTGTTTTTATTTACTTGTCATTTTCAAAATTTAAGGTTATATTAATTATTGCATTGTCAAAGTTATCTCTAACTATTAATTATAGATAGATACATTTGTAAATTGAGATAATAAATTATTAATAATATAGTATGAAAACAAAAGATAACTTTATAAAAAATAAAAATATTTATTAATTTATTGATATGTGTAAATAATTTAAGAAGATGTTGACACCTAATTTTGTCCGCTTTAGACGTTTTATAAAATATAATAATAATAATAATAATAGTAAATATATAAAAAATGAGAAAAATATAATAAATAAAAATAAATAATTAGGCTATAAATTTTAGACAATCATTCTCATTTCTTGATTGCCTCTGATTTCATTTCAGACGTTTCACTCTTTTCTAAAACATAAAAAAAGTACATAATTGAATAAAAAGAAACAAAAAATAAATCGTTTAATACTAATAAAAATTAGTATAATGGTGATCAATTGAAGGAAAAGAAATTGATGATTAGTAATAAAAATAGTAATCAATTCGCAATTATTTCCTTGTCTTTTGTAACCTTCACCCAAAAAGTCTATAAGTAATGGACACAAAGAGTAGAAGAGGGAGAAGGCACTTGAGTAAAAAAAGAGAAAGAATAATAGGCAAAAAAAAAAAAGGGGAGGAGCAGAAAATCTGAACTTAGTAAAATCAGTCCAGCAAAACCTATTCAGTAGTAGGGTATCGATTTTCTTATCCTTATCTAATTTTCTTCTTTTTAGTTTCTTTGTATTGAATTCTTTAAAAATGTAACTTAGTTTTGTTTTTGTCGTTTCTGCAAAAATAAACTCATATATTAAGCTTTTATTTTCCTTAAGTTGTCTGTTCTTAAAATTGTTTTGTAATACATACTAAAAGTACTATAAATAATTTATGCTTATAAATCAATCACCAAGTAAAACAAACTTCACCAATTGTAATATAACACAAAACTCATATCATGGTTTATCAAATAACTCAGAAAACCATATCAATAAATAGTTTTTTTCTTCTTCTTAGGATTAAAATTAATAGTCGCTGCCGTCGGATGAAATTCATCCTCGCTCGCCGCACTACATCACTCACCCCCAACAAGTTTTTTAACACGAGCAAATTCTTTTAATGTGTTGTATATTTTGTTGTGTCGTCGCGTCCATCTGTTTCGTTCCCATACCGTCGCGTTACTCTTGTTTTTTTAACAAGAATTAATAACTTTAAAACCAAATACAAAATAAAAACATACAGTCTGTGAACAAAAATCTCACCTCTTTTTTTTGTCATTACTACTATTATTATTACTTTTTTTATATGCATATAATAATAATTATAATAAAAATTGAACAATAATAAAATCGGATAATACATAAGTATTTTTTACTCAAGAATTCCCCGTGTTTTGATTTTTCAATTGCACTTGGGAATACGAAGGCGTAAGGTCATTCCCTTGTCAAACCAAATTAATAAAAATATATTTTTCCTTCTTTTATTAATCTACATAATTTATTTTTCTTTTTTTTTTTAATCTTTTAGGGGATAAAATAAATAATTAAATAAATAAATAATTTATATACAATTAACTATAGGGTAACCGTTTTAACGGACGATGTAGGATAATATTAATTCCCTATTCGTAATCGATACCCGAATCCGTTTTTTGGTTCAAGAACTTTAACTTTATTTTAGGTTTTATCTAATTTTTCCTTTTAGAAAATAAAATTAGTGACGACTCTTTTTTTGCAGACAAACCGGACGCAACAGATGATAATTAAAAGGAACGTATGATGAAGTTATATACTGAATTGGTGATTGATGAGATATAATTAAGTATATATTAAAAATAGATTAACAATATTAAAAAAACAAAATCTAAAGTTATTTTAGGCAACAAATAAAAAAAATAGTTATACTAAATTAGATACATTGTGTCGTCTCCGTGTTCTGTGATTGTTTTAGGAAATATATCTATCTGGCCTTTTAGCTAAATATAGTCTCATTTGACTTAATCAACATCTAATTTGCGTAAACATCTTTTCTTTCTGTATAAATAACTATCAACTCTCCAAGTTAACACACAGGAACACATTATTCCTATCATGTAAACAAAAAAAATCAAAGGCACTCTTCGAACGACATTGAAGAAGGATTCCAATTGTTTCTACGATCTGGTTTCCTTCTTCATTTAATTTTAATTGTTGTTCCAATTGAAGAAGGATCTATTTAATTTTGCAAAATTAAGGTTAACTTATATATATATATATATATATATATATATATATATATATATATATATATATATATTTCTCCTTATTATTAAAATCCGAATATAAATTGTTTTTTATAAATGTGTTTTTGAAATAAAAGTGTGTTTAAAAAGAGAGGAAAAAAAGAAATTTTTATTATTGTGTTTGACAAGAGTGTGATTTTGCTCCTACGTATCTCCCAATGCGATGGAGAAATCAAAGCGACGTAGTTCTTGGTTGAAAATGTTTGTGTTGGTTTTAAAGAAATACATTTTTGTATGAAAAATTGATGTGGTAAAAAAAGGTTGTTGACTTGATGAAGAAAAGAGATTGTTAACTTAGAAATTGATTTTGATGAGTATGTTTAGTTGTTTGTTTGAACTTAGTTGAAAATATTTAAGATCGCAAAGTTGTCACAACCCGTACGTTTTAATTTAGGACTGACAAGATGTCATATATTGATCAATCAATTTTTTTAAAAAGATTATTATTATTTTGGAGTTTAAGATCGTCAAGTTGTCACAACTATGTTATGACCATCTAAGATTAATAAGACGTCTCATCTCAATCAATTTCAACATTTATTGTTAATATTTTTGTTTTGTTTTTAAAAGAAATTAAAAAGTTAAACCTCCAATTTTCAGAAAGAGTAAAATGGAATTGAACTTAAAAAAAAAATTAGTCAAATAATAAAAATAACAAGTGGACCTTGAATATCCAACTCACAGTTTACTAAATAAACATATAACAGGGTAAAAAAAAAGGTAAACATATATGTAATATTAAAGACTAAATTAAACCTAAAATAGAATGGAGAGGAAAAATGCAACGCTGTTTTCCAACAGATAAGAGGAAAATTAGAGAGAAAGAGTACAAAGGTGAGAGAGGGAGAATGATGGCGGATTACTTCGTATACAGTGGTGATCTGTGCTGGGTAGCTTGCAAAGGGGAGTCGTGGTGGTCGGTTGATCAAAGACGTCGGCGTTGGCGGCATGAGGTTTGGAAACAGAAGCAGTGGTCCTATACCGACTGTAGTAAAGTTCTTCCCTCTTATTCTTTTTCTATGGTTTCTTTGATTTTTGTTGAATATTCTAATTGAAAGAGTTTTTCTGATGAGATACCAAAATGAGTTTCATTTTTATGTTTTATTTTTCTGGGATTTTGTTTTCATGATAGAATGCATTTGTGGATGTATTGAAAAAAAAAATTTAAAACAAGGTTGCTATTGGGTTTCTAAAAATTTGTTTAGAAAAATCCTTTACCATATTCTGAAAATTAAAGATCTACATTTTTTGATGAAGACAAAAAGATCCTTGATCAAAAAGAAAAAGGATTTTAAGCAACTTATCTTTCAAATTTATATTTAGGTAAAAACATTTGATATTAAATCAAAATACAGTTTTAAGTACAATATTATGAGAACCTTCTGATAGCATATGCATTAAAATATTTTATGAATACGAAGTATCGTAGTCGAATACAGATTGCAAGTCAGTAGCTATTTTTAAACATTTGTATTCGACTACAGCTTTGTGTATTCGAATACAACTCAACTCAATGGAAAAATCCCGTACTTGTATTCGACTACAAGATGTTGTAGTCGACTACAAGGTTCAAATTTCAAATACAAACAGAACGTTATAGATGTGTATTCGAATACACCTAGACTGTATTCGAATACAACTTCGAAACAATGCAACTTTTTAGTTTTGAAACATTGCACAAGTTCATCAAAACGTTTGGGAATCATTGCCATTGATCTGAAGTATTATCTTGGAATATAAATACTTCAAAACTTCAGTTTTAAACCAATCAATCCTACCACGAACTTTGAACAACTTTCTGAAATATTTTATGATCTTTTCAAAGTTATATTTTCATACTTCAAGTACATGCTCTACATTTTCATATCATTGAGAAAGGTTCTCTATTGTACTTGAAAGTATATTGGATTGATATCCTTGCACAAACTATTATATTCTGTTGTTCTTAATTAAGAACATTGTTGTAAAAATCATTAAAGTTATTGTTTGAAGAAAGTGGTGTATTTTCTTCAAGTGTTGTAAACTAAGATAGTGGTGTGCTATCTTAGGCAGAGTGTTAGGAATTTGTAATTGAAGTCTTAGGGTTAGACTTGTACTTATTCTAACAGATATTGGAAAATCTCTTGTGGGGTGCAAGAGGACTGAATGTACCCTTGGTTGTAAGGGGAACCAGGATAAATTTCTGTGTGTTTTTACCTTCTGTCATTTACAGTTTTCATTTACTAACACAGCAAGATTAAACAAACTTTAAATAGTCACTTAAACATTCTCTAAAACTCTAAAAACAGAAAAATTGTCCAACACCTAATTCACCCCCCTCTTAGGTGTAACTCTGTTCTTACATATTCTTTTCTGATTTCAACCCTTTTTATTATTTTTTAATAGATTTTTTTGTCTCAATTTATAGATTGAAATGATGAATCTGTGCTCATGAGATAAAATTGAGTTATGGTATTTTATTTTTGTGTAGCATACATCAAACAAACTTAAATAATTAAGGAAAAATGTGACACATCTTTTTGATTGAGTTCACAAATGGTGAAGATGATAACTTATTAGGGTAAGAAAAAGAGAAAAGAAAAAAAAAAGTAGGAGACGGCGGCTAATTGCAGCAAGAGATAGGGGAGACATACAAGAAGCAACAAGATGCCAATAAAGAGAGGCGTACATCAAAGAAAAGTAGAAAAATATAGAGTACTTTTTCATGTTTTTTTGTTTGTTTATATTTCTTTTTATTTTTGTGTAATGTAATGGAAACACCTATGTAAATATGAACTCAAAATTGAGTCAGATTTGTAAAATGATGATTTTTTAGATGTTCTAATAATACTTGCAAAACATATTATTACTTATTATTATTATTTTAAAATTATTTTTAGTTGGCCTGACAAAATTGGGGTACGGCATAATGAAACTAGCAGGTCAAGAAATCAAAACAATTTTCTTCGATTGATAAAACTTTTGCCAGCTTACAATGATGAAGTTCTGAAAGTTGTGGTGGAAAATGCTCCATAAATTTCAAGTATTTTTCACATCAAATTGAAAAAGAGCTCTTGTGTATTCTTTCTAGTAGAGTGAGAAAACATATATTTTAAAAAATTGGTGATTTCAAATTTTGCATCGTTGTAGATGAAGCTCGTGATGTATCAAAAAAGGAACAAATGTCTCTCGTGGTAAGATTTGTTGACAAAGTTGGTTTAATACAAGATTGATTATTTGTTGGGGCACATGTTTAAGAACTACAATTTTAACTATGAAAGAAGAAGTATGTGATATACTTTCTCGACATAATTTTGATGTTTCTAACATACATGGTCAAGGGTTTGATGGTCCTAGTAATATGAGAGGAGAATGGAATATATTACAAGCACTTTTTATGAATGATTGTCTTTTTGCATACTATGGCCATTGTTTTGCTCATCGATTGTAACTTGCCTTGGTTACTGCATCAAGAGAAGTTGTTCCAATTCATAAATTCTTTGAGAAATTGACTTTTGTTGTCAATATTGTTTGTTCTTCTATTAAGCGTCACGATGAGTTACAAGCTCCTCAATTAGAGGAAATTGCATATTTGCTACAAATGGATGAGATTACAACTGGTAAATGTGAAAATCAAATTGGTACTTTGAAATGAGCCGGGGATACTCGTTAAGGATCAAATTTCTCCTCTATTTGTAGCTTGATAAATATGTACGAGGCAATTTGTAGTGTTTTCAAAAAGAAAATTACAAATGAAAGAACACATTATTCTACACGTGAGGATGTTGATAGTGCTTATAATTATTTGAAGGCATTTGATTTTATATTTATTTTGCATTTGATGAAAGACATTATGGGGATAACTGATATGTTTTGTCAAGTCTCACAACAACAATCTTATGATGTAGTTAATGTCATGTATTTGGTTGAAACAACAAAGTCTCTTATTCAAGCTTTGAGAGAAGATGGTTGAGATGCATTATTTACTGAAGTGAAGACTTTTTGTGAAAAATATGATATTGAGATTCTTGAATTGACGATGTTCATTCAACAACAAGATTTGGATGCTCTTGTCTTCAACAATGTCAGGTTACAATATAGCATTATTTTAGAGTTGAAATATTTGTTACTGTCATTGACCAACAATTACAAGAGTTGAATAATAGATTTAACAAGTAAGCAATGGATTTGTTAACTCTAAGTTGTGTTTTGACTCATAAGAACAATTATACAGCTTTTAAATTTGCAAGAGAATATTATTTTGAAATTCCAACATTTCTTGGTTGATACTCATCAAGATTTAAATTTAAAGAATGTATCAACTATCCAAGAATTGTGCTCATGTTTGGTTGCAAATGAAAAAGTGCAAATTTTCTACTTGATTGATCGACTACTGCATCTTATCGTGACTCTTCCGGTTTCTACTAGCACAATCGAAAGATCTTTTTCAACAATGAAAATTATTAAGTCTAGGTTAAGAAACAAGATGGAAATTAACTTTTTGGCAGATAACATGACATTTTATATTAAAAGGAAAATTATTGCAAGTATCAATTTTGAGTCTATTATTAATGATTTCAAATTGATTAAAGAGCGTAGAGCATTACTTTATGGTATTTTTAAGTCATGCAGTTAAATTATTCGATAATTCACTTTGTGTTTATTACAATTTAACTTTTTGTTGTATAATATTATTTGCATATTTGATTTATACGTTATAATTTTATGTTTGCCACTCCAAACTTTTTAATCAAGCTCCACCACTAAGCACACGTATGAGAATACAACACATATCCATGCAAGAAAATATATGAAAAGGTGTCCTCACCTTTTCGAGAATTGTTCTTAAAAGTTTTAAGTATTGTCTTTTCTCCGACAAGTTCTACACCTTCACATATTAAAGTATCACTCATTTAGTGTTGACAGTTGTATATTCTTAACTCCTAATCCAATAAGGTTTGAATTTTCAATATAAGATTTATAAAAAATCTTTTTAAGAAAATAGTACAATTAATTTATTATTATTATTATTATTATTATTATTTAATTTGAGGCGTGCACTTCTTTAACAACTTCGAAAAACAATCTATCAATTTGATTCAAGAATAATCTTTTGAACTTTGTTAGAGATGCGATCATTTAAACGATAATTGTTTTTCCTCTTCAAAGAGATTGCTTCATGAGGATGCAATCATTTATAGGTTTTTTTTTTTAATAAATGAAAAAGATAATAAATTAATACATGAAATATAATACAAATAAACTAAATTATACTAATAAATCTAAAAAATACATCAAATTTTAATTAACCATGTCCACCATAATGTATCTCAGTCCCACATCTACGATGTCGTTAAACTTGTCTAACTTTTTGAACGACTTGATGTTTTTTCAGTTGATCCTCATTTTGATCATGTTCCTCGTCGTAGTTTCCAATTATTGAAGGATTTGTGTATGGATTAAATCTACTATCATCTATCTTCATATAATTTTGAGTTTAAGGGTTATACATAGAATCAAAAATAGCATAAGACGATTCAGGAGTTGGGCAATCAGGTCCAAACAAATTATAAAAAAATTTACAAACTACTTTATTTGTTTCTTTTAAAGTGTCTTCATTTTAAAAAGTTTATTGTTTTTATTTACTTGTCATTTTCAAAATTTAAGGTTATATTAATTATTGCATTGTCAAAGTTATCTCTAAGTATTAATTATAGATAGATACATTTGTAAATTGAGATCATAAATCATTAAGAATATAGTAGGAAAACAAAAGATAACTTTATCAAAAATAAAAATATTTATTGATTTATTGACATGTGTAAAAAAATTTAAGACGATGTTGACACCTAATTTTGTCCGCTTTAGACGTTTTATAAAATATAATAATAATAAAAATATAAAAAATGAGAAAAACATAATAAATAAAAATAAATAATTAGACTATAAACATTAGACGATCATTCTCGTTCTTGTTTGATGCTAATTTCATTTCAGACGTTTCACTCTTTTCTAAAACATAAAAATAAATACATAATTGAATAAAAAGAAGCAAAAAATAAATGGATTGATGGTAATAAAAATCAGTATAATGGTGATCAATTGAAGGAATTAGGTACCGTAAAGCTTAATTATAATTTTAAATCCACTAAGGAATTAGGGGTTATTTTGGAATTAAAGGTTCTATCACTAAGACATTAGGGCAGAAATACTAAAGAGAATTCGGTAATAATTCAATAAAGGAATTCAGTAATTAGGATCAAATTAGAAACCAAGGTTGGACTCAAGGTGAAACTCATCCCTGACATTTTTCTCATTATAAAAGTTCAATTTCATTACTATTGTCATTTTAAATATTACTTAAATCAATTCGGAAACATTTTGTTCAATTTCAGTAATTAAAGATAATTCGATAGTAAAACGCAATCCTCAAGTTCGACACTCGGTACTACCGTTTTAATTATTACTTGCAACGATTCAGTACACTTGATGACGGTAGAGTATCGATTTTCTAGCAAAACCTATTTAGCAGTAGAGTATCGATTTTCTTATCCTTATCTAATTTTATTTTTTTTAGTTTCTTTGTATTGCATTCTTTAAAAATGTAACTTAGTTTTGTTTTTGTCGTTTCTGCAAAAATAAACTCATATGTTAAGCTTTTATTTTCCTTAAGTTGTCTGTTCTTAAAATTGTTTTGCAATACATACTAAAAATACTATAAATAATTGATACTTATAAATCAATCACCAAGTAAAACAAACTTCACTTATTGTAATATAACACAAATCTCGTATCATGGTTTATCAAATAACTCAGAAAACCATATCAATAAATAACTTTTTTTCTTCTTCTTAGGATTAAAATTAATAGTCGCTGCCGCCGGATGAAATTCATCCTCGCTCGCTGCGCCACATCACTCACACCCAACAAATTTTTTAACATGACTAAATTCTTGTAATGTGATACATATTTTGTTTTGTCATCGCGTCCATCTGTTTCGTTCACATATCATTGCGTTACTCTTGTTTTTTAACAAGAACTAATTTTTCTTAACTTTAAAACCAAATACAAAATTAAAAGAAATCTCACCTCTTTTTTTCGTCATTAATATTATTATTACTTTTTTTTATACGCATATAATAATAATTATAATAAAAATTGAGCAATAATAAAATCGGTAACACATTAGTATTTTTTACTCAAAAACTACTCGTCCTATTGCACTTGGGAATACGTAGACGTAAGGTCCCTCCCTTGTCAAACCAGATTAATAAAAATATGTTTTTTCTTCTTTTATTAATCTAAATAATTTATTTTTCTTTTTTTTAATCTTTTAGGAGATAAAATAAATAAATAATTTGTATACAATTAATTATAGGGTTATAGGGTAACCGTTTTAATGGACGATGTACAGTAATATTACTTCCCTGATCTAATTTTTTCTTTTAAAAAATAAAATTAGTGGCGACTTGACGCAACATATGATAATTAAAAGGAACGTATGGATGAAGTTATATACTCAATTAGTGATTGATGAGGTATACATTAAAAATAGATTAACAATACTAAAAAAATAAAATCTAAAGTTATTTTAGGCAACAAATAGAAAAAATAGTTATAAATAATTAAATAAATAAATAATTTGTATACAATTAATTATAGGGTAACCGTTTTAATGGACGATGTAGGGAAATATTACTTCCCTAGTTGTAATCGACACCCGAATCTATTTTTTGGTTCAAGAACTTTAACTTTATTTTAGGTTTTATCTAATTTTTTCTTTTAAAAAATAAAATTAGTGGCGACTCCTTTTTCGCGGACAAACCGCAACATGATAATTAAAAGTAACGTATGGATGAAGTTATATACTGAATTGGTGATTGATGAAATATAATTAAGTATACATTAAAAATAGATTAACAATACTAAAAATAAAATCTAAAGTTATTTTAGGCAACAAATAAAAAAAATAGTTATACTAAATAAATTGTGTCGTCTCCGTGTTGTATGATTGTTTTAGGAAATATATCTATCTGGCCTTTTAGCTAAATATAGTCTCATTTGACCTAATCAACATCTAATTTGCGTAAACATATTTTCTTTCTGTATAAATAACTATCAACTCTCCAAGTTAACACACAGGAACACATTATTCATATCATGTAAACAAAAAAATAATAAAGGCACTCTTCGAACGACATTGAAGAAGGATTCCAATTGTTTCTACGACCTGGTTTCCCTTCTTCATTTAATTTTAATTGTTGTTCACTAATTTTATAATATACTTACAAAATAGGAATACCTTAATTGACTTAATATTATGGCCGAGAAAGATGCAAATAGGGGAAGGAGAATTGCCATAATTAGTGTATCTACCTTGTTATTGGTGGCTATGGTTGTTGCTGTAACCGTTGGCACATATCACAATCAAAATGGTTATGATGATGATATAGAAGACACAAAAAAGAACCATGTTGCTTCCACAATGAAAGCAGTTCAAACAATTTGTCATCCCACTGATTACAAGAAGGAATGTGAGGAAACCCTCATAGCAGAGGCAGAAGCTGACAATGTCACTGATCCAAAAGAACTTATTAAAATAGCATTTAATGTTATCATCAAGAGAATTGGTGATAAAATTAAGGAAACCGATCTCTTGCACGAGATTGAGAAAGATCCTAGATCCAAGGATGCACTTGATACATGCAAACAACTTATGGATCTTTCAATTGTAGAATTCACAAGGTCACTTGATGGAATTGGTGAGTTTGATCTACAAGATGTTGACAAAATCCTCATGAATTTGAAGGTTTGGCTTAATGGTGCTGTTACATACATGGATACATGTTTGGATGGGTTTGAGAACACTACTAGCGAAGCTGGTACAAAAATGAAAGAGTTATTAACATCAAGCATGCACATGAGTAGCAATGCTCTTGCCATTATTTCAGATTTTGCTGACACATTCTCTGATTGGAATGCCACAAAAATTTTTGGACGCCGCCTTCTTCATAATTTTGAGACTCCTTCTTGGGTTGATCATCACGAACTCCATAATGCTAAGACAAATATATTCAAACGTCAGGTCAATGTTACTGTCGCCTTAGATGGCAGTGGTGATTTTAAGAGCATCAATGAGGCATTGATGCAGGTTCCTGAGAAGAGCAAAAAACCATTTGTGATCTACATTAAGGAAGGTGTTTACCAAGAGTATGTTGAAGTTACCAAACATATGACGCACGTTGTATTTGTTGGTGATGGTGGCAAAAAGACAATAATCACTGGCAACAAAAACTTTATTGATGGTATTAACACCTATAGAACCGCCACTGTTGGTATGTCTATTTTCATACATATTCTTACTAACTTTCTTGTCTTTTAATTTCCTTCCAATTTTTAATGTTGATAATCTTAAGTTAGTTAATTATTGTACGGTAATAAAAAAAATAGTGCTTTATAGAGATTTTGATATATGAATTATAAATTAATGAGTAGATTATGCATATGTTGCAGCTATTCAAGGAGATCACTTTGTGGCCATTAACATAGGCTTTGAGAACTCAGCTGGCCCACATAAACATCAAGCAGTGGCACTGAGGGTTCAAGGAGACAAGACAATCTTCTTCAATTGCTCAATGGATGGATATCAAGACACACTTTATGTACACACCATGCGTCAATTCTACCGCGATTGTACCATTTCAGGTACCATTGACTTTGTCTTTGGTAATGCATTAGTCGTTTTCCAAAACTGCAAATTTGTGGTCAGAAAGCCAATGTCAAATCAACAATGCATTGTGACCGCACAAGGAAGGAAGGAAAGATTCCAACCATCAGCAATAGTCATCCAAGGAGGTTCCATTGTGGCTGATCCTGAGTTCTACCCAGTGAGGTTTGACAACAAGGCCTACCTCGCCCGTCCTTGGAAGAACTTTTCTAGGACTATCATAATGGACACTTTCATCGATGATTTGATTCATACTGATGGTTATTTGCCATGGCAAACAATTGAGGGGCCTTCTGGCATGGACACTTGCTTCTATGCTGAGTACCATAACTTTGGCCCTGGTTCAGACAAAACAAAGCGTGTAAATTGGGCTGGTATTTGGAACCTCAATGCAAAGGCTGCACATTGGTTTGCACCATCCAAGTTCTTCCACGGTGGTGATTGGATTGAGGCAACTGGAGTTCCTTTCTTTTCTGGCATTCCTAATCACCATAGACACAAAAAGACGTTGCTTAAATGGTGATCTTGATGATGTGTTCTTACAAAGAGTTCATATAAATTAGTCACTAATTAATTAATATTAATACTTTTGTTGATTTATGGTGTCATTTTGACATACCACCCTTTAAAATCCAAAAGGGTTGTGTCAGAATTTTGTCATTTTGACATACCACCCTTTGAAATACATATGAAAAAAAAAACTGAAGTACCTCATTGATGTAGCTTATTTAAAGTAATTTTTTTTGTCAATTAAACTATTTTTTTAAACTCTGTAAAATAGCTTTGCAAAAGGCTTCGGTCAGATTTTTTAGGCAACCTCCAATAAGATCTTACCACCAATTTATATATGCAGAAAAATTTTACGAACTAATTTATTTGTTCTAGTGTCTTTATATTAAAAAGTTTACTAATTATTTGTCATTTTCAAACCAGTTAGCTATTTGGTTAATTACAATTTGTTGACGTTAATGACAAGGTACAAATTAAGTTAAGAGACCACGATAGTTATTATGCCTATATTTTACTATGTATTTATAATATTGATTATTCATCAATATTTAATAACAATAATTTTGTAAAAATAGTATTATCTCTCTTTCATTTATATATTTTTTTAATATATATGAAATGATCAAATGACTCGATAAATTTATGACTTAGGGAGTAATATATTTTTTTCTATCTTTCCTTAAGCTTAAATACACTTTTTGTCTTCTTATTTTGTATAAAATGAATTTTTAGATTCTTCATTTCTAAAAAATTTTTTTGTCCCTCTATTAATTAATTATTGAGATTTTTTTGTCCCTACTATTTTTGTGATGTGACACTCTCATTAATTTGTTTTTGTTATTAATTATTTAAATATATTAAAATAAATTAATTTTGTTTATATATATATATTAAAATATTTTAAACTAAAATTTTTAAAATTTATTTATCTTATTTAATTTTTTAATAACTTAAAATGTTAAAATATTTATATAAAATAGTTAAAATTTTATTTTAAATATTTAATACTATATTTCATATTTAGATTTATTACATTTTTAATATC
>JBBPBO010000005.1:80534237-80545570 GCA_037974295.1 Cicer cuneatum
TAAAATAAATTGATTTTTAATATATAAATAAATTTAATAACAAACATAAGTAAATGAGAATGTCGTATTATAAAAAATTGTAAATTACAAAAATATCTCAATAATTAGTAATAGGGCACTAAAAAATTGATTTTAAAAATAATGAGATTAAAAATTTATTTTAGACAAAATAAAGAAATCAAATTTATATTTTAGTCTTTTCATTCATTTGAAGCCGGAGCAACAATTGCATAGTCATAAATAAATAAATATATATATATATATATATATATATATATATATATATATATATATATATAAAAGATAATAAGATACACACAAATGAAAAAAAATGAAGAGATGAGAAAATAATAATAATAATAATAATAAATATTATTATTAAAAATCAAATAAAATATAATGAATTATAATGAAGTTGAGCTGAGCTCCAAGTGAAAGCTCAGATTATAGTTTCTTATGGACACCATATTCATGTAATCATTTCACATTTATATAAAAACTTAATCATAAATGATTTTTATAATTAATTTATATAAATATATTTAATTTTAGAAAATAGTTAAAAATCGGTAATATACATAATCGGTTTTGTAATCAATATTTTTTACAATTTTTGTTTGAAAAAAAATACAATACATATTGATATTTTTTTCTTATAAACAATTTATTTAAAAAAAAATCGAATTGTTTATTAAAAAAATAAATAACCATAATCAAAATATATGGATCGATTAAAAATCATAGTTTAAATATATTTGTATTTTTATATAAAAGAAATTTAATTTTTTGAAACTAATTTGAAAGCCGATTGTTTTGTCCAACCTAAATTGTGATTGATTTTCCAACTATATATATTTTATTTCTAAAAACATAAACTAGATATAGAGAAGTGTTTTTCAAAAATTGTTTTAACATCCCTCTTTTATACATGATACGTGAATTTCACTCATTAGTCATTTCAGAGAATTAAATGATCGGTCACATGCCAGAGTGGCAGGAAGCCATAGTAGCATAGCAACTAGCCAATAGTACTACTACTATGAAAAAGCATTGGATTCCATCATCTCTCTTCTTTTTATGGCGAAATAGTGACACTATCATAACCTGAAAATTTTGACTTTCATACCTATTAAAACTGTCAGTGCAAATTAAACAAACAAATTTAGTGGTGGTGGACTCCTCGATCCATGATTTTGACTGTTGGCCCAACCCAAAAGTGGTTCTTTTTTAGTTTTGACGGAGAATCACATCATAGAGCATCACAATTTGGGTCTTTAAACGAGTTTTGTATGTACGATTCGTTTATATTATATATTTTTTTATTACAATGTTTAATAAACATGTGAATAGATAAATTAATTTTTGAAATTATAAATAACGATTAAATTGTTTTTAAATTTTATAGAATTTAATAAATATACATATTTGATATTATAAAATATCATATCAATTAAAATAGTTGTTATGTAATTTTTTGTTATTAGATATTTTGATATGGCACTCTAATTAATTATATAGTTTATCTATATTAACTCTATATCAATTTCGTCTTGTTAAAGATAAATTTTTCAATGAAATTTTTTCATCTTATAAACAAATTTATGAATAATTATAGACAAAATATTTCATAGAAAATTTAAATTTTGTAGTAAAATTAATCAACATTATAATGACATTTGTATAAAATCAATGAAAAAATAACAACTATTCAATTAACATAAAACATTATAATTTCTAATATTAAAAATTTAAATATTAATTATTTTGATTATTATTTTATAATTTCAATAATATATTTTTCAATTCACAAAATTTAATGGTTAATTTGATTAACATTACAATTTAAAGAACCAAATTATCTGATTATTCTTTAATAACACCCAATTTCTTCGACACAACTCTTAAAAAATAGTGAATAGATCACAGTAGTAAATCAATATCGGTACACTTCAAGAACACTAATTTGTTTATGTACAATTTATTGTGTAAGCCACATAAGAAATGAAGAACGAGAATGCTTCCATAGCCACCTACCTGTCTCCATATGCATCCAGATTAAAATATAAATTAAAATTGTAATTAAAAAAAAACTAAAAATTGACAATAATTATTTATAAATTTATCTTTTATTAAATTTATTATTACTAACAATGTTTTTTCAATGTAAATTGCTAAACAATTTACAATAAAATTCATCATTAGTTTTATTTAAGATTATGTCTTAACATTTTTTATTTCTAAAAATGTATTATATAAAGTTACCGTAGAAATTGAAAGTGTTAAAATATATAAATTTATTAAATATAACAATTAAGTGATAATATTTTTTACTTTCACGTTTCCCTTAATTTTTTACTAATGATTTATATGGAATAATTAAATATATAAATTTGGGATAGCTAAACATAACACTATACTTGCCTATTCTAAAAAATAATATATTTTTTAGAGAAAACAAAACTACCTCGTTGTATTGAGAGGTTTTGCCCTTGCATATTTGACCCAAAAATTTAAGTTTTTTTTTATATATTTTTTTATTTTGTTTGGTGTTTTATTTTTTTTAACATTTAAATTGTTTAATTTATGTGCACATTATTATCATTTTTAACACATTATGTTAAAAAACTTGACACATGATCATTACAAATCTAACATATATTAATTGGTGATCACGTGGCAAAATTTAAACTTATTTTCAGTGATTTTTTTTTTATTATCCATTCTAACTGTTCCCAAATGCCCTTTTAATTGCTTGATATCATTTCTCAATTCTAGCATAAGTGTAACACCGTAAAAAATTATAAGTGTTGATGAGAAATCCAAAAAAAGAGATAAATTATAATAAAAGCAAAAATTGTATAGAAGTATAGAATTGATGTCAAATACTGTGTTAACAAAATATTTCTCTTTCTCATCGTAATTTCAAGCATGATTGGAGATCAAATTGCTCAAAAGAATGAAATAACAAGCCTTTAATGAAACTTGGAAGTCCTTAAGCATATTTATATTGTGTACATCGCAAAAATATTGTGTTTTTATTTTTTTTACAATATATATTTGTTTTATCTTGATAACAAATTTTTGAAGTGAATTATTATCACAAAGTGTTAACTAATGAAAATATATTTTTAAAAATAATAAAAATAGTTTTGATATTTTTATTGTTACAGAATTAGTAAAAATAGTATTATTTTTTTTAAATCGTTAAAGTTAACAATTAATAATTTTTTTTTAAAATCATACCATTCGATCTAATCGGAAATCGAGCTAGATATCTGATGAGACAGCTCTAAAAAATTGGTGATCAGTGAAAACCGAAAATGAACCATGAATATCAGAACAAATCGGTGTTATCCAATTAGTTCACGAAACAAGGGACGATTTTAAAAAATGAAATCAAGTTTTTAAATTATTTTTTTATTCAAAAAATAGTTTTAAGACAAAAATAGATTCTCCAACTTTCATAGTTGGTGACTTTAGTATATTTTAGAGGAAAATTGATGAATAAAATAAATTAATAAAAATTATTTGATTGAGAGACAAAGTTTGATGGGAACAAAGTCACAAAAGGCACCAAAGTAAAAAACCAAATGAACTACTAAGAAAAATCAAAAGAGAAAAGAATTTCATGCTTCTCGTGATCCTTTATATTAGGAGTATGTGGCTGCTTCTCAGGGATCTCAGCATTCTACAAGGCAACCATGTCAAAAATCTAGAACACAACCATCTTAAGGATATGCAAAGCAAGCATCTAAGAAGCATTTTCCTACTTTTATTCATAAATATATTGATGACATAGTAGATGTTCTGCCTAATGGAAATTGTGGTTATCGTGCAATTGCAACATTATTAGGTTGAAGTGAAGAATCTCTGCATTTTGTTATGACACATTTGAGAAAATAGATCAATCTACATCAGGATCTTTATTCTAATGGTTTCTATGGCAGTGTTGAAAAAGTATATAACTCGGCAAAGATATCTAGATTAGGTGCTCAAGAAAAAGAAAAATGGATGACTCTACCAAGGATGGTTACGTGATTGCGATAAGATATAATGTTGATCTGGTGTCATTGTCTCGTAATTTGAACATGATATTATTTCCTTTGAAGGAACCACCATCAAGGAATTCTTCTCATAATTCTTTAATAGCAATTGAAAGTGTAAATGAAGACCATTGGGTTAAGGTAAAATTTATGTTAAAATCCAATACTTTAATAGTAAACAAATGTTTAATATTTTAGTGTGCTAGTAGAATTGAAGTCTAGTTGTCCTTTGCCACTCACCTCATAGAAATGAAGAGACTTTTGTAGTGATGGTGCAAAGACATGAGGAGTTTTTAGACAAGAAAAATTGTGTGATATCCCGTTTTCATCAAAAAGATTTTTGAAAGATTCATTTTCAAATTCTCCTCTGTGATCACTTCTCACAGAGATAATGTTTGTTCCTTTTTCATTTTGAATATTCTTACGAAAATTACGAAATGCTTCAAATGCTTCATCTTTTTGTTACAAATCCATATCTTTTTCCACTAAGGCTTGGAGTTTTGATATGACAAAAAAGGTCAATATGAAGAAGTTAAAGAGGTCGTTTTGTTGAGATGATATTTTTTGAGTAAAAATTACTTTTAACTTGTTTTTCTTTCGCACAAGCTTCACATAATTTGTCTTTCATAAAATTGATTTTTGGAAGACCTTTAGCCAATTCAAGTTTGGATAATTTAGGAATATTGTTTAAGCTTGTATGACCAAATCCATTTATCCTTTTCAATAGACATAAAACATCCATATCTTTTTCCACTAAGATATACTTTCTAAGAGGATGATCCAAAGATATAATTAAGATTAGTAGAAAGTATGTTGAGGATGAGATTGCTTTTCACAGCTTTGATATTTTGTTTGTATGATGTTTCTTGTGATTTTTGAGGATGAGATCATCTGAATTTATAGAAATCATGATGCTTCAACTATGAGGATAAATACAACATATGCGTTGGGGACTTAGATGATTGTCCATGGTATTTGTTTATAATTGCAAATATACTCTTTAGTTGTCCATGTTATAAGAATGTCGGGAGGATGAGTGTTGCATTCTATCATCGAATCTGAGTTGTAAGAGAATGAAATTTTCATTAATTCTGATGTGACTTGTATTTTTTGACTTTTCCATTTTTCAACAATTGTATGCCTTACAAGTTATAGACATCACTTTTTGTACTTTGGTACCTTTACTCATTTTCCCATGTGTGACGATGAATAGAGAACATAAGTTCATCCTATCTTCTGTGTTGTTTATCATCTAACATTTGTACAAGTATTTTTTATCCTTTTTGAGCTAGTTGTCCTTTTTGTTATTCAGATTGTTTTGAATGTTTAGGCTAAAAGTAGCATTATCCTTTCTCAAGAAGACATATTCATGTGTAAAATCTTCATCTAATCAAGAATGTAAATGATATATTTTCTGAAATTGATACATTTAAGAGCACAAGTTAGATGACACATATAATCAGAATCTTTAAAACTTAGTATCATTAAAACATTTGAGAGAGATTTTGTTTCAATATAGCTTGACTCCCCAGTTATCATATAGCACACCCAATGCAGTTGTACCCCATGCATAGTCTCAATAACGCTATAAATTATTGAACAAGCTAATATACTTTGCCTCGACCCGAGTGTGAGTCTTGTCGGCGAAAATAGTGTTTCCACTTAAGTGCCAAAAATATGTTCTTGCAACACACTCAAACCAGTTGGTTTAGTTAGTTTGAATGAGACTTTTGTATAGATCGTGCAACCATTGCAGTCTATATTGAGCACATTAGTTCAAGTTTATCTCAGTAGTTGCTTCTTCCATTGTTGCCCACAGTAGCTCATATGACAATCACAACATTATTAGTATTCATCTTTATTGGTGCATTGAAGAACCTATCGCGGTAAGAAATGTGCAAACGATTCCTGACATTATCTAGTTTGATGGTTATCTCCTCGAATGACATGTGAAACAGACATGTCTCTCTATGCCACAATTCTACAAAGGCTAATATGAGACGAGCGTCAATCATCATCAAATAAGCTGAAGACAAATGCAACAATCTAAATTCTTGAATTCAATGTTGGTACCGCTATTTCAACAAACTTCTTCGGTTTCAAACCGTGCGTGATTAACTTCAACATACCACGATCTAGTGGTCTTACCAGTAATTAAAAAACATAAATAACATAAACAGTATACTAAATTTCAGTACAAAAATGTACTAAATATAATATACTTATTCTTAATTAAAAAAAAAACTTAATTGATTAAAATATATCTCTCCTTCACATAACCTCTAAACCACATGGTGCTTGTTGGACCTATTCTTGAATGTATGCTCCTCAGCTGTCCTCTCCTAAGCTTCCTTATAGTAATTCTGTATAGGCTCTTGAGCATCCTCATCAAGTTTGTGAGACTTAAAACTACACCTATGACGATATGGACAATTAACCCTACTCATCCGTCAATTGCAGCGAGTGGAAATTTTTATACATTATATTATTTATTTATTGAATGGTTCATTGAATTATTCGACCTTAGTTTAACTAATTGAACCATGACTTGGAGTTCTTGCCGGTTCGACCTCCAGTCCAATTTTTAAAACATTCATAATGAGAAGGATTATAGATTAGGCTTTTATAATAGGCCGAGAGACAAAGAATGGAATCAGCCTGAAAGGCTTAACAAGAAATAAAGAAACGAACTAACTAGATTATTTTTTCTTCCACTTCTGAAATACAAGTTTGGATTGATCACGTTTGGATTGATCAACCTGAATGTGTATTTTACACCTCCAGATTGACCAATCTAGCTACATTTCAAGGTTTTTGAGAACATTAGACGTGGGAGAAGTTATTAACTAAAATATCCTAACAAGCAGCCCAAGGACTAACTATATAAACATAAAACTAATACAAACTAACAAGGATACGTCATTTCTGTCAAAAGAAAAAAAAAACAAAGGATAACTTATTGTATTCATTTCTTCATCTTTTATTAATATAATTTCATTTGAGTCTAAATCTCTCTCAAAGTTTCCTTTTCTCTCATGAGGATCCTGGTTTCCTGAGATATTTAACCCAAAAAATTTTGTATTTAAATGGTAATAATTTTTCAAGTTATTAGTTAATGTTATAACAGATCTGATTTATCTGTGAAAAAACAGATTAGATCTCATTTTGTTGTGGATAAAACCAACAATAGCCATATAAGGGTACCAAAACAAATAAAAATGCTACAAAAATAATGTAAGTACATGCTCAAAGCTTTTTCCTATAAACTTAATATGGTGCCAAATATACATTTTTGAGCATGTTGAATCCCAAAACTATGCACGAAGCATCACTCCATAAAACTCATGTACGCACTTTTGCAACCATCAATATGTAACATATATTGAGGTTCTCTTAACTAGCAAAATCTAGCTCCAATCAACTAGTGATAGTTGAAATATATTTAAAGGGAAAACAGAGATAACATTAGAAACAATATTTACAGTGTGTTTCCTCTATATTATATCCTTCAAGTCCTGCATGATGAGCATAATCAGCACAGAAGCCATTTAATATTATATTGTCAACGGATAAAAATTAGGTCATATTGCGGACCCATATTGCCTACAGCCCATAGATTCCCCACATTCACACAGGCAGCAGATCGGTGATTATTCGATTGAGATTGAACGATCTACATTCAAGTTTGATTTTTTTAATTATAAAATTAAAATTAAAATCTACGTTTTTTTTACTAGTTAATCTCGATCGAACAACCTCCAGTGCCTCGACTGTGCGAATGCGGGATTCTCTGACCATAACGAATCCAAATTCACTCTTTTAGCCAATTTTTAATGAGAAACATGAGCAATTGGACCTAAACAATTTGAGCTACACTTTATCCACTGTCAAATAGCAAAAATGAACACAGGTCGAAAAGCTTACAAGTATACATTAAGAACCGGGTAGTCTTGGTGTCATTTTCAGCCTGAAGTGTCGATACAAAATGAGCCATAAAGAGTGTTAATGAGGGCAGGACAGGAAAAACGCCACAGCGATACACACAACATAAGCTATAATCTGCATTTGGATCAGACCTGTAGATGTTGAACCGCCAGATCGTTGTTTTGATAAGTACATCATAGTTTTGTTCACAAGAGGAAGTTGTGCCCCATCTTTCCGTGCTCCCAACAGTTTTTGGCTGCTCAAGGCCACACAGACATGCACATGTTAATGTTATAACTAACTAAAAAGGAATGCAAAGTCTTCACCTAATAAAGATGTTAATGTCCCCAAAAAAGTATGTTATGTGATTTGTGTGAGGGATGTCGGCCATTACAACAAAAAACACCAAGGAAAATCCAAACATCACAATCAAAAGCAAGTCTTGAAACTTGGTGGAAAAAACCTCACATATAAGAAAAGTTTAAAGAATATATGCATATTTTTAAAGCATATACTCCCTCTATCCTATTAGGAGTGTTATATTAATTAAAAAAATTGTTATGAACATGTGATTCTCACTTTTTAATAATTATTAGTATTATTATTAAGAGTAAATAGTCTTTTTGGTCCCTACATGTGTGAGGCGGTGTCACTATAATCTTTAAACGTAGCAAAACTTAGAAATCATCCCTGAATATGTGTTTTGTTAGTAATTTTAAGGACCAAACTAACAAGCCACATTTGAGGAATAAAGTGATTAGTAAAAGACATTTGAAGATGTTTTTGTAATTTAGATACATTAATGGACTATAGTGACACCACCTAACATATTCAAGGACACAAATGGTTGTTTACTCTATTATTCAATTGTATACTCTACTTAATATCACGTGCATCATTCCTAAATCATTATGATCTGCTTTAAATTTATTATAATGTTAAAGACATCAATACTTTTAAATTTATTATAATGTTAAAGACATCAATACTTAATAGCGGGAATCATAAGGTGGTTTGAGGAGTTGAAGTGACAAGGAGATCACAAGTTTAACTCTTCCCTCTAACAAAATAAACAACTAATTACTAACATTGACTATTTAAAAAAAAAATCAATACTTAATATCAGTAATTTAGTAAAATTTCAACGCTTTTTAGGCATATTAATCAAGTAACTCACTTTTCACCCATAAAAAACAATCCAGTAACTCACTACTAATGGCCATACAACTCATTAAAATATATTAGGCATCTTAATCCAGTAATCTCCATTTGACCATTTATACACGAAGGTCTGATCAGATAGTTTCAATGACTAGTTAATCAAATAATCATAATCAATATTGCTACTGGCACCGTTTAAGTCATTTTGGACTATAGTTTTACTCATAACCATTTTGATGATTTCATTCAATATTGATTGATACTTGCACTGTTTTATAAAAGATACTTTTACTAATATTACCATTTTGATAATAATGAAATGAAATTTCCCATAGCAAGAAAGGGAAAAATATAAAAAATTAAATTAAAAATAATAATTCAAAAGTATCACGTCTATGCCTTACTTAACCCCACTCCAAAAAGACAAGAGGATTTGCCCCATCATCCACTTGGCTAGAGCTTCCATACCAATCATGCACTCTAATTAAAAGACGGATTTGCCCTTGCTTGAACAAGAGCCCATGCATATCATACCAAAAGCTAAAAAGACTAGAGTTTCGATTTTCGAAATTTATAATGAAAGAGTAAGTAGTAATTGTTGTACCTTGTATAAGGTAAGGGGCAAAACATGATCAAATAGTTAGCGGAGGCACACGTGTAGGTGCTGGTCTTGTCATCATACGCGTAGCTATATGCGCGTGGGCAAGCATGCTTAAAAAACTGCGAATAAACAGATGGAGCACACGTGTCAGGCGTAGAGTACGCCTCACTGCAACAATAACGAGGATCCCCAAAAGCCTCACACGCGCTTCTGCACGCAACGCTGCCACCACTCCCATTACCACGCGCCACCTTAAGATCCGCCGGACAACCGCCGTTAAGATCGACAAGACAACCGGTGGCGCTGCACCCACCTCTCGTCCCTCCTTTGGCCACGATCAACATCGGAAGATTATAACCGTCGACCAAACTCACGTCGTAGAAGTCCAACCCATCAGCTCCGTTCAGAGTGAACTCCGCCAATGTGGCCGGAGGTTTAGCTCCACCGACGCACTGTACTTTGCCGGAACCACAGTCAGCGGTTACGCATGAGAATTTTCCGTCGGAGTCTTGACCGCATAGTGTCCGCGCCCATATCCTACCCGACCAAGATTTAGGGATGTTTATAGTCCTTGATTTTCCGCTCTTGAGGGCGAATCCGGTGGTGGGTAACGTCGGTGAGGTGGCGCCGGAGAGTAATCCCGGCCATATCGTGTAACGGCACTTGTTCACAATCTTGAACGATGCTGAGTGTACATCTGAAAAGAGTTGAAGGACCAAATTGAAAAGCGAAATTAAAATTAAGGGACTAAAGTGCAAGCAAAGTTTATAACTAAAAAAAGAATGAAAATTGAGAATTTGTTTGGTTTACCTGAGAGAAAAGAAAATGCAAGGAAATTGAGAATAATGAGAAAGAGAAGAACGCGAGCCATGTGGAGAAGGAGGGATTAACTAAAGAACAAAACTTTGAAGAAAGATTGAGTCAGAAAACACTAAATAACTTCACTTTCTATTGAAGCTTAGCGAGTGGTGCGTGTTTGTGTTGTGTGACCTTCTTCTTTTGCTTTTCTTTTCCAGACCCTTCTTTTTTGTTTCTTTCTTTATGTTCTCAACACACCTCACTCACTTATTCACTGTTTCGTTTGCTGCTCCAATAAATAATATACTTTACTATAAAATTTGTTATGGTTAAACAATTTTATTTCTTAAATTTGTAAAATTGTAACTAAATCTATTAAATTAAGAGTTTAATTGTTACATTATCCATACAAAAAGTTTTACATAGTGAAATAACTTGTTAGTTGTTACAGTTAGTAAAAAAATTACTTTGCTACAGCTTTTTTTTAAAATGATTTAATAAATTTTTTTTAACTACTCATTTTTTTAACTAGTTTTTTTTATTGTAAACGATGATCAAAAAATAATTTATATTTTTTTTAAATTTTTAAAAAATAATTTATAAATTATTAAATATCAAAATTATTTTTTTATATTCTTTCTGATTTTATTTTTAAGAAAAATTTTGGAGAATTTTTTGTCATATATATAAAAAAATATTATAACTTTAAAGTATATTTATTGTTTAAATAACTTTTTACTCTTATTTGTGTTGTTTATCTTTTTAATATTATTAGTGGATATTTAATATCTCATACTTTTCAATAT
>JBBPBO010000005.1:80545888-80597467 GCA_037974295.1 Cicer cuneatum
TTATTTTGATGAAATAAAATTATTAATAATAATATGCATATCTTTGATTCCCACTTATCCACCTAAAGAAAAGTAAAAAGAAAACAAGGTTAAAAAAACTTTAATAAATTTAGGGAATGATAAATCAATATTATCATCATCAATTAAAATGATATTCCCATTCATTCAATAGTACATATTAGAATAATCTAATTTAGTTTGTTCAAATAGAGAAATATTTTTTTAAGTATGTTTATTGTTAATTTGTTAGTATATATTAAAAGTCATAATCGAACTCAAGATCAATTTACCACTTTATTTCTTTATTTTTCTAATTCAATCATCAAACAAATTTTATATGTCTTATTCTAAAATGATACTTGAATTTACAAAATCTTAATTAAATGTGTTTCTCATATTTTATATTTACATAGACTAATGATATAAAATTGATAATGCTGAGGGTCCATTTGCTACTAAATAAATAACGTTGTTTTTGTATTTAATAACATATCAAATTTATAAATGAACTTTTAGTATGTTGCAATTGTATAGATTATTCGTTAATATTAATAGGATGGAGTGGAGGACTATGTTATTACAACCTTTTAGTGATTAAATTGGGTATGTAATATTTTTTTTAAACCAAAAAAGATGTATTAGGGTTTTTTCTTTATTTTTTTATCCATTGGACAGAGGTAATTTAGAGTTATATTTTGTACCAAATCATTCATCTAAATTATTTTTTTTATTTTATTTAAATAATTTTTTTTTACACCGATATAATTTTTCTTTCACATGTTTCTATAACTATTATATGAGTGCAACATTAAATTTAAAAATATTATAGTAATAGTTTTTTTTATAAATTATATTCTCTATTTATCCTTCACTATATAAAATAATATAGTGTGTTTAAAAGTTACTATTCATATGAATATTATACTATTTATTTATATTTATTCATGCTATAAAAAGTGATTTTTAAAAAAATATTGTGTGCAAATAGGCCAGCCTATTCGGCCACAGTCTAGTGGGCCATCCCCTAGTCAAGCTCCCAAGCTCCATCCGAAAAACCCTTCATTTTTGCAAGTTTGACATATCTGATTTAAAAAGCATGGGTCTCCATGGTGGTAAATCGATAACAACAGTAGATAAAGAGAGCGAGTAAGGAAGGAAACCACAATTCTATGGATACACCAGACTCAATATCATCTCAACCCATCACTCTCACCTCAGCCTTATCCCTTCCCAGATCATATAAAAAGACTGATTCCCATAAAATAGAAAACCTTGTAGAATATTCATATGTTCCAGATGATGCCCAAATTGCTGAAACTATACCTCCCCTCTTAAGCCTTTACAACATCTTCAAAAGACAAAGATCATTTACCAGATCAATCAGAAACTTAATTTCAACAAATCGGCCTCACATGAAGGAGTACGTACAGTCATCTAGACTTGACCAGTGTAACCTTAAAGCAACAAACCAAGAGCAGTATGTTGATTTAGAGATTCCCCAGAGTCTTATAAATCATTGGAAATCTGAAGGATACACAACTTTACACTTTGGAGCTGTGAGGTTAATCCTTTCTCTTCATGGAAGGAAAAATCAGCCTGTGTTTTGCAAAATAGCTCTCCTTGACTCAAGCTATCTTCATTATGAGAATGCTGTAATTGGGACCGTACTAACTTCACTCCATGCTGGAAGTATAGTGCTTACCATCTTTCCAAATTACAACGTAAGCCTCAATGATAGCACTCTCTCCACAAGATTAAAAGTTCAAGTACAAATCACTGAATCTAACCAGGTTCCAGAAGCCTTGTCTGCTACCTTGCACCATCAAATAATTTACCGCCTCCAGAATCACTCAATAGATTTACCCCTCTCGGGATGCTCTTCTGATTCATTGTTGGTTGTCACCAACAGAGAAGAAGATATACCCTCGATTGTCCAGATCCCAAGAAGGATCTCAAGAGAAAAGTTAACCCAACTGATTTCTTTAGAATGGATAACAAACTATGAAAAAATCCACCAAGACAGAAGGCCGATACAATCACAAGAGGCCACCTTCAGAAGATCTGTTGATAGGACAGTCAAAACAATATTCAAAAAGCCAGAAGAATGACCAAGTTCAACTCATATCTTTCAAACCATACTGATCCAGCCAATGCTCAAAGAAGATTGGTGTCCAATTTATGCTATCACAGCAAAAGGAGAACCCATCTATACTGACAAAATAGATGGACATTTTATCTGGGACATAGATCCCAACATGTGTGACCCTGAATGTGATTGCTGGATGTATGATGACGATCTCGACAGAGACATCATAATTCCCAAAAGGAAGAAAAAATGAGCATGTAAACCATCTCCTCCACCACAAAGGAGATCTGATCCTGATAATGGTCCATGGGTAGGAATCCATACTCTTCCATTCTATGAGGAAGCCCTTAAGATCCTTATAAAAGAAAACCTTCTACCACCTAATGACCCCGATCTCGTAACATGGTCTCCCACCGATTATTGTAAGCCAGTAAATCATCTAAAAAATACAGAACCAATCCCATGTTTTATGTTCTCAGCTTCAACTTTAGAATATGACCAACATTTCCCAGTTTTGGAACGAAAAATAGACCCCATCACAAATAGATCATCTAAACCATTCATATAACCAAATGAAGTCCAGCCCGATGGAAAACTTAAACCTTTAACCCAACCCGAGGATGTTCTAAATTGGCAGTCTGAGAATATGGTTGCTCAAAACGATATTCTCCAAAACCTTGACAAAAAGATGGACAAAATCACAGAAATGATGGATGAGACAGATGAAAATCTCAAGGTTTTGTCCCAAAAGATGCAAAAGCATTATAAAAACCTCAAGGCTCAAGTATCTCAACTAGACCGAGACTTGAGAAATATGCTAGAAGAAAGAGCTTTTGGCAAAGATTTTGATCACAAGGAAAGGGAAATCAGAAGACTGCAAGGCCAAGTGAAAGAGATTGATGATTTCTTAAAAGCTTCCAAGGAACTAAAACCTAAACCTGCTGAAGACTCCTTTTTTAATCCTCCAACCTTTCCTACATATTTTACACAACCAAAAAAACCCTCTCCTTTTTATTGCTCATATGCCTCGTCACCTCCAGACTATGCCAAATATATACCTTTTGCTTATAGACCAAAATCTTTCAGAACTACCTCTTCAACACATAAGTCAAAAGGAAAGACTCCATGTATGAATGTATCATCCTCTAATTCCCAAGGCGTTCCTGAGTCGCCTCCCCCAAAATTCCAAAAGGAAGAATTTCCGAACAAGAGTTTTCAAGCCATGGCTATCACAGAAAATAGAGAGTATTCTCAAGGAAATTGCTCCTCTGCAGAAAGTAATGGAGATTCCTCCTCGAGAAACTATTCCTCTAAAAATACATCCACCACTGATGCCTCAGGATCTTCCTCATCAGATTCAGAATCTGAAAAAAATTACATGAATATCTCTAGACTTTTTATGGTGAATGTAAAGGAAGAAAGGTCATTTTATGAAGATTCATTTGAAGAAATTCCAGCTGCTGAAAAGATTAAGATAAATAGTGGTCCCTGGTTCACACTTGATGATATACCTCCTAATCATTGGAGGAAAAGACTCCTTGAATTTGGTGCATAGCTTGATACACACCTAATGAAGACAGGCGTGGATCCTTACAAAATCATTGAAGAATTTTGCTGCAGAATGACAGGAACATTAAAAGAATGGTATCATAATCTTGGTGCATTCAAGCAGGATGAATTCCACATATTAGAAAATACTGCTACTGTCATTGGTGTTCTTCACAATGAATTCATTGGTGAGATGGAAATATTTGATAGGAAGAGCAGACAAGATTTCTTTGAGATGAAATGTTGTTCACTCAAAGTAAAAGATCTTGAAAAACATTTTCAAAGAATGTCACAAAGGTGCTATGTTCTCAAAGGGTTTAATGACCCTAGTCTCAAAAGTACCTATGTGTCCTCATTACCACAAGAACTCCAGCCTGAAATTCACAGGATGATAGCAACAACACAAAAGGATGTCCAAACCATGAGTCTTGGTCAAATTCATCAAATAACTTTGGAAGCACTTGAAAAATTGTGCAGACTGCATCAACATTTCTCAGAGATCGTTGAGCAGAAATCCAAGTTCACAAAAGCATGTCAAAAACCTTACCTGGAAATAAAGTGTAAAGGTAATAAATGCACCTGTTCAAAAAAGAAGAAACATCAACAAAAGAACATCAAACTTTCAAGAACCCTCAACAGAAAGAAGAAGGGAAGAAACTTGAAGTTTTTTAAAAAGAAAAAATTTAGAGGAAAAAGAAAAGGTCAGAGATGCTTTGTTTGTGGTGAAAAAGGACATTTTTCTAAAAATTGTCTCAATAAAGCCAACAAAGTGGCAAAGTTGATTAACTCTCTCCAACCTCGAGAAGATGATCTAGAATCTCTGTACTCGGAACAAAGTGTTGCTGATGAAGAAACAATTTTTGCAGTACAAGACTCCTCAACTGAGGAAGGATCCCTTACTGAGTCAGGAGATAATGAATACTTCCATATTTATTCATTCAAAGAAATAGGAAGTACTCTGCCTACTCCTCCTCTCCCTTGCGTTGAAGTTCAGGTCCTCGTGTCAAAGTTTTCTCATCCTAAGAAAGCCATAGCTTATATGGACACTCGTGCCCAAATAACAATGATGAATCCAAGCATTGTTCCCACCAACGCATGGGTAAAACATGTTGCATACTTTGTAGCAGCAGATGGAAAATTCTTCAGGACAGACCTAATGACAAAAGAAAAAATAGGAATCAGATTCTTCCCTGAATGCATAGTCTGGACTAAGGTTATTGGCAGCAATCTCCCAAACAAGGACATCGTTGTAGGAATGGATGTGTATTCAGCCGCGGAAAGACTTCAAATTCTTCCAAGAGGAATTAAATTCAAGAGAGAATTTAAACCATACTCTGAGATGTTAAAGTTGTATTCTCTCACAGAGATTCCTGTTGGATATGAAAGAATTAAGACTAATTTGCTCAAACTTTGTGCAGATAGTCACGAGAAATTTTTTCATACAAAACCCCTGTGGAAGAATGAAGAATTCTTTGTCCAATTTCCATTTAAACTCAACGAGGACATCAACCCAACAAAGTCTACTCATCCAGGAATGAGTCCGTCAGATTTTGCATTAGCCAGAGAGGAATGCAATGAGTTACTCAAACAAGGATTGATAGAACCCACTAAGTCCGAGTGGGCTTGTCAAGCATTTTATGTTGAAAAGAGATCTGAAAAGATCAAGAGGAAAAAGAGGTTAGTAATTGATTATAAGGCTCTTAATTATTTTCTCAAGGATGATAAATTCCCCATTCCAAAAGCCTCCTCATTAAATATTTTCATCAAGGATGCTCAAATCTATTCCAAATTTGACATGAAATCGGGGTTTTGGCAACTGGGGGTTGATCCTAAGGACCGTTACAAAACGACATTTTGTATTCCTAATGCACAATATCAAGAGACAGTATTACCATTTGGGCTTAAGGTGGCTCCATCACTATTCCAAAAGGCTATGACCAGAATCTTTGAGCCCATTTTAAATAGTATTCTCATCTATATAGATGATGTACTATTATTCTCAAAGGATGAAAAAACTCACAAACAATTATTGGACCAATTTTTTCAATTAGCCCAAAAGTATGGAATGATGCTTTAAGAGAAGAAGAGCCAATTAGCCCAACTGAGATTGATTTTTTGGGAATGCACTTCTCCCAAGGAAAATACCAACCCCAACCTCATATTGCTCAAGAGTTATTGAATTTTCCAGATGAAAACCTCACTGTCAAACAAATACAACAATTTCTTGGTATAATTAATTATATCAGAGATTTCATACCCAAACTAGTCAGATATACAAGTCCATTAGCACAGTTACTCAGGAAGAATCCTCCACCATGGGGAACAAAACAAACTGAGGCAGTCAAAATCTTGAAAAAGATTGCTCAAACTCCACCTGCCTTAAAAATTCCAGGAGATGGGAAAAGAATTCTATAGACTGATGCTAGTGATCACTATTGGGGAGCAGTCCTAATTGAAGAAATCAATGGGATAAAACACTATTGTGGTCATGCCAGTGGACATTTCAAAGAAGCTGAAAAACATTATCATACTACTTATAAGGAAGCATTGGCTGTCAAATTGGGGATTCAAAAGTTTGACTTTCATCTAAGGGGTTATCGTTTTGAAGTTCAGATGGATAGTTCTTCTTTTCCGAGGATTCTCGAATTCAAGAATAAAATGCCACCAGATCCTCAAACTCTTCGTCTCAAAGACTGGTTTTCTAGGTATGATTTCACTGTAAAACATATCAAAGGAAATCAAAACTTAATCCCTGATTTACTCTCTAGACCAATGAAACTGGTCCAGATTATTACCACACCCACATATTTGTTGGAACCAAGTTGGTTCTAAGACTTAGGATTTTGATGTTTACAAAAGCACTCAATGTAAACTTATTTTGTATCTTGAATTATTAAATTAAATACAACCAGAATATGAAGAAATCAGAAGCAGAAGATCAAAGGAAAATGAATTCTGGAAAACCAGAAGATATCATTGCAGGCCTATTTCAGAAGGAGGAAAAATCAGAAGGAAACATGGATCATACCATTGGAAAGCCTACCAGAAGGAGAGTTGATCAAGACAAACAGGAATCAAATATCAATTTTATTCTAGAAGGTATTCTAACCAGAAGATGGCTTGGCAGTGAAAAATTACACAGCCCAGACTTGTTCCAGACTTGACCAGAAGGTATGTTTATGAGTCCAGAACAAGAGGATCAATCCAGATTTGGCCCAGACCATAAGATGGCATGATTCAAGGCATGGAACTAAGTCCAGAACAAAAGAAATGAGTTCCAGAATCAACCCAGACCTGGTCGAAAATCAAAGGTAAAATGTCCAGACTGAAATATTTGTTGATCAAGTTTATTTCAGTTTGTTCCTGACCAAATTCTAGAATCTATCCAGATCAGAGTAAAAATAACCAGATCAATGGTTCAGAAATAATTTTTTGAGTCCAGTGATGGTCCAGATCAGAAAATCAGACCATGGCCCAGTGTTGGCCGAAATCAGAGGGACATAATGTGTAAGTCCAGAAATAGCCGAGTCCAGAAGAATTCAGCATATCAGGAGCGCATCCAGGTTGGCCAAAATCAGAAGATCAGAGGGTCATGAAGTGTGGTCCAGGGATGGCCGAATTCAGAGGATCACAGCATATCATTTGGCTTGGACCAGATGTGGACTAGCGCTCAAAATTCTGATGGTCCAGAATTGATCAACGATGGAGATTGCAAGTTATTTTAATTAAAGTGTTAAAAAGATTGGTTATAAAAATAAAGTGGAGTAGCATGGAATTCAGGAGCTGTGGCGGGAAGCAATGAAAGGATTTGATTGGCCAGTTATTTTGAAAGAAAATCTGAAGATATGTTTTTTATTTAAATAAAGCCCAATTGGTCAAGTTATTTTTGGACGAGAATCCAACAAGATTCAGCTCGAATTTGATCATGGAAGAAACCCTAATTTTCATCTATAAAAGGAGGCTCAAGGCAGAATACTCAGTATCGAAAATCACAAAAGAGTCATACACTTCAAAAGCAAACACTCTCAAATTTTCATATAAGTCAATTGTGAGTCTCAATTTTTTAAAGCAAGTACTCTTGTTGTTTTCGTTCCACTGTGTCAACTCTAAGTTGTTGAAGTAACGTCTACAAGCTGAGGGAGTCAGTAGGGGTAGCAAGTACTTAGCAATTAGATTCATAGTGGTGTGGTTTCTTCTACAATCTGGGGTTGTCAGATTGGCTGAAGACAGGTGTTTTACTCAAGAAGTCTAGGATTGTTAGACTATTGAGAAGACTGACTTGGAGGGTCAGTAGCAAGGTTGTAATTCAAGTTTGAATTAGTAAAATCCTTCAAGGCGAAGGGACTGGACGTAGCCTCGTTAACGGTGAACCAGTATAAAATCGGTGAGTTTTTATTTTTGTTTTTATCCGCTGGTAACTCTGTTTTAATTATACATCAAGTTTTGTTTTGAAAGTATTAAAACAGGAAAAGTATTCAAGTTAAGTCAAACACAATTCAACCCCCCCTTCTCGTGTTTGCACCTTCAATTGGTATCAGAGCTCGGTCTCAAGGCTGAGCACTTAACCGTGTTTGAGGAAAGGTCCAAGGGGTTCAATATGGCAGAAGAATTGGGAAACAACATCAACAAACCACCACTGTTTGATGGAGAAAGGTTTGAGTATTGGAAGGACAGAATGAGAAGCTTTGTCATATCTCAAGATCCTGAACTATGGAAGATGATAGTCAGAGGATACACTGCACCTACTGATCCAGAAGATCCAACTAAGAAACTGGATATGTTTGATATGAAACCAGATCATATCAGATTACACAGACTTCATCACAAATCCAGAACCATGATTGTCAGTGCAATCACATTCAAGGAATTTGATAGATGCACAAATAAAGAAACAGCAAAGAGTATATTTGATAGTCTGGTTCTGACCTATGAAGGAACCAAGCAGGTTCAACAAACAAAGGCTAACATATTGGTCAAAAAGTATGAGCTGTTCAAGATGGAAGAGGATGAAGACATTGACACAATGTTCTGCAGATTCCAGACTTTGGTATCAGGACTGAAAGTATTAAACAAAAGCTATACCACTGAAGATCATGTTTGGAAGATTCTGAGAAGTCTACCAAAAAGGTGGAGACCAAAGGTTACTGCAATTCAGGAAGCTAAGGATCTGAGTACCTTGAGGATGGAAGATCTAATCAGTACACTTAGGTCTCATGAAATAGAACTGGAAGAAGATGAACCTAAGAAAAAGAAGAATCTGGCTCTGAAATCGAAACAGAAGAAAGCTGCAAAGGAAGAATCAGAATCAGAGGATAGTGATAGTGACTGTGATGATATGGCATACTTAACCAAAAAGATGGTTAAGATCTGGGAAAACAGGAAGAAAAGAAACTTCAGAAAGAAACATAACAGCAAGGATAAGGAAGAATCTAACAAGAAGAATATTGTCTGTTATGGATGCAATAAACCTGGACATATCAAGTCAGAATGTCCTAATCTGGAAAAAGGCAAACAACATAAGAAAAGTTCCAGATACAGAAAGAAAGGTCTGATGGCTGCCTGGGATGTATCAGAATCAGAGGAAGAATCTTCTAATGAAGAAGAGGCAGAAACAGCAAAGATGGCTCATATCAGGTCTGCTTCTAGTCATCATAAAAGCATAAATTCCAGAGGGAAAACAGGCAGAAGGAAGAGTGATAGAAGCAATCACTCAGGCAAGTCTGGAAGCACATCAGAGGAAACAATTCTGTCTCTGATGGCTCATACAAATTCAGGTTCTGAATACTGCTCTGAAACATAATCAGAAGATGAAGACAGTGAGGTATTTTCTGATATTTCTAAACCTGAATTAATTGATACTTTAAAGGACTTGTTAAATGCAAATAATAAGATATCTTTAAAACTGAAAACTCTTAGGGAAGATAAGAAAAATCTAACCAAAGAGGTCCATGTTTCAAAGAATCGAATTTCTGAGTATGCAACTAAAATCAAAGATTTGAAAACGGAAGTTGCAAGACTCAAGTCTGAAAACCAAACTCTGGAAAATAATAATTGTTCCAATTCTGAGACTGTTTGTAAATCTCATATGCATGAGAAATTTTTTCAAAACTTTATTTCAAATGGAATGGAAAGAAGTAAGTATGCATCTATGATTTATGGAAACAGCAACTCTGGAAAGAGAGGTCTTGGTTTTACAGAAACAAGTACTGAAAATAAAACTGCTTATTCTGATGTTTTATGTATTGTCTGTGCTAAGAAAGGTCACTCTGAATTATCTTGTCCAATGGTAAAATCTGAACAAGATCAGAGAGCTGTTAAGACTAACAAACCTGGACCCAATCAGTTTTGGGTACCAAAATATCAAATTGTCTATGTTGTAGATGTTCTGAGCAACCAGAAGGAGACACCAACAATGGTGCCTGGACAATGGATGTTGGCAATGCACAAGCAGAAGAAGGTGTATGTTCCTGCTACAACAAGACAAAGGCAATCTGAGTCTGATGGAAGAAGGTCTGGTCATCCCAACCAGAATCGGAATCAGAACCAAAATTGGAACCAGAACCAAAACAGGAACTGGAATAAATATCAGAAGCACAGATACTGGAACCAGAATCAGAATCAACTATGGAATTGGAATGAGAATAAATACTGGTACCAGAATCATCAAAATTACCAAATTCATCAGAACTTCCATACTCACCCAAATCACTGGAATTACCAGAACCAAAACATGTTCCAGAATCATCAAAGGAACATGATTTATCAACCAAAACAGAATCAAGGAAACTGCTCAAACAGGCCAGAAGAAGAACTGGCTCTAATGGCTCGAACAGAAGCTAAGTCTGAATCTGAGTCTGACTCTAACTCTGATTCTGACAAAGAAAAGGAAAGGTATGATCAGCAACACAAAACATGGTATCTTGACAGTGGCTGCTCCAAACATATGACAGGAGATAAATCTATGTTTCCGAATCTGACTATGAAGAATGGAGGCAAAGTTTCCTTTGGAGGAAACCAGAAAGGTCAGATTATTGGTACAGGAACTGTTGGTAACACTTCTTCTCCCTTGTCTATTAAAAATGTTCTATATGTTAAAGGTTTAAAACATAATCTTCTGAGCATAAGTCAATTAAGTGACTGCAAATATGATGTTATATTTAATCAAAAAACTTGCGAAGCTGTTAGTCAAATTGATGGAACTGTTTTATTTACTGGAACTAGGGAGGATAATGTTTATAAAATTGATCTGTTTAGTCTTGCTAAGCAACAGGTTAAATGCCTATTATCTGTAAGTGAGCAGAATCTGATTTGGCACAAGAGGCTAGGGCATGCAAACCCCAGACTCATATCAGAGTTGAGCAAACTCCAGTTGGTAAGAGGATTGCCCAAGGTAAGTTCCAAAACTGAGATTCTGTGTGAAGCATGTCAAAGAGGTAAACAAACTAAAAGCTCTTTTAAAACTAAAAAATGTGTTTCTACCTCTCAACCACTTGAACTGCTTCACTTAGATCTGTTTGGTCCTATTCAAACAGCTTCTCTAAGTGGTAAGAAATATGGCTTTGTGATTGTTGATGATTACTCAAGGTGGACTTGGGTAAAATTTTTAAAGAACAAAGACGAATCTCACAAAGTATTTATCTCATTCTGTAAACAAGTTATGAATGAACAGGGCACTAAGATCATAACCATCAGAAGTGATCATGGAGGTGAATTTGAGAACAAGTACTTTGAAGAATTCTGTGATGAGAATGGCATCTCTCACAACTTCTCATCCCCCAGAACACCTCAACATAATGGAGTAGTAGAAAGGAAGAACAGATCACTGCAGGAGATGGCCAGAACCATGCTGAATGATATGAAGGTTGCCACCTACCTCTGGGCAGAAGCTGTCAACACAGCCTGCTATATTCAGAATCGAGTTTACATCAGGTCCATCCTAAATAAAACTCCCTATGAACTATGGAAAGGTAAGAAACCAAATATCTCTTACTTTAAGCAATTTGGTTGCATCTGTTTTATGTTGAACACTAAGGACAACCTAGCTAAGTTTGATTCTAGATCTCAAAAGTGTGTCTTTATTGGCTACTCTGAGAGATCAAAAGCTTATAGAGTGTTTAACAAGGAAACTAACACTATGGAAGAATCAATCCACATTAAGTTTGATGATAAACAGCTTGACTCTGAAAAGTCAAAGCAAGATGAAAAAACTGCAGGTGAACCAGAGGCACAGGAACCAGAAGCTGAACCAGAAGCAGAATCTGAGAACGACCAAGAACATGCTGACTTTGAAAACAAGTGAGAGGGAAAGAATGGATGGAAGTACAAATCTTCACATCCAGAATCTCTCATTATTGGCAGTGCAGCAGAACCTCTAAAGAACAGATCATCAAGTAGAGAAACCAGTCTGTTTGGTTTACTCTTAACAATTGAACCCATCAATGTTGATGAGGCTTTGACAGAGGAAGGCTGGATACTTGCAATGCAAGAAGAACTGAATGAATTCCAAAGGAATGATGTTTGGGATCTGGTACCCAAACCAAACAAAAACATTATTGGAACCAAGTGGGTTTTCAGGAATAAACTCAATGAAAAGGGTGAAGTGGTAAGGAACAAAGCCAGACTTGTAGCTCAAGGATACAATCAACAGGAAGGTATAGATTACACTGAGACTTTTGCTCCAGTGGCCATGTTAGAAGCAATACGAATTCTTTTATCATTTCCTGCTAATCATGATATAATGCTGTATCAAATGGATGTCAAAAGTGCATTCTTAAATGGCTACATAAGTGAAGAAGTCTATGTCAAACAGCCCCCTGGTTTTGAAAATTCTGATTTTCCATACCATGTTTTCAAACTTAAAAAATCTTTATATGGTTTAAAACAAGCACCAAGGGCATGGTATGACAGACTTAGTAACTTTCTGCTTAAGAATGATTTTAATAGAGGCCAGATTGATAATACACTATTTAGGAAATCCATTAAACATGATATTCTGATTATTCAAGTCTATGTTGATGATATCATATTTGGATCCACTAATGGCAATTTGTGCAAAGAGTTTTCTGACCTAATGCAGAAGGAGTTTCAAATGAGCATGATGGGAGAACTTAAGTTCTTCCTAGGAATTCAGATTCACCAAGGTAAATCAGGTATACTCATTCACCAATCAAAATATACTAAAGAACTTCTCAAAAAGTTCAAGATGAGTGACTGTAAGCCTATGGCCACCCCCACGCACCCAACCTCCTCACTTGAGAAAGATGAAACCAGCCAAAAGGTAGACCAGAAAACATACAGAGGTATGATTGGATCCCTTCTCTATTTAACTGCTTCTAGACCTGACATTATGTTTAGTGTTTGTGTCTGTGCCCGATTTCAAGCTGACCCTAGGGAATCCCATTTAACTGCTGTCAAACGAATTCTAAGATACCTCAAAGGAACCACAAACCTTACCTTGTTATACAAGAAAACCCCCACCTACAAACTCAAAGGTTTTTGTGATTCTGATTATGCTGGAGACAAGTTGGAAAGGAAAAGTACAAGTGGCAACTGCACTTTTTTAGGTGATAATCTGATCTCTTGGTCAAGCAAAAGACAAAGCACCATTGCCATGTCAACAGCAGAAGCTGAATATATATCAGCAGCAGGATGCAGTTCACAGTTACTCTGGATGAAACACCAACTTGAAGATTACAACATCTTTGAAAACAATATCCCTTTGTTCTGTGATAACACTTCATCCATAAACCTAACCAAGAACCCTATCTTACACTCTAGAGCCAAACACATTGAAATAAAACACCATTTCATTAGGGACCATGTTCAGAAAGGAACTTTAAGCATCCAGTTTGTGGACACTGATCATCAATGGGCTGACATCTTCACCAAGGCTTTACCAGAAGATAGGTTCGAGTTCATTAAAAAGCATCTCAGCATGACCTCCATATCTGACTAGCTCAAGTAGTCATCTTAGGAGTTTTTTAATTTCTGCAATTTTGTTTTATGTCTTTTATTTTCAGCTTTTACTTTCTGTAATTTGTAAAGAAAAAAAATCAAAAATACAAAAATAGCAGGACCACTTTTTGGCTGATGACAAAAAGGGGGAGAAAGAGAGAGAGAAAAAGAAGAAATAAGTAGAAAAGGAGAGTTAAAAAGAAAGAAGGAGTGAAAAAGAGAAGGAGTTGAAAAGGAGAGGAAGCGTGAAGAGAGAAAAAGAAAGAGAGAATAAAGAAGGAGTTGAAAAGGAGAGGAAGCGTGAAAAGAGAAAAAGAAAGAGAGAATAAAGAAAGAGTTGAAAAGGAGAGGAGAAGAGAAGAAAAGAAAGAGTGAAAAAGAAGGAGTTGAAAAGGAGAGGAAGCGTGAAGAGAGAAAAAGAAAGAGAGAATAAAGAATGAGTTGAAAAGGAGAGTATCAGACTTAGGGGGAGAGATTGGTCTGAGGGGGAGTAATTCAAGTTTTCGAATTATAAGTTAGCAAAATAAGTTAAGGTTTTGTCATCATTAAAAAGGGGGAGATTGTTGGAACCAAGTTGGTTCTAAGACTTAGGATTTTGATGTTTACAAAAGCACTCAATGTAAACTTATTTTGTATCTTGAATTATTAAATTAAATACAACAAGAATATGAAGAAATCAGAAGCAGAAGATCAAAGGAAAATGAATTCTGGAATTTCTAGATGTTCCAGGATGTCAAAACATCACCAGAAGATATCTTTGCAGGCCTATATCAGAAGGAGGAAAAATCAGAAGGAAACATGGATCATACCATTGGAAAGCCTGCCAGAAGGAGAGTTGATCAAGACAAACAGGAATCAAATATCAATTTTATTCTAGAAGGTATTCTGACCAGAAGATGGCCTGGCAGTGAAAAATTACACAGCCCAGACTTGTTCCAGACTTGACTAGAAGGTATGTTTATGAGTCCAGAACAAGAGGATCAATCCAGATTTGGCCCAGACCATAAGATGGCATGGAACTAAGTCCAGAACAAAAGAAATGAGTTCCAGAATCAACCCAGACCTAGTCGAAAATCAAAGGTAAAATGTCCAGACTGAAATATTTTTTGATCAAGTTTATTTCAGTTTGTTCCAGACCAAATTCCAGAATCTGTCCAGATCAAAGTAAAAATATCCAGATCAAAGGTTCAGAAATAATTTTTTGAGTCCAGTGATGGTCCAAATCAGAAAATCAGACCATGGCCCAGTGTTGGCTGAAATCAGAGGGACAGAATGTGCAAGTCCAGAAATGGCCGAGTCCAGAAGAATTCAGCATATCAGGCGCGCATCCAGGTTGGCCGAAATCAGAAGATCATAGGGTCAGGAAGTGTGGTCCAGGGATGGCCGAATTCAGAGGATCACAGCATATCATTTGGCTTGGACCAGATGTGGACTAGCGCTCAAAATTCTGATGGTCCAGAATTGATCAACGATGGAGATTGCAAGTTATTTTAATTAAAGTGTTAAAAATATTGGTTATAAAAATAAAGTGGAGTAGCATGGAATTCAGGAGCTGTGGCGGGAAGCAATGAAAGGATTTGATTGGCCAGTTATTTTGAAAGAAAATCTGAAGATATGTTTTTTTATTTAAATAAAGCCCAATTGGTCAAGTTATTTTTGGAAGAGAATACAGCAAGATTCAGCTCGAATTTGATCATGGAAGAAACCCTAATTTTCATCTATAAAAGGAGGCTCAAGGCAGAATACTCAGTATCGAAAATCACAAAAGAGTCATACACTTCAAAAGCAAACACTCTCAAATTTTCATATAAGTCAATTGTGAGTCTCAGTTTTTTAAAGCAAGTACTCTTGTTGTTTTCGTTCCAATGTGTCAACTCTAAGTTGTTGAAGTAAAGTCTACAAGCTGAGGGAGTCAGTAGGGGTAGCAAGTACTTAGCAATTAGATTCATAGTGGTGTGGTTTCTTCTACAATCTGGGGTTGTCAGATAAGCTGAAGACAGGTGTTTTCCTCAAGAAGTCTAGGATTGTTAGACTATTGAGAAGACTGACTTGGAGGGTCAGTAGCAAGGTTGTAATTCAAGTTTGAATTAGTGAAATCCTTCAAGGAGAAGGGACTGGACGTAGCCTCGTTAACGGTGAACCAGTATAAAATCTGTGAGTTTTTATTTTTATTTTTATCCGCTGCTAACTCTATTTTAATTATACATCAAGTTTTGTTTTGAAAGTATTAAAACAGGAAAAATATTCAAGTTAAGTCAAACACAATTCAACCCCCCTTCTCGTGTTTGCACCTTCAATATTTCCTGTAATCCTCATGGTAAAGCCACTACCAACCCATGCCTCTATAAAAAACTTTGCTCCTGGAGTAAATTCTTCCTGCTCACTGTCCCAACTCAAAGAATATGCTAGAAACAACCTTTTTTATTTTATGGCAAAAATCATAAAAATGGAAAAAAGATTTCCAGATCATTCACCTTTCCTCCCAGATACACCTTTTTATTTACCATTTATGTTAAATCCAAATGCTAAGTTTACTGAAGATCATCTTTGGTATATTTGGTGTGCCACCATTTTATATGTTATGCCTATCTTTGTCCCAACCGAAGCAATGTGTCAACACCTGATGGACCCTAAAAATCACAAGTCATTAATTTGGACTGCACTCGGATGGTATTCTCCTCTAGAATGGTGGAGAAATCAGATTGAACCAGTCTTAAAAGAGGTAAAAGAAAGAAAGATGGCACCAGAAGCTATTAGCAAACTCAAGACAGTTTTCATTGTGCACAAGCCATATTAGATAGATCCCAGGACTAAATTTCACATTTGCAAAAATTATGCGGACTTATGGGAAACTATTGAAGATTATCCTCCAAGCTTAAAAGTTACCAAAGATTTAATGGATTATATCAGTTTTATTAATCTCCATGTCAGAGGAAACACTCAAACAGATACCACATGCATAAGTCATGGGAATCTTCCACCACAATTCCAACCAGTCAATTCACAAGAAGTTGGAGAAAGCTCCAGACAGGCCTCTCAACCAAAACAAAATTTTCAGATAAATATTGAGCAACAATTCACTAAAATGAATTTTGAAGAAAATCCAATGGAGACAGAGCCTTCAGAAAATCTTGATGAAGAAACCATAAGGGAAATAAGAGGAAACACCTGGCAGCATGAGTCACACCAGTCTATAAGCTACTTCACAGGGGAATATTATTTAGAAGAATATATGTCTGATCTGAACATGTCAGAGCCACGAGCCTATTATTAAAGACTAATATAATATTTATGAGTCCAATAAGTCACTACTAGGGTGGCATAAGTGTCAAAAAAAAAACGTGCTTTTCATGATGGCAATATGTATAGTTACATCTTTGTCTTTATTATGAGGTGTAAAGAATAATATGACATTTTAGTCAAAAGTGTCATAATGGTGTCCTCCATAAGTTGTAAAGCATGCCAATAATGTTTTAAGGGCATGTGAGTGAATAGTGCGATCTTTGTTTTCTAGTGTTCCTCCATGGCTATAAAAGGAGAAGAGTTGTAACATGTTGAACAACTTAGGATGAAATAAAATTTTAGTGTGTTTTAAGAAAAACATGTTATTCTAAATTTTTCTCTTCTTTCTGAAAGCTCTAAGTTATTATGTTCATATCATAAGTCTCTCCATAGAGATGCCAGTATGCTCTACACTCGCCTCTGAAATGAGGATCTTGTGTATCAGAAAACATCTGACTATAGATCCATGCTACGGTCCTCTCTATTATGGGATGCTAGTTTTAATTGATAATCTGTGCTTGAGACCTTTTTATCCTATGGTTGGCTATTTATTGTCTCGCTTGATGATTCAGTTAAGACTAATCTCATGGTATGGGAGACTCGTACTTGCTATTATTTTTTATTTGATGTAAAATTTAAGATCTCATATCTGCTCCCGATAAAATTCAGATTTCTTCGTCTTACACTTATACTTATTCATAAATAATAAATTTAAAAGTAATATTTATTATAATTAATATAATAAAATAATTATTATTATATAATAATAAAATTAAAAAATTGAATCATATTTTTTATATAAATGAGATTATAATTTTTAATATTTAAAAACATTAAATATATTGAATATATATATGTATATTAAAATGACAATAATATTACTAACGGAGTAGATTTGAGATCAATATCAACAATACAAATCTGTATCCACCCTTGAGTTTTAATTTCGAACAAAATATACACATATATTCAATCAAAATAGATTTTCTCTGTCTAAATTAAAATGAATTTGAGTGGATACCCACGTAAGAGCATATTAAATACAAGTATAAAAAAAGAAACGGCTTCTATGGTTAGTTCAAAAGATAAAAGTCTATCCCGTTTTCTATATTTTTTTCTGTATTTATTTAAATTTAAAAAGGTTATTATTATTATTTTTTGAAAATTACATATTTATTATAGGAAAATATTTATTGTTACAGATAAAAATTAACAAAAAATACATGAATTTTATGTGGTAGTGTCTAACTCTTTCAAATAATAATTACTAACTACCAAAGGTTGATTGGTCAAAAATCTTAAATAAAAAAATCCTATTTTCATATCTTCTTCTCTTTCTTCTAATAATTCTCCATATTAAATAGAATTTATCTTATTTATATAATATTTATGATGTTAAATACAAATTTTTAATCAATTTATTTTTTATGTGCTCAATATATACTGCAGTGGTATTGTGATCTATACAAAAGTCTCATTCAAACTAACCGGTATGAGTGTGCTGCAAAAACATATCTTTTGAACTTCGTTGACAACACTATTTTTTCCGACAAGACTCACACTCAGGTCAAGGCGAAGTATATTAACTTGTTTTTTAATTTAGAGCATTGTAGGGAATATGCATGGGGTACAATTGCGTTGTTTGTGCTATATGATAACTTGGGAGATGAAGCTATTTGTGACACTGGACAGTTGGGACAATATATTACCTATATTAAGTTATGTTATTAATTTATTAGGTTGTATTATTAATTTACTAAATTGTCTTTTATTTTGGTGCAATGCTGGATTTATGAGAACTTTTCTAACATTTGTAAGCGGGGTGACAGTGGAAGGAATCCTAAACATACTCCAAGAACCTGTAGATGGGCTGCAAAACATGTTGTCGAAGATGGATTGTTATCATATGGTGGAGGCTTGATGCTATTTTGCTTGAGGATGTAGTGTTTATCTCATACGATGATGACTGAGTCAATCATCCTTTTGAACCAATGACGATGTTCTTTAGCTACCTTTGTTAGGGTGGGGTTTTGTTGAGACAAAATCCCTTTTTCAAGTGTTTTAATGATGAACAAAAATAAACTAATTAATCTTATTAATTATGATTCTAAAACCACAAAAATAATTTAACATATCTTCTTGAGTGTTGTTATCAAAAGATAGGTATCAAGCAATTCTTTCAGAAATGGATAGATCAAAAGCAAAATAAAAAAATAAACAAGACTGTTTCAAGATCAAGCTTGAACTCATCAAAATTAAAACAAGTATATACAAATGCATGATCAGCCGTCAAATCCATTTATGATTGAGGGAATCTGTTCCAAGAAGAATGGCAAAACTCAAGGCTGATCCAGAAGATCAATTACATCACAAGAAATTATGCAGCAAAGAACAAAACAAGAAATCTAAGAAAACTGGACACCAAAATCAATCTGGAGATCAACTGGAACTGTCTTCCTTTTCCTCTGACACATGCCTAAAAGTACACAGTCTTTACAGCCTGTATATCAACGGCTACATGAGCTGGCAAGGCCTCTAAAAAGCCTATAAAAGGAAGTCCAAGGCAAAGGGAACATCATCAAATCCGAGTGCAATCATTCTCCATAAAAGATCATCATTCTCGAATTTCATCAAGCTTGTAAAAAACTCAGCAAGGCTCTTTGTCTTTGTCATCATAAAGGATCAAGCTTAGAAATATATTTGCTCAAAACAGAAACTCAAACAAGAGTTGAGATACTGTTGATCAAACCAAATATCTTTCAAAAACAATCATTTGTGAAATCCAAACACTAGAGAGATAGAAATAGTGTGAGGAAAGTTGTAAAGATCCTTGAGAGGATAAGTGTTAAGATACTTTCAAGTGTAGGAAAGGTATCCGTAGAAAGGAAAGTAACCTGCTGTAAATCAGTTTTGATCTGTTAAGGTAAAAACAAGATCAATCTTGTTTTGACCAAGTTAGTGGAAAATCTCACAAGATTGTGAGGACTGGACGTAGCCCACGGTTGGGTGAACCAGGATACATCACTGTGTTATTCTCTTCTCTCTTATCTTTACTTTGATTACTACGCACACATTATTCATTGCATTTTAACGTTTTACTTGCTTCTAATCAAAACATCAATCTGCATTCTTATTTGTCAAACCAAGATCAATCTTGAGTTTATTTTTACAAAGCAGAAATTTTAAAAAAGGGTCACAATTCAAACCCCCTTTCTTGTGACCAACATTGTCACTTCAGGTTTCAGTCCCATGTCTACTAGAGCGATGCATTCAATACTTTGGTTGCATTCAGTACATTTCGCGTGACATTCCTCCGATGCCAACTAAAATAGATTGGGAGTGGCAAAATATTTTGACAGCATGTGTAGTGATCGTTTGAAGTCTCTCGCATGTAATGACGTTTCCTACTTTGAGAACTACTATGTTCGCTACTTAAATGTTTCACATCCTCTGATCATCCCTGATGCTCCACCTGCTACTCCACCCACTACTCGACATGTTTCATCATCTTTTATACAAGTTGGTCCATCTTTTGCCTTAGACGCCAAAGAATGTGAGTTTTTACAAAGGGCCATACAAATTATAAATCCAGATGGTGAAGTTCATGTGATATTAAGTGAGTTGCTCCGCATGTTTTAGAAAGACCATTAGTAGATTGTGTTATTATATTTGGTATCATTAATATTTTGCATCATGAATATAATTCTCATTATGATATATGTTTATTTTCGGTCAATTATGCAACTACTATTTTATTTCTCCAAAATAAACAAATAACAGACACAAAGTTTCACACATACAAATTAATCTTAGCTAAATGAAACACAAGATGGTTTGATAAATATTGGATATATGTGTTCCTAATGCTTGAGACGTCCTGCATAATTTATTTTTCACATCTTCGCACCATCGTTACAAAAGTCTCTCCATTTCTATGAGGTAGGAGGCAAATGACAACTAAACTTCATTTTTATCTGCACAATATAGTATTAAAAATTAGTTTACTATTAATCATTACTTTATTATTAAGCACCACTTTACCACAAATTTAACTTGCACTCATTGGTCTTCATTGACAAATTCAATTGCTATTAAATAATTACGAGAAGAATCCTTTGATGGTAATTCATTCAGCGGAAAAAATATATTCAAAATATGAGACAATGACACTAGAATGACATTATATTTTGTCACTATCATGTAACTCATCTATGATATAGTCATCCATCTTTGGTTCTTCAACATCATGTTCATAGCATCTCAACTTTTACACAAGCCTCCATTTCTAGTTTGCAACATGATTTTCAATCTCCATTGAGTAGACTCAACTCTCCAAATAAATTAAATAACAAAAATTAAAACAAGTCACATAAATGACTCAATCATATTTCTAAAATAAATCATAATTTAAAAATACATGTTGATAATTGTATTCCCTAAATGCATCACTCTATTGGTCCAAGCAACGACAAATCTTTCTTTGCAATGTGTGAACCATGAATTTTTAACTTAATCAACAAAAATAATTATATTGGCACACACTAACTCAAAGTGTTGCAAGTGATGATCATACTCCTCTACACTAGTCGAATATACAATTATTTTCCATAAATCCATTACCTTATCTTGTTCATCCTTTTTCGCATATTGTTTACATTTAGCCTCAACATTTTTTTAAATATGAAAATGAGATTAATTGAAGTAGGAAATACGACACCAATAACATTCTTCATGACAAGATCACTATCAGTCACAATAACTTTAAAAATTAAATTCTTAGAGACGAAAAATTGTCTTTCTTTTTCAAATGTCTAAATGAAATTTTCTTGTCGCTCTTGTTCCAAGTAAGCAAATACTATAGAAAATATCAACCTAGTAGATGCTACACCGACAATCTCAAGCAATATTAACTCATATCTATTTGTTTTGTATGTGTTGTCACATATCAAAACAAAATGAAACATGTTCAACAACTTTATATAACCAGCATGTGTCCAAAATATATCTCTTAACATCTGACTTCGAACGTCTTCTTGTCCTATGTACATAATTTTTACTTTGTATTAACTTCAATAAATATTGTATTTTTGTGTACCAACCTTTCAAAGGTGATCATAAGTATCCCTTGTATAACGCCCCAGATTTTTCTGGTCCAAAACGTTACTAAGAAAAATACTTTTAGAAAAATTTACGATAATTTTTTTTTAAGAATAAGAACATCTAACATTTATCCATTTAAATAATTAGTAACAATCACGTTTATTTAATATTATTAAAAAAATGTTTATTTAAAAACTAAAACAAAAAAAGCTTACTAAAGTTTAGTGACAAAGATTTAAAAATAAAAAAATAGACATAGAAATGTTGCGGCAATATTTATTATTACAAAAATTGTCTTGAAAACCTCATTTTTACCCAACGTTTGCCGCACATTAATACTCATCAACTACTCTTGAATCTCCTCGAACTCATTAGTACCTAAAATGTTGTTGTAAGGGTCAGTTTTTTCCATCATCCACATCAAACCAAAGCTAAACATATAGAAGAATAACACAAAACATATAAAGGTAAAAACTTCTAATTTAAAAGAAAAAAATGCGCAAACGGTAAATCGTATATAAATATATATATATATATATATAATGCATGCTCCTAAAACTATATGATCCGGATATAAACATGCCACTAAGGCAACTTCCATACAGAAAGATCACCCATACCAATGGGGAAAATAAACCTGCCACTAAGGCAACTCCCATGAAGATGCATATGCCATGACATGACCATATATTATCACAATTATACTCGCACACAGCCCACTAAGAATCATGTCATATGCATTAAAAAAAAATCACCTTTTTAAAACCATCATCTTATTCACATCACAAAGATCACATATCACACATCCTTATAATGGAATCATATATTCATAGACAAATAATCATTAAATAATAATTTTCACCATGTACGCATAAAAATCGGGACTTGACTTCATTTACACCATAAAGATTAAAACTTTATATATAACAAGAAACTTCAAACTTCAACTCATAATAAATCATCAAAATCAAAACTTTATCATACATATAACATAAGAAAAATCATATTTTGCTTCATATCCGTCATAAAAATTAAAACTCTATCATGTATAAAAAATTCATATTTTACTTCTTAGAAAGACATACATTACATATCGAACTCAACGTAAAGGATTTCAAATTCCATTATTTTATTTTATTAGTCTACATTTATTTCTTTCAAAAGCAAGCAATTACAATTATTAGTTCCATGTCATCCAACTAACGGTCTAACTCAAATTTGTGTGGGGAAAAGCCCTTACCTTGGCCGCTTTTCTTCCTAGTACGAATCTCTAAGCCCCCACGAAGTTGTTCACACGAAAAGTTTGCTGCACGAAGGAGATGAGGTGTGAAGGAGATGACGGCTAGGGTTTCGGTATTTTTTTCTGCTTACTATTACTTAGTATGGAAATATTGTGGACTTTAGAAAAAATTTAAAGTGGAGATTATTGGGTAGATAGTGTTGGGCCCAAATAAAGAATAGAAGGGAGAAAATATTATTTTATTTTATTTTATTTTCTTAACCTTGATCATACAAAAACTAAGCCACCATCTCCAAGCCCAAATTTCTATTATGGGTTGGGTCACACCTAGCCACAAACCCTTAGCTCAAATTCTTCTTGTACTAAAAAAACATATATATATATATATACATATATATATATATATAATATATAATTATATAAAACTTCTCCATTGATTAAACAATTCTTACTAATAATTTTATCAACTACAATAAGTCGAACAAGGCAAATAATTATCACACCTAAATTAATAATGAAATATATATATTTATAAGTCTTAATTATTTTAAATAATAAATTTAGAGGATGTTACACCTTGCTTCATATATTTAAGTGAAAACTGTGAAATTATCTTTATTTCGTTATATCAACGCATTTAAAATGAATCTTGGTGCAAGTTTATACTTTATCGTGCCATTAACAAATTTTCTCTCCTCTTTATTTAAAGCCCCAAATCTGAAGATTGTCTAAAGTATTCGCTAAATTATGATTGTGTGCGCTATATCGAACACTAATTTTCCATTCTTCACCTATACTTAATAGTATACATCTAAATTTGAATGGACAATTACCCTTGTAAGAACAAGTTACTGTTTTTTTATTTTGATTTTACTTTACATCTTCCACCTCTTTCACATCATAAAATTAATTTGTCTTTTCTTCCTCTTTTTCGGGTAGTTGTATTATATCTAATGGTAACAATTATTATTTCATTTTGTCTTCCAATAATTTTTGCTCATACGAATACAACTTCTCGAGAGTAAAATATTTGTAAAATATATTTCAAATAAAACATCAACATATGTGTATACAATAAAAACTAATATTATCAATTATTATTAAGATTACCTGACTAGACATGAATTTATCAGTAGAATCTACGTTCGGTGTAGTAGGAACTTCACCATCAATTCCACTCATACTTTATTTAATTTGAAAAAATATATAAATTAAAAAATATACTAAATCTAATTAATATTTATATTGTAAATACAATATTTTAAAAAAATAATGTAATAATTTTGGAAAAAAATATACACTTTGAAAATTTGAGATTTGAGTAATATTCCAAATTTTTGAAACTTTTGAAAATTCAATGCTTCAAAAGCCTCAAACTTCCGAAAATGTGCATTTTAAAATTTTTGTTAAAGATAAAAACTTGAAAAATAATTAACAAATACAATAAATTCTATTTCAAAAATTTCAAATTAATCCAAATTTCGAATATTTTAAAAATCTGAACTAGCTTTGTATTTTGAAAATTTTATAATCAACTAAAATTTCGAAAATTTGAAGATTTTCTAAATCTAATATTTGTAACGTTTTTAATGTGTGAATAAAAAAGTAGGCGTAACAAATTTCAACTTTATATATAATAAAAAAAAAATTAAAAAGTGTTTTTCTTATCCAGTGGGTTTGATTTGGACAAACCTTGAATTTTAATTTGGGTCAAATACGTTTTACATCTTGGGCCTGAGTTATGTAACAATCCCAGTGGAACGCAAAAAGAAAAAGAAAAGTAGTAGTAAGTGGACAAAGAGCTCCACTTGAGGTTTAATATTAGATGGTGAAACAAGAGAGTAAACGCAAATGACTAGAAAAGTTGGTATTCCATTTTTTTAGAAGAAATACATTTTATAAATAATTATAAAATAATTAAATTCCAAATTTTAAAAAACAGTAAAAAAAATTTACTTTTTCCTTTTCGCAATAAGTTCACATTTTTATAATAATTGTTACCGATATGAATCTATAAAAAAGGAAAAAAAGAGGAGAAAAAAAATAATAAAAGAGGCTATGGTCTCAATTGAATAAAAACAAAGTTTTAACGTTATAAGAAAACCAAATGATAAATATCTATAAAAAAAATGATAAATAAACTAAAGGCTAAGATACAAAATTACCCCTAACAAGGTTATAGCAAAATTACATAACAAACAATTTAATAGTATATTGGCCAACAATTCACCTCAAAATTTCGATGCATTAATAGATGGCGTCGAGAATTGGTCTATCAAGAAACAAAAAGCTTTTGATGGAATGTGTTTTTGTGAACAAATCAACAAGCTATAAGGAGGTAGAAACAAAAGGTAAAGTAATGCATGTTAGATAATCAATTTCTATATGTTTAGTGTATTCATGAAAGATCGAGTTATGAACAATTTAAATGATAATTTTGTTATCACAACACATAAGAGCAAGTCCAAGAGAAGGACACTCATATTAACAAGAAGTCAACGTAACCAAACTATCTCAGAAGTGATGATTGCTATAACATGATACTCTACTTCTGTAGAAGAAATGAGACAATATCTTGCTTCTTGATCTTCCAAGAGATGAGATAATCTCATCGAAAACTTCAAAATCATGTAGCAGACTTCCGATAAGTGGGGTTACATCCTAATCAACATTAGAGTAAGTGCACAATTCTAAAGAGATGATGGATGAAAAATAAGACTTTGAAATTGGACGCTTCAAAGGTACTAAAGAATTCAAAGAACAATTGTACAATGCATTGTGGTGGGAGAAACAACAAATTGACTGATAATATGCACGACATAGATAAATTGAGTCTAGTAACTGTAAGATACACCAAACTATCAATGAATGGTCGATACAAAGTGAGTTCCTGTACAAGGACATCATCACATGGAATATACTTCACATTAGGTTGATATACTGTTCAAGTATAAAAAAGAAGAGCTTTCTCAAAGATGTTAGTGATGTACTTAGACTGAGACATAATATAACCTATATGAGAGTACACAACTTCAATCCCAAAAAGTAGTGAAGGGTGCCTTAATTCTTCATTTCAAACTGTTTATTAATTGTTATTTCAACTCAATAATTCCATCAACATCAACACCTATGATTATCATATAATCAACATATAGGGAGAGTTGAGTACGACCATGAGAAGTGGTCTTAAGAACTAAATCAAAATCAAGATCACTAAAGCAAAAGCCAAAATATTCAATCACAATAGAGAACTCCTCAAACCAAACTCGCGAAACTTGCTTATGACCATATGAGTCTTCTTCAACTTACACAATTTCACATGATTATGAGAAATATTTGGTGGAGGTTCCATCTAAACTTTCTCTCGCAAATGACTATTAAGAAATGCATTTCTAACATGAATTTCATAAATATGTCATTGACGAATAAATGCAACAATAATAAGAGTTTGAATAGTGGGCATTTTGGTCAAATGAGAAAATGCTTCTTCATAATTCATACCATATTGCTGAGAGAACTCATGAACCACAAGACAACTTTATAATACTCAACTAGCTCATCAAACTTTGTTTTGATCTTGTATGTATCCAACATGCCCCAATAACATATTTTTCCAATGGAAGAGATGTTAAGTCTCAAGTATTTGTATTGTGAAAAACGTAAAGTTCTTTTGTCATAGTTTTAGGATCAAGAATAATTTCTTTATAGTAAAAAGATTCAAATAAAGGTTAGAAAAAAAGTGAAATAAGTAAAGCAAACAAAATTAGGCAATTCAGTGGACTTATAAAAGATAATGAGTAAGAGAAGACAAAGGATTATAAATCAAATGAGGTTTTTGGAGAGCCGCTGGGACATGATGGACAACCATGTATTTGAAGTAACACTAGTATCCATCATATATTTCTAAAAATTACATTCACTTGAAATATCTTCATCAAGGATAAAAGTATCAATATTGATTAGCTTAGAACTATTAAATAAGTTTGAACCTCACTACTAAAAACAAACTCAAATATGAGGTGTCCAACCATATATATACATCTAACTGTCTGAGAACCTCGTTAATGTGAGACTCTGATATAACTTCAATATTCACCCTCACATTTAGTGTGGGTCTTAAGTTCAATTCTCACATTGTCTTCCATAACCTGATTATGATACCATGATAACAATATAAATCAAATAGAGATGAAACAAAAAAATAGTCTAGGGTTCCACCAAAAAGAAAGCAAAGTCTTAACATTACAAGAGGAGCAAGTGATACTTCTTTGGTTTCAAAATGAGCGTAGTTTTAGATTTTTGCACACATATTAAAAAATAAAATTATTATAAATAAGAGAATAGTTATTTTACCAAATTATCTTTATTGACTATTGATTGATTTTTCACCATCGTAAATGTAAAGTAAAATTATTACTTTGAAAGTCGTGTACTTAATAATATTTGAAGGATATATATAATTGAAAAAACAAAATTAAAGTTACCTTAAAAATAAAATAAAATGACATTCATTTTGAAACAAATTTATTTTGCTAATGTAACACTCATTTTAACACGAAAGTAATTTTTTTTGTCTATTGATGAAATAATATAATTATCACAAAAAACTTACACACAATTGAGATGTTCCGAGATATATTGTTCAATTTAACAATATCGAGATTTGTCAGTTGAGTTAAGACTTAATGATATACGGAGGAAGTAAATAATAAAGACTAAAATGAAAAAACTACACCAAATAATAAGAATATACCAATTACTACATAATGAAAATAAAAATGAAGTAAAGAAGCATGCCTGAAGCAAACATACGTATTTATGGGAATCAGTTAGGGGCCACTGCTCTTCTAAACTCAAAAACTGTTGTCCAAACAGCGTTATACTTTTAATATGATCTGAACTCTGAAGATCTTTTATGTTTATGTCGGTCATTCAATGTGCTTTTTATTAATATGAATACTATTTTCCTTCATCCATAAACAGCACAACTTCAATTATGAAATAATATCAAAGGACTTAGCCTGAGGCTGTACATTCAATTAAATTGCAAAATCTATATCAATTATCAATGACAAAGTAGCTGGCAAATATAGCAGAATATTTATTCGATCTTCAATTGCAAAAGAAGCCACTAAAGTGAAGCAAAAGTTCTTGTTTCATGATAGGATTCTTTTGGAAACAGGGGAGGTCCCAGCATGGAGGCAATAAAGGTGACATGACATGATAATGTTTGTGGATTATTAATAACTTGAGACAATTATAATGCATATGTAAACATAGACATGCATATATATATGATTTATCTATGTTAATAAGGTTGACCACAATTGTATGAAGTAGAAGTAGAAGTAGTCAAACATTAATGGTGTGTATTGATGTTAATACTATTATTAAGGACCCATATGTTATGAAATTGAATCATAAAGTCAATGCATATTTGTTATCCCATGCCGTAGCATGCCTTACCAAAAGCTAAAGGTGCTAGTGTCAATATTTGATGATCAATACAGAGAGAGGGAGACCCACAAAAATTAGCATAGCAAAAAAGGAGAATATATGGATGGCAATTTTAATCATTGTATAGTGCATAATCATATGTAGAAGAAAAGATAAAGTAAGAAATCCTAGTCAATTTTTTTTTAATCTCTAAGCATAAGTTAAATTAATTGGCCTATACAAAGCATAAGATAAATTAAATATAGTTTCAAAATTTGTAGCATTTCTTGGCGCTTGCTTGAACTACATGCTTAAAATTAAGAGTGGATTTGAGAGATGATTATGTTATGATCATGTTGTATAACTTACTCCATTTAACCAAAAAAACGAGTTAGTTTTTTCCACCCTTTAACCAAATTGAGCTAGAACTTTGAAAAAATCATTGCTCTTTTTAGGGTTGACTTCTAAAAATGTCTACAAGTTTCATAACTTTATGAGGCATACTAAATATTGTTAGTTGTTTGTTATTCCGACAAATACAAAGCACGGAGTTTTAACTAGAAAATCTTGTTTCTGTTTCAAGATGTATGTATAATTGAAATTGAACAATGCAACTTTTTCATCTTTAGTCCCCTACATTAATTTAGGAATCTAATTAAGGCTATGTTTGGTTTCAAATTCGGAGCCGCCATAATTGACATGTTTGATTATTTTTAAGTAGATTTAATTTTGCCTCAAAAATTGATTGCAAGCTAGGATTTGTAGCTTTTGTGTCTAAAGATGATTTTTACACTGAAATTTATTGTTAACTCAATTTTACGTAAATGTATCTAAAAATAATTTTATATTCAATTCACTTTTAAGTAAAATCAATTTTAAAAAATTATTTCATTTAAAATCAATTATTGTCACCGCATAACCAATCGTGCAATAATACGGAAACAATTTTGTAAACAATGGTGAATCTTATTGAGAGTCCAAAGGGGCTATGGTATCCACTAATTTAAAGATTTTTATTTTTATTTATAAATAATAGTAGTAGTATATTATTAAAATAATTTTAAAGGTTTAAGGAACTAGTTCACTAGTAAGAGTTTAGCATATTAACTTTAAGATACTCAGTTCAAATTTTATAGTGATATTCATTAAAAAATTTCTCCAACTCCAATATATTTTTTAAAAAAAGTCGGGACATTTCATTGCACTCTATCACATCCTTCTCTTTCTCTCGCATTTTGCTACACATTCTTAGTAAAATTATATATGACTTTTATGAATTTCAGTTATCATATTTTAATTAGTATTTACCGCTCCGCTTAATATTTCACACTATTTGTAAGGATTTAGATCTCTCTAGCATTTGTATCTAACTATGTAGCCTACAGGAGATGTATTTCTATTTTACAACTAGTAGCAAGCCGTGCATGAATTCTTTTAACTAATCCTATCTTCTTCAAAACTCTACTACTCCATGACCTCTTTTGATTTGCTATTTTTGTAAATAGATTCCACCAATCATTTTTTCTTTTGTTTTTTAATTACCTTGACATATATTTCCAAAAGTAACTTAAAAAAATCACTACTAGAATTTCACACCACCACAATGTGTCATATATGACGCATGAAGCTAAAGCGTAAATATGAAGCAAAATGTTAACAAAATACTACAAAACTGTAATTGGAAATGGGCTATAGAAAAGAGTCATTATTGAATCAGAAAATGGAATTTCTCCAACCATCATTTTGCTTCAAAATTGTTTGAAAACGTGCACAAACATACTGAAATTTCTAATTATGTAGATACCCACGTTAACCACCAATTCGTCTGACAATTGTGGTCAGTATTAATCTTATTTGATCCAACATTGGAAAGATAACAAGGACATTCCCCTGCTTCAGCATACTAATACACCATCAAGAGCTTATATACTATTGAATGAAGAACAAAGATGGTGATTATGCTAAGATTATATATTTGAACAAGCTAGGATGTACTATGCAAAAAATGGATGTGGTCAAGGAGACACAAGTCACAGAGAATGTTTCTGGTCCCATAAACTTGAAAGTGTGACAACACAAAGAAGTGGAATGTGGGCTTCCAACATTTTTCATGAACAATGTTTTATTACTGCCTCATAAAAACAATATGCATGCTGGACCCCTAAGTGTATGTTTGAGCTATTTTTGGAGATGTCACAGTTGATTTTAGAGGTGGACAATTTGATTTTAACATATTTGTTTTTTTTTTTATATAATTGATTTTGTTTTTAGAATTAATTATTACGGTGAAGATACAATTTATGACTTTTGTCTCTAATATTAATTTTTAGGACTGATTTTTTTATTTTTATAATAGATAATATTTCATTAATAATACTCTAAAATCTAGCTATGAGTTAGAAAGTTGGAAAAAATGTACATAAAGCTTGAAAATTAGTTCTAATACGTTAGATTGGATGTCATGTTTTGGATTCGAATATGAGACTTTGACGTTATGTGTTATAGTAATTATATAATTTCATCTATAGACAAAAAAATTTATAAATTAATATAATTTTACACGAATATATTAAATACAAATTATTTTATGTTAAATTCACTTTTACTATCAATTATACAAATTTAATTATTTTTTTGGTGGCAAAACTAAAAACACACTAAGACATGGTTCTCTATTTTTTTTTTTAAATTCTTGAATATACGTATAATAAGCACCACCACACTAGGTAAATGATTTTGTTATCTTAATTCATAAAAAAAGACAAACTCATCATGGTTTATCATCATGAGGGGAATGAGAATAATCAGTTGGCAATATTCAAATTTTAAAGGAAGACAAATATGAAGGCTAGTAAAACTTTGGACCACTGTCAGAATAATTCATGACATTGAAAACGAGGGGTGAAAAAAAATGAACCACTTTACCCACCGATGAAATATCATGTATTTCTATCTATATAACTTTTATGGGTCCAAATTTGCTCAATAAATATATGACACATCTGAAAAAAGTTGGCTACATTTGTTTGTTTTATTTGAGGTAAAATAAAAAACAAGTGATACCTTACAAATGAATAAGATTGCGGTAGCAGTTAAATTTGGAGGAGGAAAATACAAAGGGAATCTAAAGGATATATATATATATATATATATATATATATATATATATATATATATATATATATATATATATATATATATATATATATATATATTTCAAAGAGACATTAGAGAATATTAGGGTACCAAGGAAAATCGTGATAAATAATAACTATTAATAGGTGCAACTGGGAAGGGGCACATAATCTTCTTACATTTCTAGCAATGTTTTGCCAATATATTTATCATTATATTACTAATGCCATTACATTAATGGACATATAATAGGGAAATGCAAGTAAAAATATAGCATGTATAGAATAAGGAGTTTTAATTGGGGTATGAGCATGGAATTTGGTGGAAGGGGATTATCGAGTCTAGAAAGAGTTGGCCATGTGATAAAAGCAACTTTGTTCGACTTGCAAAGCGACCACGCCCTCTTGGCTGCAATCATGTGGTCTACTATGTTATTATTTCCTACACTTCTTCCTTTGCTTATTCATTCCTTTTATCCTATTCTATGTTTACCGTGTTCTCGTAAAAATACTTACTACTTTGATGTGCCGTGTTATCCCTTCTGTTTTCCACATTCCAATAATTAAAGGGTCAATTATGCGTCATAAGAATTCATATTAAGACAAACTTGTGCAAATGTAAAACTATCAACTAAAGTAATTTTTATATGAAATTAGCATGAGCTTGGGACGCGAGAGGCCCGCTCGTGCGGACAAGCCACCACGCTTCCTAATTAGCTAGTAAAATACTCCAATGTAATTTCAGAGCTATTTAATTACCCCATAATTTAATAAATAAATACATTCTTAAGTACCACTCAAACAGTATTTGTACTTAGTATACTATTTTTTTTTTATTTTTATATTTAGTATGTGAAATTCGCGGTTAGAATTTTAAAAATAAAAATAATTAAATACAATAAATAAATGCATGCTTATGACTCATTGCCAAAACCACCACAAGGATATATTTATGGTATCATTTTTAAATGAGATAAAATAGGTTCTAAACACAATCATGTATGTTTAATTTCTGTTCTTGAGTAGATATTTGGTAGAGATTATATTTTTTTAAGGTATGGATGTGTCAAAGTATGTAAAGAGTCAAAGTATGAGGACTACAAACCAAATAGTACTAACCGAACATTAAGAAGCATGAGTTGCATATCATGTTATTCGATTGATGCATGTATTTAACTTATCAAATATGGATTGGATTTTATACGACCCTCCAAAATGCTTAAGAAAATAAGTTGAGAAAATAACAATTACGTCCTAGTTTAATTTTTAGATTAAATAAAATTGATTTTTAAAGTATAAAATTGATTCTTACATGTTAAAATATGTGGTGGTGTATAATAGATTTTGTCTCTATAAGTTGTTCTAATTTTAAATTTGAATTTAAAAGTTTTTCCTAGAATTAATTTTCACCACCAATTCAAACACGCACAAATAATCTCTTTGGTTGAGGTTTCTCGTATCTAAATGTGTTGTAATTGTAACGAAAGGTACAAATGTTATATTAAGTGTATGATTGATTTTACGTTAACAAAAATAGATTTTATAAATTGATTTTAATTAAAAGTAAATTAAATATAAAATAATTTATACTTGAATATGTTTATGTAAACATAAATTTAAATATTAAAATCATATTTAAAATAAAAAACTACCTTGTGTAACTTTATAATATAATTAATTATAAAGAGAAAATCAATAACTCTTAAAACTTTGAACCCAAATTTGCATCGAGGAGGAGGTAAACTACAAAAATTGTAATTACAAAAAGGGACTGTGAAAGCTGTTTGTTTTTAATTAAATTTGTTAAAAAAGTGATTTTACTCGGTTCCCAAAACCGCTCTCTAAAATACCTTTCATACACAGTCACTAGCAACCTTCGAGAATCCCTTTTGTGTTGTGTCTAGTCTAGTATATATATACAACCACTCCAATACTCCTTTTTTCCATCTTCGCTTCCAATCTCAAACCTCTTCTCCATCACAGAAACTAACTATATTATTATTATTTAGAGCTTGAAATTAAGAAAACCTTAAGAGAAAGTTGAAGTGACATATATCTAGAAGAGAAAGGAAATGGCATCAGATAAAGTGGTGGAAACAGTAATAGTTGGGAACTATGTAGAAATGGAAAGTGAAGGAAAGCCAAAGAACATAAAGTCCAAATTATCAAACTTCTTATGGCATGGTGGTTCTGCTTATGATGCTTGGTTTAGTTGTGCTTCCAACCAGGTAATAATAATTGGTTTTAATTTCTTAAGTCCACATAAATGTTTTATTTTTTTTATATGGTTTTTTTTTTTTTTACATGACAGGTGGCTCAAGTTCTGCTTACGTTGCCATACTCATTTTCCCAGCTGGGAATGCTTTCCGGCATACTTTTTCAACTCTTCTATGGTATACTAGGTAGCTGGACTGCTTACCTCATTAGCATTCTCTATGTTGAATACAGAACAAGAAAAGAGAGGGAAAAAGTTAATTTCAGAACAAACCATGTTATTCAGGTACTACTACTACTTCTACTCCATTTTAATTTAATTACTTAAATTACCATCTATTTAAATTAATTATATATAAAATATATATGCAGTGGTTTGAGGTTCTTGATGGACTCCTAGGGAAGCACTGGAGAAACGTTGGTTTGGGCTTTAATTGCACATTTCTTCTTTTTGGATCTGTTATCCAACTTATAGCTTGTGCAAGGTACCTAGCTAGCTTGATAGTAGATAAAAAATAAATAAATATCTTTTTTATCTAAATTAAAATAAGGAAGCAAGATCACATGCATCTCTGATAATATATTTAATAATGTAGTACTAGCTACCTGCAACATATATTTTTTGAATTGATTAATGTTTGTTATGCAGCAACATATATTACATAAATGATAATCTGGACAAGAGGACTTGGACTTATATCTTCGGAGCTTGCTGTGCCACTACTGTATTTATTCCTTCATTTCACAATTACAGAATCTGGTCCTTTTTGGGTCTTGTCATGACCACTTACACTGCTTGGTATCTTACAGTTGCCGCTATCCTTCACGGACAGGTAAATTAATTAATATTAATTAATTAATTAATTAATTATATGATTAAATTATTTTCATATGTTGTTGTGATGTGTATATTGTTTAGGTGGAAGGAGTGAAGCATTCAGGTCCGAACAAAATGGTTTTATATTTTACGGGGGCCACAAACATTCTCTACACATTTGGGGGACATGCCGTTACTGTGTAAGACAATATCAGATATATATTACTCGTGTCCTTTACGTTTTCACACATACCATACCCCCCATGTGTTTTTCACTGAACACCCCCCCAATGCCCTTGTTCTTGCCTTTGGACGTATCATTATTCACCATGGTTGCTACTGTTTTTTAATCTTTAATAAATATAAACAACTACTACATTTTTTCTTTTTATCAATTTTTTTTAATATTACCTCTATTTATTTATTATATAAAATTGATAAATTAAATAACTATTTTATTTTTAAATAATCACAAATTTATAATTTCTACTTTTATAAAAAAAGTTAGTGTACGTACGACCGTAACAATAGTTACTAGAGAATACAATACCAAATGGGAAAAGCTAAATAACCAATGCAACAGGTTGGGGCTTAAAGTCATTTTGATAGTGACCCAACCTTAACTTCTCTAGACATAATCTGAACATGGATCTAATCACTCGTCTTCGTGCACTTCGTTTTTTTCCCAATTTATTTATATATTTTTTGTGATTTTTTTTTTTGCACTAACGTTGTTTCTTACGAATTGAATTGAGTTATGCTATACAGTACCTCTTTATCAGCTAACCATTTTCATATTGCCGATTTTACCCATGCGTGGTGAGTTTCACCTTACCTCGTCAAATTTCGTGATTACAGTTTTCACACTATATAGCATAACTCACAAGTATTTTTAAGAAAATAAATAAAGAAATAAATTTTTTGAAGTTTTATATTTAGTATTTTAGAATTGAAAAAGTTGAAACTTTTTTACTCAAATTATTTTTTTGACGTGACATTTAATTGAGGCCCGGACAATTTTCAAGTTTCTTGTACTTCGTTTTAATTACATTGACCATTTTCTTTTCCTATAAAAAAAATGTATATCATTTTCTTTTTAAATAAAAGAACAAGATATAACTTTTTAAAAAATAAAATAAAACAAAAAATAAGAACTAGTGCATGTTTATTTTCATTTTTTGAGGACACAAAATCAATTCTCAAATTATAAAATTAATTTTAACATGTTTGATGCTATCTGGTAGAATTAATTATGTTTTCAAAATCAATTTTATCTTCAATCGTAGAACCTATTTATTTTTCAGACAAGAGTGTGATGCATAAAAGAGAGGAGTTTGCACATTTTTTAAATTTACAAAAGGCAAAGTAAATGTTAAACTTTTTAACCCCAAAATACCCTTAGTAGGCGTGGGAGGCAAAAAGTACCCCTTTTTCTTTAGAATCCATGAGTTTTGTTTTAGCATTTAGCTAGAAAGCCAAGGTTCTTTCTTTAAAATGGTTCTATCATGCTTTTAAGCTTTTTATTATAATAATTGTGATGAGGAAGACCCTCAAGGGTCCAGCTTTTCCCAGTTTTGATGAGGTCTCTTCTGTTTTATTCCCTTATTTTTTCACCCCAAAAAATAATGGTAATTAATATTAACATGAGTGATACTACTTATTAATTGGTACAGGGAAATAATGCACGCAATGTGGAAGCCCCAAAAGTTCAAGGCTATATATTTACTGGCTACCCTTTATGTACTAACACTGACTCTTCCATCATCAGCAGCAGTTTATTGGGCATTTGGTGACTTACTTCTAAATCACTCCAATGCTTTTGCTCTTCTCCCAAAATCACCCTTCAGAGATACCGCTGTCATTTTAATGCTCATTCACCAGGCACGAATTAATAATTCATTAAATGTTTATCAAAAACATAATGTGGTTATTTTTATTTATTCTTCTAATTGAATTAATGAATATTGCAGTTTATAACATTTGGATTTGCATGCACCCCATTATACTTTGTTTGGGAGAAAGCAATAGGGATGCACGAGTGTAGGAGCTTGTGTAAACGTGCATTAGTGAGATTACCAGTGGTGATTCCAATTTGGTTCTTGGCTATCATATTCCCTTTCTTTGGACCCATCAATTCCACCGTTGGATCTCTCCTTGTCAGTTTCACTGTTTACATCATCCCTGCCCTTGCTCACATCTTCACCTTTAAATCATCCTCTGCCCGACAGGTATATTACATTCTCTAATTTCCATGTATATAATAAACTTTATTTTCCTAATAAAATATTATCCTGTGCTCACGGGCTTCAATTAATCGTTGCAGCCTAATAGTTTGACTCATCAACACAGCACAGCATAACATGCAGTGTTTAGAATTTATTCCATTTATTATTTCTAAGTACTTGTAATTTGCCAACACAAAGAAATTTTGTGTTAGCGTATTGTCACCGTCTAGCTACCAGACCAGACCCGGGACTTTCTCCTAAACAAATCAATTTTTTTAATTTTTTTATATAGTAAAACAGAACATAGATAATTTAATTAGTACTATACGAATACATTAATTAATTAAATTAATTGTGATGCAGAATGCTGTGGAACAACCTCCCAAGTTTGTTGGAAGATGGGTGGGATCATTTGTGATCAACGTATTTATAGTAGTGTGGGTCCTAATCGTGGGCTTTGGATTTGGTGGGTGGGCCAGCATGGTTAACTTCGTACACCAAATTGACACATTTGGACTTTTCACAAAGTGTTACCAATGTCCACCACCGTCTCTTCCAACCATGCCACCTCACCAGCTCAACGCCACCGCCGCTGCGCCTTCGCCTCTTCACCACCATTGAGCAGCATTCATGAATTGATTAGTGCATGTTCTATGGAGAATGATAAATCAAAAAGTACTTCATCAGTCACATCCTGCATTTATTATTATGTATTTGGCTGTGTCATAAATTAATTGTAATGCATGTTTTCTTCTTTAATTTCTTTCTTTTTAGCTTTTAAGTAGTTGAGATCTTTGTCATGCTTAGTTTCACAACAACAAAAATGAAATAAAAACAAAACACAAAACCTTTATGAAATTTCACATTTTGGTTACTAGTTAAAATAACCTATCTTATTAGTAATTTGCTATATGCTCAACGAAAACGTTTTATTTTACACATACTTAAGAATTTGTAACTATCGATCAATTTAATCTTTAAATTTTATGAAATATATAGTTACATAATTTCTTGATTTACTTTTTGTCCAACAAACTTATTGCTATATCTATCAAATTCAGATGTTAAACACGATGTGAGATAACATAAACCAAAAACATTGAACCCATGAAAGAAGAGCTTCTTGTTGGTTTGGTTTGTCGAACCTTGAAAACACTAAACTCCCACCTATCATCTCTACGAATGGATGAAAATGACTTACTCAAAACAAATTGAAGGATTATTTAACTATTTCGTAAAATTCAAAACTAAATTAAGAATAACCTAGGTTGAAACCTCAAATTAATACTAAATTAGTATTAAGAATGAAATCTGATATTCGATCCTAACTTCTAATATTTTCTCCTCCTTTCATTAATCTTGGCCGGTATACATCAATTTTTTATTTTTTTTATATTTTTCTTCGGATTAATTGTTATTCCAACCAAAAATGGGGCAAGACCCCTTAAATTGGATCTTCACATTAGTCTCTAACTTTTGATTGATGATTCACAAGAAGAAGAAAAATGTAATATTACTTAATTTTATACTCTTATTCCTGGAATATCCATCACTTTCTTCGGAAGTAAGTTTTTTAGGCATGATTTGTTGAATGAACAAGATCTATCATAAACAAGAAATTATAAACCTCACAGAATTTGGATGGAAAGTCATAACTCAAAATTAAAAGTATATAGTTTTTCAAAATAGAATCCAAATTTAGCAAGAACAAAAAATTTACCAAAATTAAAGTGACAAAAGCAAAAGAAACTCTTATTTAAAAATAAATAAAAGAAAAAGAAACTCTCATTTTTCATCTCCTCGGAAAAGCAAAACACAAAACTAAACTCATCCACTTTTTTCCTTCAATATACTCACAACAAAGAATGTGCTGGCTTGAAAATGATTAGAGATGAAATAAAAGGTATAACGTTCAGCTAAAACAGAGGGAATTATAGTTCCAAGCATCTTTTTCTTTGCAGCATGTTTCCCAGATCACTTTTTCAATGATTCAAATAGCAGCAGAATACCAAGTTGAGTTGATGAAGTAAAAAAAAAGTGAGAGAACCAAATCATACAAAAGCTTAACAATTAAAAAGAAGAAAGACAAAAAAAAAATAAGGCTGCGGTAAAAACTGTAGTAGAAATTGACACAACACACACATATATGATATACCATATATGTATGTAATGTAATGCACAGAGAGTTGGGTGGAGAATCTAATAATTATTATCTCCAATCCTCAAAAGGGTAGAGGAATAAAATAAACAATGACAATGTGATCTATGATATATCTAAATTATTGATATTGAAGAGACCTTTCATGCGAGTTCTTAGACCGTATACACAAGCAATCAAGCATGCAAAACCCTGGAAAGAACCAACATAGTAAAATGGAAAACAACAATTTACTCCACATTACAGCTATATAGTAACGAGGCTTAAAGACTTTCCACTTTTTCAGTTAAAGGTCATATTCTCCATTATTTGATTTGCCTTGTTTTATTTTATTTTATCCCTAAAGTAAAGAACTCAATGCGACGCTATCAACTTTAGAGACATATTCGTCTTTTTTTTATTTTAATAATTAGCTTTAGTTCAAAATTGTGAAAGTTGTCCAAGACAGAGACATTTTTTTTATTATTAAAGTTTGACTCAACCGTCGAATGTTTAAATACTATAAATTTTTTAATTTGAATTTAGAATCTCACATTTGCATACTAATTTTTTACTATTTGATAGAAAGAAAAAAATACAAGACAATATTAGCGCAACTTGGAAAAAAAAGACAAGACATTCTTACCGCAACTTGGAATATTGAAAAGTTCTTCACTCGCAAATTCTACACAACGTTTCTATTTGATAATAATTAGTTTATAGTTTATAGTTTGTAATTGATAGGTTATAGTTTATAACCGGTAATAAATTAATTGAGTATTTAGTAAAATTAGCGTTTTAATTAGATTAAATTATAAATATGATATATTTATTTATTTATCTATTTTATTTATTTTAAATTAAATAAATAAATTATTTACTTTAAATTTTTTAATTGTTTTTAAATTTAAATTATTTATTAATCACATATATTTTTATTTATTTTAAATATTAATAATTAAACTATTTTAAATTATTATTTATTAAAATTATTTTAAAAATTTTAAAATTATTTATTTTAAATTATAATAAATAATAAACTATAAAATACTTGAATTAGGTTATCTAAAAACGCTATGAGATATGAATTATAAGTTTATAAATGGTTGTTATCAAACATAATTTATAAGCTATAAATTCTTTTTTTTTTTGTTGGTCTTGTCAAACTAAACAGACGTGTCTTTTCGACCCTTTATGGCTATTTTTATTTTTTTGAAATACTTTATAGATTGAAATAAGACTAAGTATGTCTTTATTTATATGATAACTAAAATTGATTGAGTGAATTGATTTTGTACAATTAATTTTAGTTAAAAGTGAGTTGAGTGTAAAATAATTTATGTTTGGATGTGAATTTAACAATAAATTTTAATATAAAAATCACGTTTGACCAAAAAAACTATAAACCCTAACCTCAAGTTAGAATCGATTATATTCGACAACATACCAAAATAAATTTTACACATTCAAAATTATTTTTCATCCCTCCAAACATACAATCAGACATGCACAGAGACTCACCCAAGTCACCTAATACAAATTCCTCATACATAACAAGTGAAACTGTTGCAAACAAATGCAAGTTCTGAAGGATAACAAATGTAAGGGTGATCTTAGTGTTAAGAAGTTAATATGTTTAGTCTTAAAAGTTCACGGCTAAGAAAATAAAAGTTATAAACAATCAAATTATGTTAAAAATATCATAAAAGTTCTTTTACTTAATTACATTTTTTTTTACTTAGTTTATTACATTCACAAAATAATATTTTTTTAAATTAAATTCTTTGATCTTTCGTGTAATATACTTGTTGTATGTTTGTCCTCAATCTAGATTTTTGGCTTTTAAAATAGTGACGTGACTGATATTTTTTAAATAACATTAAATATGTTGACATAGCAAATAAAATATGTTTATATGTAAATAACATTAAATATTTTTAGCTTTTAAATATGTTTATATTTATCCACCTCATCAAACAATAAAATAATATATTTAGAAGATAACAAAAGTAACCAAAAAAAAAAACAATAAATTAAAAATAAATTAAAAGAAGCTACAGAAATAAGTAAATATATTTTGTAATTTATTTAATTTCTAAATAAGTTTTTGTCATTTTAATTTTGATGAGGTGGATAAATTTAAATCCACTAGTATTTTATCAAGTCAACATATTTAATGTCATTTTATTTAAAAATATGTCACTTAACTATTTTTGGAGAGCAAAATATTTAAGTTGGGATTAAAATTGCAACAAAAATAAAAATTTTGAGGAACACAAAAATTGGATTTAGAAAAAAAGAGAATATTTTCATGTGTGATAAAAAAGAGAACTAAAGTGTAATTAAGTTAAATTATTTCCACAAGCGTGGCCATTTAAGATTTTCACAACAAATGAGATAGAACTGATTGCGCCAATAATTTTTAACTAGAATATTATCGCACTTTGTGCGGGTTTAAAAATTTTTTTAATGTAATATTTTAAATTTATTAATGTATTAATTTTGTAAATAAGAAAGGTTATAAAAAAAATAAATGGGATAAAAGAAATTGTAGATTTTGTAATTAAATAAGTATTTTTACTCTTAAAATAATATTTTGCAAAATTTTAATCATAAAAAATTAACAATTTTTTTAGAGATGAAAAAATATTATTAATCAAAGTAGAACTAATCACAATTTTACAACTGTTTCGGGTTGAATTTAAACTCCATCTACAATATCAAAATTTTACCATTTAAATGACACCTCATGGACATAAAATATTAACTATAATTGAAGTGAAAATTTATATAATTGATAATCGCGCACTCTATTTTTATTAAAGTATATAAGTTATCTGAGTTAATATATATATATATATATATATATATATATATATATATATTATGTAGAAATTATTAAAATTGTAACATTTTTTCTTGCACATTTTAAAATGTTTCGAAAATGCTCATGATAAATATATACATCGATAACTATTAAGAGAAAAAGACATCAAAATCATTTATTAGATTGACTAATTGTTATTTGTACATTATATACATGCTAAATATAAGTGTCGACGCTACTATTAAGAGAAAAAGATACCAAAATCCAAAATCATTTATTAGATTTACTAATTGTTATTTGTGAATTACATATATTGTAAATATAAGTGTCAACGCTAATAATAATAATAATAATAATAATAATAATAATAAGGTACAAAAGTTGTATATTGATTATTTTTAATATCTAAATAAACATTTAAAATTATTTGAATGTTTTATCGATTATATTGCTAATTTTTATAAAAATATTTTTGTTTCAATATAATTTATTTATTTATTTCTATTTAAACCTTCTAAGATTGTCTATTTGTAATTGATTATTGGTTTTTAAGTCGTGATATTATGTTTTTATATACTTTGTGGTCATTTAAGATGTTATAATTATTTAAATATAATTAAAATGTTGTGATATATTTATTCGTAATGAATTACCAAGAGTAACTTAATATAAAATTAAGTTTGTTATAATAGTTATGTTTTTTATTGTTAGTTTTAATCATAGAGTTATGAAACTAAATTGTGATGAATATGTTTTAATTATATAGCTTGTGGTCATTAAAGATGTTTGTTACATTTTAATTATTAAAATTTAACTAAAATATTGTGATGTATTTAAATGTAATGAATTATCAATAATAACTTAATATGAAATTAAATTTGGAATAATAGTTATGTTTTTTATTGTTAGTTTTTTAAGATGTATGCAAAGTTATGATATAAAATTATAGATAATGTTTATTCTTTAAAGATAAGGTTAGTTTTTTTGGTTTATCATAGGTTTTTTCCACCTAATTCATCTTATTCAAATGATGTCGGACTATAAGCATGAACAAATTCTATTTTCTTAATTGTTTGTCTTTTCTTTTTCTTTATGGTATTAAGATGATTGCTACATTTTAGTTATTAATATGTAATTAAAATATTGTGATGTATTTAAATATAATAAATATTACGAACTTAATATGAAATTAAGTTTGTAAGAGTAATGTTTTTTATTGTTAGTGTTTTAATTGTGAAGATTGCTTATTACTTATGGCTTAATGGCTACCAAAATAAATTTGCTATGCTATTTGACATTGTAATCTCTTGGCTAAAGTGAAGCGTATTACTTCTTAGTTAAAGAAAAACAAATGATTTGTATTCAAAAGAAAATGCTTGTCCATATTAAAATAAAACTGAATGATACAGATAAAAAAATGAAAAATAGAAAATGAGTAAAATTAAATGGAGAAAGAAAATGAGCTAAGCATAAGCTTTGACCAAGTTTAAAGGCTACGCAGTCTCACATTTCCCATTGACATTTGGGGTAAGAATTGAGAAACCATATTAGATTAGAACTCCATAGATAAAAAAAAATAGAACAATGATAAAATTTAAGTGGAGAAAGAAAATAACACCCAACCGATGAAGTTGAAGTAGCAATGTCGATTTACAAGAAAGGGGGTTTGAATTGTAAATTTGTCCTTTTAAAATTCCTGTTAAAAACTTAAGAACATAACTCAAGATTGATCTTGGTTGTAAAAACAGAAAACGAAGAACGTTCTTGGTTTTCACCAGAAAACAGAGAACGTTCTTGGTTAGTTAAAATCAACAGTTCAGTTTATCTATTTAACTTAATAATTAACAGACTAAAAGTAAATAGAGACAATGGAAGAGATATCACACACATATATATCCTGGTTCACCCAACCCGAGCTACGTCCAGTCCTCACAACGGTGAGATTTTCCACTAAGTGTTTAAAACAAGAACCTTCTTGGTTTTACAGCACCTAACTTAGTGTTAAGACAAACTCTCAATTTTAAAGTTTTGATGAAAATAAACAAAGGTTAATTAAAAGATTATTAATTATGATTCTAAGTATATTGTTAATTTAACCTGTGCTTTTGAGTGTGTTAATTCAAAGATAGGTTTCAAAAGAATAAAAGAAAACAGCATCAGAAGAACATTCTTCACATTCTAGAAAACGGAGAATGTTCGCCAGACTGTGACAGCATAAAGACCCAACTTTCTCCATCACTTAATTAAAGTTGTTGGCTCTGGAAGTTACATGAATATGATCACTACATGGCAGAGAACACAGGATCAATTCAAATCAAGAGGACATTCGAATTGAGAAAGATAAAGACTCTCAAACAAGCCTGTCCAGACTGTTCTGGAAACAGTAATTATCAGACTCCAGAAGATACCTTATGAAGTAAATTACCAGAAGATACATTCTGGAAATTACCAGAGGATACATTATGGAATTTAACAGAGGATACCTAAAGTACAAAAAGTCCAGAATGATCATCAATCTCCAGTCAGTTTTAAAAGCTTCAGTACAAGCTCTTTACATCAAGCTTTCATGATCATTTTCAATCTGTTTTGAATGGTTCAAAGCTTCAGTTCAACCTAGCATTATTATCTCTTATCAGAAGCTTTAGAGGATCATTAAAAACTCAAGAAAGATTGATTCAAAACGCAAATACAGCTCAGCCTAAAACAGAAAGTAAAAAGTGTCAAAAAGTAGGATTACTTTTTGCCTCTGGTTCAGTCAGACAAAAGCATCAACAACGGCTATATTGGCCTTCATTAAATGCTCTCAAGCCTATAAAAGGAAGGCCACAGCTCAAGGAAAACTCAGAAGTTCAAGTGCTAACAAGTTTCTCCAAATCATTCTCATTCACATACTTGAAGTTCTGCAAATCATTTACAGAATCAGTTGTAGTTAAATCCTTCTTACTCTGATATATTCATACTGATTTATCTGTAAAAGAATCGAAACCTCAAACAAGAGTTGAATCATTTCAGATTCTAAACAATCTCATTATTATTGTAAAACTCAAACTATAAGAGTTTAATATAGTTTGAGGTAGATTGTAAGAAATCCTATCAAGACAGATAGGTGATTCGAATAATCTGATACCAGGTGGAATGAGATTAAGTTCTGTAAACAAAGATCAAGGTTGATCTAGACTAGGTGCTGTAAAACCAAGAAGGTTCTTGTTTTAAACACTTAGTGGAAAATCTCACTTCGTGAGGACTGGACGTAGCCCAAGTTTGGGTGAACCAGGATATATCTACGTGTGGTATTTTTTATCCCTAACCTCCTTATCAAGTTTGATTGTTTTTAAGATTGAAATACAAAATCGTTTTTCTGTTTTACATACTAAACTGAACGTTCTCCGTTTTATGATAAAACCAAGAACGTTCTCTGTTTTTCTGCTTCCTTAACCAAGAACTTTCTTGAGCTTAAAACTGAAGTTTTTCTGGAAATTTTTAAAATGGAGATTTACAATTCAAACCCCCCTTCCTTGTAAATCAATTTTGCTACTTCAATTGGCATCAGAGCAAGGTCTCTAGAAAGAACACCTAACCAGTGTTTGAGAAAAAGATCCAGAAAATGTCTAAAGCAAAATACATTGTTGAGGGAGGATCCTCAAACAGACCACCATTCTTTGATGGTACTGATTATTACTTTTGGAAAAACAAAATGCAATTGTTTCTCAAATCACAGGACACATGCATGTGGAACATCATAATAAATGGAAATTCAGAAGAATAAATTCAGAAGATCCAGCTTCAACAGAAAAGAAAGAAGCAGACTGGACTCCTGATGATAAAGCTAAGGTACTCCTAAACTCTAAAGCTCATTTATTCTTATCGTGTGCTTTGAACAGGGAAGAAAGTGAAAGAGTAGACGAATGTAAAACTGCTAAAGAAGTATGGGACACATTACAAACTCACCATGAAGGTACAAGCCATGTCAAAGAAACAAGAATAGACATTGGTATAACAAAATTTGAATTATTTGAGATGCACGAAGGAGAAACCATTGACGAGATGTACGCAAGATTCACAACAATAGTGAATGAAATGCGTTCTCTTGGAAAAGCCTATTCAATACAAGACAGGGTAAGAAAGATCATGAGATGTCTTCCAATTGTATGGAGACCAATGGTAACAGCTATAAGCCAAGACAAAAATCTTGAAACACTTCCCCTGGAAGAATTGATAGGAACTTTAAGAGCACATGAAATACTGCTACAAGAAGCTAAACCTGCCAAGAAAGGAAAAGAAGTAGCTCTAAAGGCATCTCAAGAAAGCATCATACTACAAACTGATGAAGAACCAGAAGAAACTGGACAAGAAGATGCTGATGAAGAAATTGCTCTTCTCACCAGAAAAATACAAAGAATGATTTGAAGGAGAGATCAAATCAAAAAAGGATTTCCAAATAAAAATCCCAAAACAGAAGTTGATAAGAGCCAGCTTACATGTTTTGGTTGCAATAAACTAGGACATTACAAATCTGAATGTCCCTTGAATAAGAAAACACCAAAACGATTTCCTTCCAAAAAGAAATCAATGCTGGCCACATGGGATGACTCAGAAGAATCAGACTCATAAGAAGAAGAAGAAGCCAACATATGTCTGATGGCAGATACAAAAGAAAACGAGGTAATAAATTCTGAATCTTGTTCTCTGTGTGAATTAATGGGAAAAGAATTTGACAATTTGCTAAATGATTCGAATACTCTCATACAAAAATGTAGTTCCTTAAAAGAACAAGTTTTTAAAGAAAAAGAAGAAAAAGAAAAGGCTCAGGCCATGATTGAGATTCTCAAAAATACCATTCAAGAACTGAGAGGATCAAAACAGCAAAGTTGTGAAATTCAGAAAGGTCAAGAACGTTCTGCAGCTAAAACGGAGAACGTTCACCTTAAATCTGAAAATGAAATATTGAAAACTGATTTGCTTAATTTTATAAAAGCTACTGAAACTTTTCAGAAAATCATGGGATCACAAATAGGAATATTCGATAAAGCTGGTCTTGGTTTTGATCAATCTCAAAAAACCAAAATATATGAAAACTTTTTTATTCCGGAAAGCAAGATCGAAAAATGCAAAACAAAATGTTCATACTGTAAAAAACTTGGACATTTGGAATTTGCTTGCTATTTCAAAAAACGGGATGAGAAGAATAAGAACAGAAAGATATTTGAAAGAAAAGAGCCAATTTTGAAAAAACCAGAACGTTCTCCAGCCTATCTCAAAACGGAGAAAGTTCAAAAAGAAAAACTGAACCTTCTCCAGAAAGTTTGAAAAAGGGAGAACGATTCAGAATCTTTACACAATCAAGATTCCAACCTTCGAAAACTCATATTTCAAAAACAATACCAAGACCAACTGTTAAATGTTCGTATTGTCTTAAATTTGGTCATCAAGAATCAACATGTCATTTTAAAAAGAAAGAAATGATTAAAACTAACTCTCAAGGACCCAAGACAAAGTGGGTACCTAAAGTTAAAGTAACACCTTATGCAGAATGGATTTCAACTTGTCAAGAGAAAGCCATGGTTCTTGGACAGTGGATGTTCAAGACATTTGACAGGAGATAAAAGCTGTTTCATGTCATTTGAAAAGAAAGAAAGAGGTTCTGTAACCTTTGGTAACAACAACCAAGCTCAAATCAAAGGTAAAGGAACCATTGGTGAGAAAAACTCAGTCTAAATTTCTGATGTTCAATATGTAGAAGGTCTGAAACATAATCTCTTAAGCATAAGTCAACTATGTGACAATGGCTTTGAGGTTATCTTTAAACCAAACTTCTGTGAAGTTAAAAACAAAACTGGCGAACTCATTTTTTGAGTATAAGAAAGAAAAATCTTTATGTTTTATACCTTGAAGAATTACCTGATGAATCCTGCTTCATGTCCATAAACAAAGATAAATGGATTTGGCACAAGAGGACATCAGTATGAAAACTATTTCAAAGATTTCAAAACTAGAACTTGTTAGAGGATTACCAAAAATCAATTTTGATAAAGATAAAATATGTGAAGCTTGTGCTAAAGGAAAACAAGTTAAAAGTAGCTTTCGTTCAAAAGAGTTTATTTCCTCAAATAGAATCCTTGAGCTGCTTCACATAGATCTTTTTGGTCCTATTAAAACAACAAGTCTAGGTGGAATGAGATATGGTTTTGTTATTGTTGATGATTACTCTCGATACACATGGGTCTTATTTTTAAAACAAAAAGATGATGCATTTGATGCTTTCAAAAACTTTTGTAAGAAGTGATCATGGAGGAGAATTCATAAATGCCTCTTTTAAAAACTTTTTTGAAGATCTTGGCATTTCTCATAATCTATCTTATGCAAGAACTCCTCAACAAAACGGAGTTGTTGAAAGAAACAATAGAACATTGCAAGAAATGGCAAGAACAATGTTGGAAGAATCAAATGTTGAAAAATACTTTTGGGCTGAAGCCATAAACACTTCATGCTACATCTTAAACCGTGTGACAATAAGAAAAATCATCAACAAAACACCATATGAAATCTGGAAAAATAGAAAGCCAAACATTTCATATTTTCACATTTTTGGGTGTTATTGTTACATCTTGAACAACAAAGAAAACCTTGGAAAGTTTGATGCTAAATCAGACAAAGCCATATTTTTGGGATACTCAACCGAATCTAAATGATTTCGTGTGTTTAATCTCAAAACAAAGGTTGTTGAAATTAGTATACATGTATTATTTGATGAATTTGATGATCTGGAAATGAGCAAGAAAGATGATGAAGAAGAAGAACATTCTGGACAGCAGCAGAATGTTTCCCAGGAAAACCAGACTGATAAACAGTCTCCACTTCATTCCCTTCCAAAAAGTTGGAAAACAATCAGTGATCATCCCCAGGATCAGATTATTGGAAATACAACTGATGGAATTCAAACCAGAATGTCTTTCAAAGAGGATGACAACAACAACATGGCAATGATCTCCCAACTAGAACCAAAGTCAATCAAAGAAGCCATTGTTGATCAATCTTGGATTAATGCAATGAAAGAAGAACTTCATCAGTTAGAAAAGAATGAAGTCTGGAATCTTGTACCAGATCTTCAAAACCAGACCATCATTGGAACAAGATGGGTGTTTAGAAACAAACTAGATGAAGAAGGTAAGGTCATCCGTAACAAAGCCAGACTGGTTGCTCAAGGTTACAATCAATAAGAAGGTATTGACTATGATGAAACTTTCGCACCAGTTGCAAGGTTAGAGGCTATACGAATCCTTCTTGCATATGCATCTCATAAACTCATAAGACTTTTTCAAATGGATGTAAAAAGTGCTTTTTTAAATGGTTTTTTAAATGAGCAAGTTTATGTACGACAACCCCCTGGTTTTGAAGATCAATCAAAACCAGACCATGTTTATAAACTTACCAAAGCTCTATATGGTCTGAAGCAAGCACCAAGAGCTTGGTATGAAAGATTAAGTTCTTTTTTAATCAAAAATGGTTTTTCCAGAGGAAACATTGACACTACACTCTTTAAGAAAATTGATAAAAATGATTTACTCATAGTGCAAGTGTATGTTGATGATATAATCTTTGGTTCCACAAATGAAAAAATGTGTGATGCCTTTTCAAATCTTATGCAAAGTGAATTTGAAATGAGCATGATGGGGGAGTTGAGATACTTTCTTGGTTTACAAATTAAACAGCATGATGATGGCATTTTTATTTCTCAAGAAAAATATACAAAAAATCTTTTAACGAAATACAAAATGAATGAAGCCAAAATCATGACTACTCCCATGCATCCATCTTCTTCATTGGACAAAGATGAAAATGGAAAATCTGTTTCTGAAAAAGAATACAGATGAATGATTGGTTCTTTGTTATATCTAACTGCAAGTAGATCTGATATCGTATTTGCAGTAGGATTATGTGCTAGATTTCAATCTGCACCCAAAGAATCTCATTTAACTGCTGTAAAAAGAATTTTTAGATATCTTGTTGGTACTACTGATCTTGGCCTTTGGTATAGAAAAGGTTCACATTTTGATATTGTAGCTTACTGCGACGCTGATTATGCTGGGGACAATACTGAAAGAAAGAGCACAAGTGGCTCATGCCAGTTCCTGGGAGAAGCCCTAATCAGTTGGTCATGTAGGAAACAAAACACGATTGCACTATCAACAACTGAAGCTGAATACGTATCAGCTGCAAACTATTGCTCCCAAGTAATTTGGATAAAGAATCAACTTGAAGACTTCTCTGTAAGTTATTCTAATGTCCCAATCTACTGTGATAATACTAGTGCTATTAATCTGTCTTAAAATCCAATTCAGCATTCTAGATCTAAGCATATTGAAATTTAGCATCATTTCATTCGAGATCATGTTAGCAAGAAAAACATTAAATTAATCTTTGTTGATACCCAAAATCAGCTTGCTGATGTATTTACAAAGCCTCTTGTTGAGGAGAGTTTTAATTCAATAAGGGAAAGATTGAAAATCATGAGAAATCCAGTGAAATCTCATTAAAACTGCTTCTGCAGAAAACGGAGAACTTTTATCAATCTCCGTGTTTCAGGCAACTTTCTCCGTTTTTTAATCAACTTTCTCCTCTGCGTCTCTCTTTCTCTCTGCGCATGAGAAAAAGGGGAGTTTTGGCATTTAATGCTCTTGTCCCCTGCCTCCAAAAAACGCCCTGACACCCTTTCAAGAAGAGGCGTTACATCTTTTCAAAACCTCCTTCCCTAGGTTTCACTCATCATTATTTTTTCTCTCTAAAAAGGCAATTCTGTCTTTGCAATTTCTCACAAACTCTTCAGAATCCTTCCCTTCGTCTTCCTCAAAATCTTTCTGCCTTTCTTCTAAAAACTTTCTGCCTTTCTTTCTGCCTTTCCAAAAAAAAAAAACTCAAATGGCCAGAACTAAATCTAGTGGTCGTAAAAATACACGTACTAAATCACCATCACCACCACCTTCTTCTCCATTTCGCTATCGTTCACCTTCCCCACCACCCAGACCCTCTCCCATCAAAATGCCATTTTCTTCATCAGAATCCTTATCCTCGTCTTCACGGGAATCAAGCCCTATCCCACTTCCCACTAAACCACTCGCAACAATTTTTCCCCCTTCTCACCCTAAATTTGTACCCAACACCGCTCAAGTTCCTCCTTACTTGAGAAACACCACTAACCCCCCAAAACGAAGGTCCATGCGAATTCTGTCTGGAATAGGGACTTCGAACCCTAAAAAAACTGATGCTTCTGTGTTTATCATTTCCGACTCTGATGAGGAAGAAATGGATGTCCCTCCTTCCAGTGTTCCAGCAACCTCTCAACAACAAACATCCCAAACACAGCAGCAAACTCCTAAACCCTCATCTCAACCCCCCTCTAAAACCATAAAGAAAAAAATCTGCTGTAACCATCTCTCAATACCTAGCTAGGAAGAATATGAAGATTTCCCAGCGAAGTAAAACTAGGGCACCAAAACAGCTCAACAAGAAGCCCTCTCCTTCTGCCCCCCTTACCACTTCGTCTGCCCCTCCAAATGTTTCGTCTGCCCCCCCCACTATTCC